>CM077155.1:14929080-15373056 GCA_039583875.1 Platanthera guangdongensis | reverse complement strand
AATGAAAGGAAGCAACTGGCACGGGGCAATATCAAAAAGCAATGCAGTTAATGTCACGTTTCACTGTCCATATTTTTTGCAGCTCTTCTGTTAGAAGGTACAAACTCAATTTATAAGTTTCACTGGAGAGAACAGTTTATGCGACAATTGTCCTGCCAAGTACACACTCTGTTCTCCATGCGCCTTCAGCAACTGGCTGCAAGGTCTTCCCATGACCACCGCACAATTGTTGATGCGGTCATTTTAATCATCCACTTCATAGCAATCGAACGGAACAACAGCAAGGCAATTAAACACGAGGATAATTAGTTTATTTCTTGTGCAACTTTAATTTTGTATGTTTCTGGTTATCAATTTTCTTTATTTTACGAATGATAGCAATTATTCGGTAGCCCTAACTGTTGAAATCGAAATCCGGTCTCCTATGGAGTTCGACCTTGGGGAAGGGGTGGTCTCGCACTTACTTCGCTCCTGCAAGAAAATAACAAAGAAGGCAAGGTGAAACAGACCCAAGGGCTCAGCAGGGAGGTCCCAACAAAAAACCCGAAGATCTCTGAGCGCTTCCCCTCCTTAGCCAGAAGCCGAGCTAAGGTACCCTCAGAAAGCACTTGAAAACGGGAGCAGGGAGGCACTCAGAACGTGCCTCCTGAGGTACCGCTTGGGTCTTATTTATAGTTTTTGGAATCTGAACTGCCAATAACCAATGAACTGACCTGAAAATACCAAAAAGCCCCTGCTTGGGTCTGCCAACAGCCAAACCCCGCTGTCCTGAACAGCTATGCGCAGTCCAACCTGTCTGCCAACGCGTGGCACCACCGTTCTGAGAAGCTTCCGCACCCCCGGGGAGTCAGCTCGCCTCCAATTCCCCTCCGCGGGAGGCGGGCACGATCTAGCTCCAGCGGTCCGCCTATTCTTCCTGGGCGAGCGCGAGCCGGACCGCCGCGACCCGCCTGTCCTCTGTCGGGGCGGACAGGCGACCAGGTCGCGTGCAGGGACTGGTTGGCGGCCATTGCGACCCCCCGATCGGCTCGCTAGTCGCGGGTTGCTGAGTCCGTCCGCTTGTGCTGGTGCGACGGAGGGCACCCCCCGCTTTGGTCGGCGATTCTCTGCGCGCGCGGGAGAGTAGGGGAGCCGTCTCGCCCGGCTCGCTCGCCTGAAAAGAGCGGGAGCGGACCACCCCCTCTGTCGCATGTCTGCTTGCTGCATGAGTGCAGGCCGCGGGGCTAGATTCGCTCGACGAACACGGGGTTGTACACAATCCCCGCTCTTTTTGAGCTTGATACAAGCTCAGAAAGAATCATCCAACCCGCGTGTTCGGCGAGTACTGTGCTGAGCTGGCAGGGAATCTTCTGGTGGGGCCCCACTGTTCGGCTATAAATATCCGTTGAGCCCAGGGGGGCTCCCCAGACCCCCTCATTTTTCTTGAACAGACTGCAGTTTCTCGATGTCGGTCAGCGAAGAGGTGCGAGCTCTCCTGGCGGCTGCGGGCCAGAAGACTCGGGAGGAGGCCCTCGAGGCCGCCCCTTGGCTAGCACGTGGGTCTCCCGGCCCTCTCTTTAGGCCGGCAAAGGGAAAGATTGTTAGGCGGTCTCCGGCGGGTGACTTCCCGGGCTCCAGCTCGGGGGCGGGTGTTGAGGTCGTTTCTGGGTACGTGACCTCCCTCTTCGGTCTATTGTTGTATTTCTGATCTTTTGTCTTGTAGGCAATTCCTTGTGAAGATGCGGGGAACGGGGGGGAGGATCGCCCCCCTCCTTGTCGTCTGAGAGGGTTGCTAGTCCCCCAGGTCTGGACCGCCCACCTTCGAAAACCTCTCGCTCGCCGGCTCCCCACAGACTGGGAAAATCTCTTGAGGCCCTCGTAGGAGAAGCCTTTCAGGGTCGGCCGGGCTCCTCTCGTCCATCCATCGGCGTGGACGACGTGCCAACCCCTGGTAAGCTTGTACTCACCGTTGGCTTTGTTCTCGCTCGCTCCTTCTGAATCGCCCTTTTCGCAGGCTACAACATGGTCCCCTCCGAAACTGAGATGAGCGAAGGGTATTCGCCTCCGCCCGACGTGGACAGTGTTTCTGATTACCTGGCCGACCCGACCGATGCGGTGGGGATGAAGAGGCAGGTGACGCGGCTGTTCCAGAAGCACACGCTGCTGCTTCAGGAGCTCGTGAAGAGGGTCGATCAAGACAAGGCCGACACCGAGGCTCGGCTCGCGGCCTTGGAGGGAGCCCCGCGCGCAGCAGAAGGCGGCGACGTCACTTCACCGGGCGTGCACATTACGCGAGCCGAGGAGCGTCTTAGGAATGCCTCGGAGCAAGTCGGCCTGGCTCAGCAGGAGCTGGTGGCGGTGCGCGATTACCATTATCCTCGCGTGTCGCCGCGATCGGGAACGCAGCGGCGGGCAGGTGGAAGTGGATCCAGTACTGATCAGCCTTTCTTCCCCATGCTCGCGGGATGTCGCGGAGTTTCTACTGTTTCAAAGCTCCATCCTGTATTTGTAACAATTTGTGACTCTTTTCGCCCGCCTATGGGCCTTATTTTTGATTCCTGATGCGCGCCAAAATTACCGTGTTGCTGTTTTTATTTTCCTCGAGGCGGGCCCGAGGGTGCTCGCGTACGCCTCTCGCCCACCTCCTGGCGCGCGGGCAGGTCTTGGGGAGGATCTCGCTCATCCCGCCACTCCGATCGTGGCGGGAGCGTGCCGAGGGGCTCGCCAGCCACGCGTCTTCCCGACTCGCTCGGGACGCCGGGCGGGCTCGGGCTGAGTCCGCCCGCTCATTCTTCGCGCGGACACGGTTGGGCGAGACCTGCAGCTAAATGGTCCTTGCGCCGCGGCCGCGTGTCGGGGAGTTGAACCGTCAGGCCCGATTTTTGCTACGCGCACCTCTCCTTTTGGCGGGAAATTTCCCGCCCTTTCTTTATCCCTATAAATAGGCGTGGTCGGTTCTTATCCTTTCATCGCCTCACAACACCCACTCGCCTCCTGTTCTCCGCTAAGCACGATTCGCGCCCGTCCATTGGGTCCGTCTCGCTTGTACGGCGGCAATCCGGCGGAATGGGCGGCGGCGGCGGCGGCGACCCGGACGGGCGAAGCAAATGCGCCTGGACCTTCTCGGAGCACGACTTTCCCCGCGCTATTATCTCGGAGCGCGAATACTTAGAGGCCTAGGCGACCACATCCCGGCTGGATTCTCGGCGAGACGGCCCGGGAGGGGGAGAAGATCAACGATCTATCCGGGAACGAGCTCGCCATTCCCCTGGCCCATTTTGAGGTGGGTCTTCGCCTCCCCCTCTGGCCAGAGGTTCGTCAGGTACTGAAGTACTTCGGGGTCGTCATAGGTCAGATGACCCAGAACTCTGTAGCCGTTATGGTATGGTTCGCCTGCTTCCTGCGGGAGGAGCGGATTGAGTTTAATCTCGCGGTTTTCCGCAAACTATTCTCCTTCCGTGCGAACCGGGATAGCACCGCCTACTTCTCCAGCGCCCACCTCAAGGTGCGGGAGACCGTTAACAAGAGTCACAACTGCCTCAAGAAATTTCTGTTCGTCAAGGGGGATTTCGGCAACGTCCCCTACTCGCCGGTGCAGCTCAGCGAGGCGAGTTACCGCCCGCCGAGCCTGGGAGGCCATGAAGCCGACTTGTGCGGGTTCTTCTCCGGGAAGAACTTCGAGGTCGCGTACCTGCGCCGCAACCTCGACGACCTTGTCGCCGTTCCGCCTGGTGGAGGTTCGCCACTCGCCACTACCCTTGTCTCGCTCTTTACTTCCCAGGCCTCACCCTCTTTTTTGCAGGCGAGCGAGACGTGCCGCTTCATCCCCCTTATGAGAGTGCCCGGGTCGCCTCCGGGGTCCTCGCTCGTGCTCAGGCCGCTGACGCCGCTCAGCGCGAGGCCCCGTCGATCACTGCCAAGAAGAGGCCGGGCCGCGAGCAGCCCGCTCCCCCGCCGAAGACGGCGAAACCCGCGGGTCTGCAACTATCCGGGGGCCAGAGGAAAGCAAGGGCCCGGGACAACCCCCGACGCTCCCCCCCCCCCCCTAGTCGCTTCGACCAGCGACATCCCCGCCGAGGCGGCGGGTACTTCCGGGCCGCCGGATGGGTCGCAAACCGCCGCGAGGCCGGTGCCCAGAGGGCATCGCAACTTCGGCTACGGCGAGAAATATCTGGACGAGCTTGGCGTCCGCTCCTGTCATGGGACAAGGAGTCTAACCGCGCGGTGGTCTCGACTCTGTTGCCGAGTTGGCTGGAGCAGGACACCATCGGCGGGGAGGCATATAATTTCTCGTTCGGCCTGTACTCGCGAGAGGACGCCGCCATCTATGACAAGGAGGCGACGCGAGTATTGGTGCACGAGAGCGCGCGGGCCCAACTACGCGGCCTGGAGTTGGCCCACATGGTGGGGAGGCGCTGCACCCAGCTGGAGCGGAACGCCGCCTCTCTCCAGAAGTTGGCGGACGAGAGGGAGGGGGCGCGAAAACTCGCTCAGGAGGACTCAGATCTTCAGAGAAGGCGGGCCGACGCGGCCGAGGAGACCCTCGCGCAGTACCTGGGAGGGGTGGTACGTGCTCACTTCCAACGACCGCCTCTCTTCGTGAATCCGCCCTATAACCTCCTTTTCCGCTTTTCAGGATGCCGCGACGGCCAGTCGGATGGGTGCTGAGATCGCCTCCCTTGCTCAGGACAAGTCAGCGTTGGAGGCCCGGGTACGCGAGCTGGAGGCCGCCGCCGCTGCCCCTCCGTCAGACTACAGGGGCTGCCCGCTCGCACACCATTCCGACCACGAGCTGGAGGTGCTGATGCAAAAGAACGCCGCCAGCGCCGCAAAGTACACGATGCAGATGTTGCGACGCGCGGATCTTCTCAAGAGCGAGGCGGCGGAACTCACGGCGGGCGACGTGGTTCCGGCGCTGTTCCTTCCCGTACCGGACCCTGGGGACCAGTCCTTCCAGCGCCTTTAGGACTTCATGCCCCCGGATCTCGCGTCGCCCCCGCTTTTTGATATTTGTCTGTTAAGTGTACACACTATGTCTTTTATGCTATTTTGAGATGTAAGCGCGGGCCGCGAATTTACTTCTTGGATTTCTCGTTTCAATGCTCATATACATGCTTCCCTACTTGTTACTTACGTCTGTCTGCTGTCATCGCGCGATGCAATTTTTCCGCTTTCCCGCTTGACGCCGCTCACCTCGCGTTGCGTCAATGGGGTCGTATGTCTATGGATTCGACTCGGGAGTTATAGGGGGCCTGGCAGGCCGTCCCGCTGTGGGCGACCTGTATCAGCGGCGCGGCCTCCGCTGCCGAGGCCACTCGCCGACCGGGCGAGGCGAGGCGGCTCGCTGAGGTGCGACCCGGGCTCTCGCCTCCTCCCGGTCGCCAATCTGTGGGCTGGGTGGTTATGCTAGACCCTCCCCCTTTTGGCTAATCTTCGCGACTCCAATCCATTGTTAACATCATTTGAGCAGTTTTTCGGCTCTGCTGGCTTGGTGGGAGCCCGGCATCATGATTCGTTCTGGGTCGCAAACTGCTGCCATCGAGTGACTTCCGGCCCTGCCAGCTAGGTGGGAGCCTGGCAACTGGATCTTCTCGGGTCCCAACATATTCCATCGAGTGACTTCCGGCCCTGTCAGCTAGGTGGGAGCATGGCAGCGGGATCTTCTCGAGGCCAAGGATGACACCGAGTGACTTCCTGCCCTGCCAGCTAGGTGGGAGCCTGGCAGCGGGATCTTCTCGGGGTCCCAACATATTCCATCGAGTGACTTCCGGCCCTGCCAGCTAGGTGGGAGCCTGGCAGCGGGATCTTCTCGAGGCCAAGGATGACACCGAGTGACTTCCGGCCCTGCCAGCTAGGTGGGAGCCTGGCAGCGGGATCTTCTCGGGGTCCCAACATATTCCATCGAGTGACTTCCGGCCCTGCCAGCTAGGTGGGAGCCTGGCAGCGGGATCTTCTCGAGGCCAAGGATGACACCGAGTGACTTCCGGCCCTGCCAGCTAGGTGGGAGCCTGGCAGCGGGATCTTCTCGGGGTCCCAACATATTCCATCGAGTGACTTCCGGCCCTGCTAGCTAGGTGAGAGCCTGACAGCGGGATCTTCTCGAGGCCAAGGATGACACCGAGTGACTTCCGGCCCTGCCAGCTAGGGGGGAGCCTGGCAGCGGGATCTCCTCGGGGTCCAAACACATTCCAATTCTCTAGGCAAGCTGGCTATGGCTGTACTGGGGCGTTTGAAGAGATTCATTATAATGAAAGTGTCACTTACATGCTTTGGGGAAAAAAACGCTTCAAGTCATCACCATTCCAGGTGTGACTCAGGGTCTCGCCCTCTACATTTTGGAGTTGATAGCTTCCTGACTTTAGAGCTTCTTTTATAATGAATGGTCACTCCCAGCTGGGATTGAGCTTACCTACGGATGCCGACCTCCCTGCCGCATCCACCTTCTTCAGCACAAGGTCTCCTCCCACGAATTGCTTGACCCTAACATGTTTGTCAAAGTACTTGGCCATCCTTCTTTTACCTCCTCCTGTCGGACAGCTGAAAGGTCCCTCAATTCTTCCACCATGTCAAGGGAGAGTCTCAGTTCCTCCTCGTTCTCGGCCTGCCATTCTTCCCGGCCTTCTTTGGCCGCCACGACTCGCGGTGTTCGGACTTCAAATTCCACGGGAAGCACTGCCTCGCACCCATGGGAGAGCTTGAAGGGGTCTCCCCTGTAGCTGTGTTAGGGGTGGTTCTTAGGGCCCAGAGAACTGCGGGAGCTGCCCCACCCAGCTCCCCTTCAAATTCTCCACCTTCTTCTTGAGGAGTTTGACGATGATCTTGTTCGCGCGGCCTCCACCTGCTCGTTGCTCCTGGGGTGATGGACCGAGGCGAACCTGAGGTCGATCCCCAGCTGCTCGCAAAAGCTGGTGAACTCTGCACTGGCGAACTGGGGCCCGTTGTCCGTGACGATGGCCTGGGGGAGCCCATGGCGACAGATGATCTCCCCCCAAACAAAGTTCCTGATCACCTCGGAGGTCACCTTGGCCAGTGCCTTCACTTCCACCCACTTGGAAAAGTAGTCAATCATCACTAGGAGGAACCTTCTCTGACCGCTGGCTTGGGGAAATGGCCCAACCAAATCCATTCCCCAGATCGCGAAGGGCCAGAGGGCCGTGATACTCCTGATTCGTTGGGCCGGCTGCAGCTGAAGAGGGGCAAACAGCTGGCATTCGTGGCATCTTCTTGCGAACTCGGCGGCGTCTCGGCCCAGGGTGGGCCAGAAATACCCTTGCCTGACTATCCTTCCCTCCAGGGTCCGACTCCCAGAATGGCTCCCACATTCGCCGGAGTGGACTTCCTCCAAGATCCTCTGCACCTCGCCCTCGGCCACGCAGCGAGCCAGCATCCCCGCGAGTGTCTTCCTGTATAGCTGCCCGTCCTGGAGGAGGTAATAGGCGGACTTGTGCCTTAGCTTCTTCTTGTCTACTCCCTCCGGATATTTCCCCGTGGAGAGAAAAACTACTAACGGGGTCCATCCACGAAGCTTGCCGGTCGATTTCCATAAGCTCTCCTTCCTTGATGGAGGGGCGGAACAGGTCGGTGATGGTGCCCCCCACCTGGGGACCATGTTTTGCCAGCTGATCGGCTTGCTCATTCTCTTCTCTGGGCACGTGTCGGATGATGAAAGTTTGAAAACTGCCAATGACCCCCTTCGCCTTGGCCAAGTATGATCGCAAGGTGGTCTCCCTTGCCTCGAACTCCCCGTTGATCTGGGAAGCTACTACCATGGAGTCAGTAAGGACCTCCACATCCGACACCCCCAGCTCCCTGGTGAGGCGCAGCCCTGCTATCACGACCTCGTACTCGGCCTGGTTGTTGGTAATGGGAAAGTGCACCACCACCGTCTGCTCAATCCGAGTCCCTTGAGGGCTTTCTAGGATCACCCCCACTCCGAGGGAATGCCTCCCTGAGGCTCCATCCACCTCACCTTCCAAGGAATCGGGCGGGTGAGTTCTTCCTCCGCTACTTCCACCACGTAGTCGGCCAGAAAGTCGGCCATCGCATGAGCTTTGATCGAGAGCCGCGGAACGAAGGAGACATCGAACTCGCTCAGCTCCACCAACCACTTGGCCAGCCGGCCGGAATGCTCCACCCCCTCGAAGACGTTGCGGAGAGGGGGTCAGTCACACACTCGGATTGAGTGTGCCTGGAAGTAAGGCCGCAGCCTCCAAGCCGAGAGGATTAGGGCAAATGCAAGCTTCTCCAAGATCGGATACCGGAGCTCGGCCTTCCTTAGGACCCAGCTGACGTAATAAATAGGGAGCTGCCTCTTCCCTTCTTCACGAACCAAGACGGAGCTCAAGGCCTCTGCCCCGACCCCGAGATATAGGAACAGGTCCTCCCCCTCCTTTGGCCCTTGGAGCAGCGGAGCCCGTGTCAACTGCACTATGAGGGCCTGGAACGCCTCCTCGCACTCCTTGGTCCATTCAAACCTCTGACCTCCCCTCATCGTTTTGAAGAAGGGGGAGCACTTCTCCCATGCCAGAGAAAGGAAGCGAATCAGCCCTGCTAGCCTTCCCGTCAGCCGTTGGACCTCCTTAGCATTCCGCGGGGACCCCAGCTCCAAGATAGCCCTGACCTTATCTGGATTCGGTTCGACCCCTGCGGGGGTGAGGAGGTGCCCCAAGAACTTTCCCCTGCTGGCCCCAAAGACACACTTAAGGGGGTTCAACCGCATCTTGTATCTGCGCAGGGTGGCGAAGGTCTCCTCCAGGTCCCGGAGGTGGGAGTCCACATCCCGACTTTTGATCATGAGGTCGTCCACGTACACCTCCAAATTCCTCCCCCTTTGCTCCTTGAAGACCCTATCCATCATTTTTTGGTAGGTGGCCCCAACGTTCTTCAGCCCGAATGGCATCATCTTGTAGCAGTAACATCCATCCCCTGTGATGAACGAGACATCCTTGATGTTCGGGGGGTGCATACTGATCTGATGGTAACCTGAAAAGGCATCTAAAAAACTCATTACAGAAAAGCCGACGGCTGAGTCAACCAGCGCGTCGATCTGAGGCAAAGGATAACAGTCCTTAGGACAAGCTTTATTAAGTAATGAAAAATCGATACACATTCTCCATCGGCCGTCTCCTTTTTTAACCATCACGACGTTGGAGACCCAGCCGGGGTACTGAATCTCGGACACGAAGCCGGCCTTGAGAAGCTTCGCCACCTCCTCCCTGATGGGTTCCGCCAGCTTGTCTGCCGTGGATCTCTTTTTCTGCTGAACGGGGCGTGTTCCCGGGTCCAGGTTGAGGCGGTGGCAAGCCACATCCGCGTCAACCCCCGGCATCTCCGCGGCGTTCCAGGCGAAGATGTCCACGTTCTTCTGGATGCACTCCAGCATCCTGCCCTGGTCCTTCGGGGTCAGCCCCCCGCTGACGCGGATCTTCTCCATCCTGCCTCCACGGGTGAGCACCTCCAGCTCTATCACTTCCTCCGCGGCCTCCAGCCTGGACTGCTCCGCCCATCCCTCAGCATCCCCTTCCTCCGGAACAGGGATCTCTACCTCCATCTCTCCCCCCACAGCCATCACTCTGGCCACCTCCATATCTTCTCTTGTTGCCTCCTCCCCCAGCTCCTGGCTGACAACCTCCTGCTCGGCCTCCTCCATCCTCCGACCCATCTCCTCGGCTCCCTCCTGCCAAGAGATAGTGTTCACCGCGGTGACATAGCACTCCCGTGCCACCTTTGGGTCCCCCCTGACTCTGACCTGGATTCCCTCAGCGTTGAACTTTAAGCATTGATGGAAAGATGAGGGGACGCAGCGGAAGGCGCTGATAAGGGGCCTCCCGAAGATTGCGCTGTAGCTGCTGGGGGAGTCCACGATGACGAACCTGCAGTTTCGGGACTGCCCCCCAAGGTGACATGAAGGCCAACTCCTCCCTCTACTTCCTTTCTTTCTCCTGAGAACCCGAACAAGGGTCCATCTGCAGCCAGCACCCTCTTCGCCTCCACTTTCATCGCGTCAAACGCCTTCTTGAAGACGACGTTGACGGAGCTCCCATTGTCCACGAGGATCCGAGAGACAGTGAAATTCTCGATGGCTGCCTTGATGACCAGCGCATCGCAGAATGGGTCCTCGTGGTCCGGCATATCACTCCTGGAGAAGGTGATCCTCTCCTCCGGGGGTGGGGTTTGGGATGTGGAGGCAACGCTCCGACGGTACATGGTGTGGAGGCTTGCCTTGCGGGAAGCCTCAACCCCCCCCCTCCGTGGATCACTCCGACCCCTCCTTGGGTCCCCACATCCACCCAGTCTTCACAGCGATCCTCCTCCGCCCGAGGCAGGACCTCTTCAATCCTCACTTCCTGTCGCGCCTGCTGCTCCTGCTGCTGCTGCTGCTCCCTACGCCCTCTCATCTCCAAAAATTCCGGGCACGTGGCTGTTGCGTGCCCCTCTTCCTGATGGAAGTCGCAATAGGGCAGCTCCACCCTGACCTCCCTTCTCCTCCTCCTCATGATCCCCCTCCTTGCTCCCAAAGCTATGGCCATGGCCTCCTCCTGATCAGGGAGCCGGGGCCTCTGGCCCTGCCTCCAGCCCGGAGGGTGGAACTGATCTTGCCTTCCCTGGTAGTGTCCCCTTCCGTAGTAGCCTCTCGGTGGCCCTTGCCCCTGCCCTTCAGGTCTCCAGCCCAGCCGACGGTCGGGCTCCTGGTGCCCCCACCTCGGCTGCTGCTGCCACTGAGCTGCCTCTGCTCCCTCTGCCTAGCTCCCCTTTTCTCTCTTCCTGTCCTCTTCCTCCCTTCGACTCCTTTTCCTCCTCAGTTGCCCACCTGGCCAGCTTCCTTGCAAATTTCGGGTTCGACGCCTCCCCGTCGACCTATCTTGCCGCCCTCTCCATCAACTCCTCGTAGGAGGGGGGAACTCTCTTCAGCTCCATTCAGAAGAAGCCCTGCTGCAGGCCCAGGGTAAAAGCCATCATCAGACTATGGCCCAGCATCTCCTGGACCTGGGTAACTTCCTCTGGAAATCGGTCCACGTAGCTTCCCAATGTTTCGTTCACTCCCTGCTTAATGTGGAACAGAGACTCGGACTCCTTCTTCCTCTTCCTCGAAGTAGTGAACCTCAGCATGAACCCTCTGCGCAAGTCCTCGAAGCAGTAGATGGAACTAGTCGGCAGCTGGTGGAACCACTCCCTCGCCTTCTCTCGGAGGGTGATGGCGAAGAGTCGGCATTTGAATCCGTCCGACATCTGACGGATGGAGACCACGTCCTCGAACCATTGGACGTGCTGGACCGGGTCTCCCTTCCCGGTGTAGTAGGACATCTCGGGTTCCCTGAACCCATCTGGGACTGGAGCTGAGGAGACCAGCTCGCTGAAAGGACTGCCCCCCGCCACTGGGCGAGCCGGCGAGTCCCGCGAGCCTAGCTCGCCAAAACGACCTCGGCTAGCCGAGCCAGGGAAAAGCTCGCGCCCGGAGAGCTCGCTCCCTCGGCCTTCCTCGGCCACTTCCTTCCCAGCTCGCCTGCCGGGAGCGTCCTCGCCCAAGGACGGGGCAGCTGCGATCTGAACTGCCGGAGTCGAGCACTCGGCCCGCGTGCCGAGTGCGAACTTGACAAGAGTCAGCACCTCGTTTCGGAAATCTTCAAACATCCCCACCGCTGCGAGTGGCGGGGGGGGGGGGGGGGGGCGGCGAGTCCGGCCTGTCGGATCCTTGTCCTCCCGTCATTTAGCTCGCCGAAGCCTTTCTGCTGACCACGCTCCACGCTCACTGCACCAAAATGTTGAAACCGGAATTCGGTCTCCTGTGGAGTTCGACCCTTGGGGAAGGGGTGGTCTCGCACTTACTTCGCTCCTGCAAGAAAAATAACAAAGAAGGCAAGGTGAAACAGACCCAAGGGCTCGGCAGGGAGGTCCCACCACAAACCCGGAAGATCTCTGAGCGCTTCCCCTCCTTAGCCAGAAGCCGAGCTAAGGTACCCTCAGAAAGCACTTGAAAACGGGAGCAGGGAGGCACTCAGAACGTGCCTCCTGAGGTACCCCTTGGGTCTTATTTATAGTTTTTGGAATCTGAACTGCCAATAACCAAATGAACTGACCTGAAAATACCAAAAAGCCCCTGCTTGGGTCTGCCAACAGCCAAACCCCGCTGTCCTGAACAGCTATGCGCAGTCCAACCTGGTCTGCCAACAGCGTGGCTCCACCGTTCTGAGAAGCTATCCGCACCCCCGGGGAGTCAGCTCGCCTCCAATTCCCCTCCGCGGGAGGCGGGCACGATCTAGCTCCAGCGGTCCGCCTATTCTTCCTGGGCGAGCGCGAGCCGGACCGCCGCGACCCGCCTGTCCTCTGCCGGGGCGGACAGGCGACCAGGTCGCGTGCAGGGACTGGTTGGCGGCCATTGCGACCCCCCGATCGGCTCGCTAGTCGCGGGTTGCTGAGTCCGTCCGCTTGTGCTGGTGCGACGGAGGGCACCCGCCGCTTTGGTCGGCGATTCTCTGCGCGAGCGGGAGAGTAGGGGAGCCGTCTCGCCCGGCTCGCTCGCCTGAAAAGAGCGGGAGCGGACCACCCCCTCTGCCGCATGTCTGCTTGCTGCTTGGGTGCGGGCCGCGGGGCTAGATCCGCTCGACGAACACGGGGTTGTACACACTAACTATATAAGATTCGGAACTTTTTTATTTGCATTTTTTTAATGAATGGAATATTGAATAATGATTTCTACCTAGCATTCATGTGTTGCACAATTTCCTTAGGCAGCCGCCATTAGGTGATATCAAATACAAGCTCCTCATCTGATCATTGAAGAGATTATGGTTGTCGTAAAGAGCAACCTATGAGCGGTTATTGTCGATGGAATTTAGATCCGTCGAGCGCATGCTGTTAAAGCCCATTGTAGAAAGCCTAATACGAGAGCTCATTGTACTCTTATTTTTCCTTAGTCTCACATCTCCTAGTAGAGATTGTGGTAACTCCTTACTATATATAATTATATATAGATGTGAGTTTCAATGTACTGTGATATACGTATAGAGATATAATAAAACTTTGAGTATGTGGATATAAAATGGTATCAGAGTCTACATCCATCTTCGACATCCACTAAATAGCTGGCAGTTCTCGCCTGAGACCTTTCACCCCTCGGTGAGACCTCTTGCCAATACCTCCACCCCACGCCGAGACCTCTCACATTTTGCAGAGATCTTTAACCTCTCGTCGAAACCGCCTCCCACGCTCTTTCCGCAGAGCTTCAGCCTCCAACTCTTTCCCCAATTCCGAGCATGGATTAACACATCCATATTCATGAACCAGAGCTCTCCTTCAATGTTGGACGTTTTTTGCAATTTAATTCATGGCATGCGAACGTTGTTCTCTTCTTTGATAAAATTTGAGGGGATTGTTTAGATTGTGTTCCCTAAGAGAACCGTGCAAAAAGGCTCATTCAAAGATCCATTTTCTCATGTACAGATTAGTCTCGCATCTTGGTTTGCAGTTGAGTTTTAACTCCTTTTTTCCTATAAATTTGTGTACAAATATTTGTATTATAAGTTTTTCACGTGACATAATAAAATATTGGAAGCTCATAGTCTCTTTTTCTACATGGTATTAGAGCTACGAAGCACGGATACGCCAAAAATAGAGCTCTTCTTCTTCTTCTTCTTCTTAACCCCTAAGGCCCTAAATCATCATCCTGGACTGAAATGTCCAGGACTGAATCCTGGACTGGAATGTCCAGGATTCAGTCCAGAATCCTGGACATTCCAGTCCAGGATCCTGGACTGAATCAGTCCAGGATCCTGGACTGAATCAGTCCAGGATCCTGGACTGAATCAGTCCAGGATCCTGGACTGATCAGTCCAGGATTTCTGGACTGATCAGTCCAGGATTTCTGGACTGATCAGTCCAGGATTTCTGGACTGATCAGTCCAGGATTTCTGGACTGATCAGTCCAGGATTTCTGGACTGATTCAGTCCAGATTCTGGACTGATTCAGTCCAGAGTTCCTGGACTGATTCAGTCCAGAGTTCCTGGACTGATCAGTCCAGAGTTCCTGGACTGAATCAGTCCAGATTAATCTGGACTGATTCAGTCCAGAATCCTGGACTGAATCAGTCCAGAATTCCTGGACTGATTCAGTCCAGATTCTGGACTGATTCAGTCCAGAGTTCCCAGATGCTATGGAAGGGGGAGGAATGCTCTAATAACTACACTTTTTATTATGGCAGTTATGTCCCAATCACACACTCTCAATAGTGTCACTGGTTCAACGTCTACATCAGTAACGAGTAGATTTATTTCTGATGACGCAAACAAGGATGATAATGTCCCACTCTGGGCTTATGTGTCTCTTATACATAGTAGAGAAGTTGGTGGGGGAAATAGAAAGTGGAAATGTAATTTTTATGAGGTTGATTTCAGCGGCTCGTATTCTAGGGTAAAAAGTCACTTGCTAAAAATATTCGGGACCGGGATTAGGGTATGTGCAAAGGTGACCCCAGAGTATTTAAAAGAGCTTCAAAGAGTTGTTTCTATTTCAGAAGAAAAATGCAAACCAGCTTCCAAGATCATGACATTTTCCAATGCAAGTTCATCTTCTCAATTAGTTGGGGAAACCAAAAAAAGAAGAGGTGGACCTATTGATATGGTTTTTCAAATAAAGCTAGAGATGAGTTGAGGAGCCACATAGCTAGGATGTTTTATTCTGGTGTTTGTCATTTCATCTAGCTAGAAATCCATATTATATTAGTTCGTATAAATTTGCGGCTAATCACAATCTTGATGGATTTGTTCCTCCTGGATATAATGCTCTAAGAACTACACTTTTGCAAAAGGAAAAATCCAATATCACTAGAATGCTTCAACCAATAAAAGATACTTGGCCTCAAAAGGGAATCAGCTTAGTTAGTGATGGTTGGACAGATGCTCAGAGAAGACCCTTGATTAATTTTATGGCGGCTTCTGAGGATGGTCCGGTTTTTTTTAAAGGCAGTTGATGCATCAGGAGAGTACAAGGATCGACATTATATTGCAAAATTAATGATTGAAGTCATTTATGAAGTTGGGGCTGAAAATGTTATACAGATTATCACTGATAATGCGCCGGTGTGTAAGGCAGCAGGAGCAATTGTGGAGGCACGATTCCCACATATTTTTTGGACACCATGTGTTGTGCATACGTTAAATCTAGCATTAAAAAATATTTGTGCCGCTAATAATACAGATCGCTGTGCAACAGTTAGAGAACAATGCGGATGGATAACTCAAGTGGCCAATGAAGCTCAGTCAATCAGAACTTTCATAATGAATCATCAATACAGGTTGAACATGTATAACTCTTTTGTCTCACTCAGTTACTTGCAGTTGCGGAAACACGCTTTGCTTCAACTATAGTGATGTTGAAGAGGTTTAAACTTGTGAAGATGGGTTTGCTTAATATGGTTGGATGTCCCGAATGGACTACGTATAGAGCAGATGATGTTGAGAAAGCTCTGGAGGTTAAAAATATCATATATAATGACAAATGGTGGGATGATGTGGAGAAGATCCTTGATATAACAAGACCCATATACGATATGCTTAGGGTTTGTGATACAGATAAACCCAACCTTCATTTGGTATATGACATGTGGGATTCAATGATTGAAAATGTGAAGATTGAAATATATAGACATGAGAAGTTAACGGACTTGGAAGCTCATTGCCCTCTTTATGAGGCAATTTATGATGTCCTCGTTGATCGGTGGACCAAGAGTTGCACACCACTACATTGCACGGCTCATTCTCTTAACCCAAGGTAATTTTTTTTGCATACTTGACTTTTACCATTTATTATGATTTATTTATTTACTATGTGGTTTTCATTGTAGGTATTATAGTAGGGAATGGCTTGATGGAGGGCCAAATAGAGTTGCTCCAAATACAGATGAGGAGATTTCCTTGGAGAGGAATAAATGTTTGAGAAGATATTTTCCTGATGTGGTGGAGAGGAATATAGTAATCAATGAATTCTCTAGGTTTACGGGGCTTGGTCAAGCTTTTAGTGAGCCAGATAGTTTGGAGAGTAGAGCGTCATTATTGCCCAAAGATTGGTAGAGTTACTATGGAACTTCAGCACCAAAATTACAAAAGATTGCTTTGAAGCTTTTAGGGCAACCTTCTTCATCTTCCTGCTGTGAAAGAAATTGGAGCACATACTCATTCATTCACTCATTAAGAAGAAATAAAATTCTACCACAAAGAGCTGACGATTTGGTGTATGTGCATAGCAATCTACGCCTATTATCGAGGAGAAATGAACTCTACAATCAAGGAAGGAGTAAGATGTGGGATATAGGAGATGCTTGGGCAAATCCATTTGATGGAGTTGGCATGCTTACGATCGCCAACTTGTCTTTAGATGAGCCAGAAATTGAAGATGCTTTGATCTCCAACAATACGGAGGAAGATGAAGAAAATGAGTGATGAGCATCTTTAAATTTTAAATGTTTATGTTTATATTTAAGAACTTCAATTTTAAATGTTTACATTTATGTTTATGAACTTCATGTTTATGTTTATGTTGACAATTGTTTAAGAACTTATCCTGAAATTCATAGATGTTTTGGCAAATGTTTATGTTTATGTTCAAGAACTTCATGTTAAATTTTAAATGTTCATGTTATATAATTGCATTTGTGATATATAAATATATAATTATTATATTTAATACAACGTATCCTACCGTACTCGTATCCTTGTTTTTTAAAATTTGTCGTACCGCCGTACCGGATACGTATTGTACCCGGTACCCGTACCCGTACCGGTGCTTCCTAGTATTGGAGCGACCTGATTCCTAACAATGGACTTTCGACGATTGAGTTCCCCTCACACCGATTGAGCCCTTCTTTTGATTTTGCTCTTTTTTGGTCCTGACACTCGCCGACTCTATTGGGATCTCTCCTAGTTTCTGTGCTCTGTCGTCTCCACAAATAAGCCAGCCCACCCCACCTTTTAGGTATGACGGTTGCCCATCTTTTCGCTGCCTCTTCTTACCTCTGACTACGTACCCACCGCCGCTTCTGCAAGTCCGGTTGGTTTTTTCCCTGAGCCACTGGACCCGCTGCTCCTCTCTGACCTCTTGTTGATTCTATTTGTTTTCGTGATCGACGTCATTTCTCTCCTCGGATTCGCACAATCTTCCGTCCAAAACTCGCCACACCTCCATCCAAAAACCGTTGAACCTCCCGTCCAGAACTCGTCTGATCTTCCTTTCAGCACACTCGTCGTACCTGAATTCCCAAGCTCACCAGTGCTTGTTGCCTGTTCTATGTTGCTCCACTACCCTTGGGTTCATGTTTCCCTGCGGTCACTTGCATCTTGAGCTCGATGCGTCTCCTTGACATACTCGTCGACCCCTTGCTGGTTGCTTCCTCCCTGCATGGCTCGCAAGTCCCCGCAACTGTCGTCACTTTCTTCCATCAATGTCTACTCACGTCAAACAAATGTAGCATCCATCCATTTCAACAAGCCTTAGTTCAACCTCTATTCATGACGTCCACGATGAATTGCGCAATTCCACCATCTCCCTTACTGGGGAGAAAATTTTTGTTGAATGGGTCCAGTCAGTACGCCGTGTCCTTCAAACTAAGGGGCTCTTTCATCATCTGACTCGTGACCGGTCTGTTAAGCCTATCAAGCTATGGCTCCGGGATGATGGTCATGTTAAGTCATGGATTTTGATTTCCATGGAGAGAGCCACATCGCATGGTTAAGTACCACGTGACTGCCAAAGCTATGTGGAATGAACTTCAGTCTCTATACTCAGGGAAGGACAAGCTCCAACATGTGTTTGATATCAATACTGACCTATAAACAATTGAACCTGGTGTAGATAGGAACCTGCCTTTGTTGCAAAGTACAAGACCCTCGTCGAGGCATGGATCCAACATCAGCTAGGCAGCCACCGACTTTGGATTTCGCAACACAACGAGCTCAGAAGGAAATTTTGGCATAGCACAGATGATGGCATAGATCCCCCTTATCTATACAGTGTTTATGCCAACATCTGATCCTATCCTACCATTCACTCTCTCTTTGATATCTGCTTTATGATTTTGAAGGTAACGTCGCCCACCGATGTCTCGGCAACACCAACTCCCGCCCTTCTCCAATATTCTTCTAAAGCTCGCTCTTCACCTTCAGCGACTTGTGGAGGACACCATGGGTCTCAAAGTGGTGGGCGCGATGGTCGGAATCGCTCCAAGGGGAACAACAATCTTACGTGTACTCACATGGTCGGACAAATCATATTGAGGTAATTTGTTACAAGAAACATGGGTTCCATCCGCAGTCGTTCAACTCTCAGCACCACACTTCTTATGTGATGGATTCCTATCACATCCTGTTCAGACATTGACACCTTGCATGAGGAACTTCAACATCACTGAGTGCTAGTTACTCGGACTTCTAGCTCCGTCGCCTGTATCGCCAACAAAGGTATATCGTGTTTTCCTATAGTCTCCACACTCTGCTTTTCCCTGGTATATCATGGTGGCCAATGGAGATACAACCCCGATCTGCGGCTCTGGCGATGTGCCTCTCACTTCGTCCCTCTCTCCAATTTGTTCTTTATGTTCATGGTCAGAATTTAATCTCTTTATGTTAATCGTCTTACTCATGATCATGGTTACTCCATCACATTTTCCTTTTCTTCCTTTGTGGTGCAGGATTGACGAACACGAAATATGATTGGTAAAGAACAGTTGTCAAATGGGTTCTACACCCTGAGTCTTCCCACCTCAGTTCTCCCCTTTGTCAGCTTTGTTGATTAGCACTGACGTTTTGGTCATGCTCTGCTTCCTATCTTGCAGAAAGCTCTTTCTGGTTTTTTCTTTTTCTAAATTTATCTGTGAATCATATATCTATGGGAAACAAGCTCTACCCTCTCCCCTTATTGTACTAGGTGTTGTGCTCCATTTGATTTAGTGCATTCGGACATTTGAGCCTCGCATAAAAATGCTAGTTTATCTAGGCATTATTTATTTCTTACTTTTATTTATGATCATTCATGCATGACTTGATTGTATTTGTTGTGCGATCGCTCTGAATTATTACGTGTCTTTTATTCCTTCATCGCTGAGACCAGTACTCAATTCTCGTTTCCATTAAAATATTGAGAACTGATAATACGTGTGAATATACAAGTAACGGCTTTCAGGAAACTTGCACTACATTGGATATTATCCAACAAACATCGTACACCTATACATCGCGACAAAATGATGTGGCTGAGCAGAAGAATAGTCACGTCCTCGAGGTTGCCCGCTCCCTTATGCTTTAAATGCAGGTCACCAAGATCTATTGTCATTTTGCGGTCTCCACCGCATGATATCTCATTAATCGCATGCCCTCTTCCATTCTTAACTTTGTGATGTCATTTTTCATTCTCTTTCCTTCAACACCTCTCTTCCTCTTTGACTCCTTGTGTCTTCGGAAGTATTTTCTTTGATATCACTTTGGCCCTTCCACGAACAAACAGGCCTCACGCACGATCAAGTATGTCTGATGGGTAATCTCGCACACAAAAAGACTATGTGTATTACTCTCCCATCGATCGAAAACTCTTTACCTCCAGTCCTCCACCAATGTCACCTTTCTCGAAAATCAATCATTCTACTCCACGACTCCTTCTGATACCTTCTCCTTCTCACCTGCTATCTCATGCCCTAATATTCCAATCAATAACAACACACTTACCCTGCTTCCAACACCACCTCCTCTTCCTTTTCATGTTTACACTCTCTGTTGTCCTTGGTGTGATGCCCTCAACAAGTTACCACTACTAATGATGCTCCACGACTAGCTGATCCGACTACTGCTTGTACCGTTCATCCTCTCTATCATTACGCCTCCTTACACAGCTTATCTCCGGACTTTCATAGGTTTACGACTTCCTTGTCTTCCATTTCCACCCCCTCTTCTGCGCAGGAAGTTCTTTAGTATCCAGCGTGGTGGGCCGTGATGGATGAGGAAATGGATGTCCTCTGGGCCAATAAGACATGAGACCTTATCCATCTTCCTCCCAGCCAATCCCGAGTGGATGTAAATGAGTCTTCACTGTGAAGCATCATCCTGATAAGACTGTTGAGCACCTTAAAGCTCGTCTTGTGGCTCGCGGTTTCACTCAACAATATGGACTCAACTATGAAGAGACATTCACTCTCATCACAAAATTGAATACCATTTTGGTCTTGATCTCCTTGGTCGTCCATCGTCTTTGGCAGTTGCATCAACTTGACATCAAACATGTCTTCCTCAATAGTGATCTCGTTGGGAAGTCTACATGCAACAACCTCCTGGTTATGAAATCACGAGGGAGTCCCTTATCTGTCACCTCAAGAAATCTCTCTATGGCCTCAAGCAGACTTCTCGGGTTTAGTTTGATAAGTTCAGTCAAGTTGTTCAAGATTTTGGCTTCACTCGGAGCTCGACAGACTTCTCCTGATTTACTCGTTGTCGACTGGCTGGCACGGTGATACTTCTTGACTATGTTGATGATATTTTCATCACGAGCGATGATCTGAACAGTAAAGCAATGATCAAGAAGCACTTGACCTCACATTTTTAAACCAAAGATTTGGGTCGTTTTCAATATTTCTAGAAAATCAAGATAGCTCGTCGACCTGATGGACTTGTCTTGCCTTAACGAAAGTGTTGTCTTAACCTTCTTCACGATACAGGCTACTTAGGATGGAATCCTGCTAGCATCTCAATGAATGTCAACCACAGGCTCTGTGCTAATGTGTGTAGAGAAACATCAAAGAGGAGAGGAATAAAATGCAAATTTATTAATTTCTCAATCAAATTAACTCAATACATTATATGTATTTGTACATATATATAAGAGGAAAGGGGAGAGTCTAAATTCAATCCCAATACGTGGGACTAAAACTAAGAGAACTTTACATGGGCCTTCAAGATGGGTTTTCTTTATACTTTCTTCAACACTCCCCCACAAGCTAGAGAATACAAATCGTAGGAGTCAAACTTGGACAAGAACTGAGAATATAAGGTGGTGGTGGAGCTTTTGGAAGAATATCGGCGACTTGTTTAGTAGCGGGAACATATCTCAAGTCCAATTTCCTGAGTTGAACCTTTTCTCGAATAAAGTGACAATCAACCTCTATATGCTTGGTCCGTTCATGAAACACAGGATTTTTGGAGATATGAATGACAATTTGACAATCACAGAACAAGGTAGTAGGAGAGGAGAGTTTGGCACTTAGGTCTCTCAGAAGACTTTCTAGCCATGTGAGTTCAGAAACGACAGAAGTCATTAATCGATACTCAGCTTCTGCAGATGAGCGTGCGACGACAAATTGCTTCTTACTTCGCCAGGTAACTAAATGTCCACCAAAGTATGTGCAGAAATCACATGTGAAATGACGATCATCAATGGACCCAACATAATCAACATCAGAGTAAGCAGTGAGAGATAGAGACGAGAAGGACTTATATATAAGCCCTTGTCCGAGAGCAGACTTCAGGTATCGAAGAACGCGCTCAACTGTCTGGATATGACAAGTTCGTGGAGCATGCACAAACCTACTAACAATCCCTACAACAAACGATATATTGGATCTTGTAACAGTCAAATATATCAACTTTCCCACAAGACGACGATAGTATTCTAGGTTTGGTAGGAGTGTATCAGAGTCGGAGGAGCATGCACAAAGCTTGTGGTTGACATCCATGAGTGTGTCAGCTGGTTTGCAACCAGAGTAGCCACCATCATGAAGATGATCAAGACAGTACTTCCTTTGAGATAAGATAAGATCATCGGGTCGACGAGCTACCTCGATGCCAAGAAGTATCGGAGATTCCCTAAATCTTTGATATGAAACACAGAGGCCGAGTGTTCTTTGATCATAGGGATGTCTTTTGAATCATCTCCAGTAATTAAGACATCATCAACATAAATCAGGAGTATTATGGTGCCTGGTGGACAATGTCAGGTGAAGAGAGAGAAATCGGCAGAGCTCCGAATAAACCCAACACCACTAACAACCGACTGAACTTGTCAAACCATGCCCGAGACAATTGTTTGAGACCATAAAGAGATTTTCTGAGATGACATACAAGGGACTCCCCCGTGGTCTCAAAATCGAGAGGTTGGTGCATGTAGACAGTCTCGACAAGAACACCATTGAGGAAAGCATTTTTAACGTCCAACTGATGCATCGACCAATGCCAATGAACAGCGAGAGAGATCAAGACACGGACATTGTTGAGCTTTGCAACAAGGGAGAAGGTCTCTTCATAGTCAAGACTGTGTTGTTGAGTAAAACAACAAACGACAAGACAAGCCTTTAGCCATTCAACTGTCCCAATTGATGTATGTTTGATAGTACAGACTCATTTGCAACCCACGCATGTCTGTCCAGGAGGGAGAGGGACAAGATCTCAGGTGTGATTGGCCCAAAGGGCAGCCATTTCTTCTTTCATAGGCGCTCGCCATCTCGGTCCCCAGATATTGAAGAGCCTTCTGCAAAGAATTAGGGGTGGAAACTGACAATACTGAAGTCGCGAAGGTATGAAGAAGTGGAGATAATCGATGCAAAGAAAAAATTACTGATGGGGTAAGTTGTAGAAGGCGCGTTCGGATCAGTAGAGCGCAAAGTGTCATTAGTTGAAGGTAATGGGCTCGGGGCATTAGAATGAGAAGGACGACGAGTATACACACAAAGCAGGGGAGGTTTTTGTGGTTGGGCTGGGAGTGGCATGGGGAGGAGAGGTGGAAGTGGCGAAGTAACAGGAATAGCTGGCCGTAGAGGAGCAAACAGTAGTGATAGTGAAGGGTCAAGGGGTTGAGAATGATATGGTTGGTCTTCAAGAGGGGTGACATTGGTTGATATAACAATCTTCCGATCAGTGGGAAAATAACAAACATAGCCTTTCTGAGTGGAAGAGTACCTAACGAACATATATTTTGTGCCACGTGGGGCAAACTTGTCAGTATACGGGCCAAGATTGTGAATAAAACAGTCGCTGCCGAAAACACGAGTAGTGACTGCAAAGGGGATGTGGAGGAAAAAGAAGGTTAAAGGGAGCTTCAAAATTGAGAATAGAGGAGGGCGAGCGGTTAATGAGGTGGCAGGCCGTAGAAACCACGAAATTCCCACAGATGGTGGGAACATTCATTTGAAATATAAGGGTGCGGGCGACCTCAAGATGGTGACGATTCTTGCGTTTGGCAAAACCATTTTGTTGAGAAGTATAAACACAAGAAGTTTGATGGATGATGTCAAACTCAACACACAAGTCTGTAAACACATGACCTGTGTATTCAAGAGCATTATCAGTGTGAAGTGTTTTAATGGTAGTATAAAATTGGTTGCGAGTCTCAAGAATAAATGCGCGAAAAACACGAGGCAGTTCAGATCGATCATGAAGAAAATACAACCATATTCTCATGGAGGTCACATCTCCTCTATGGGTGATGATCGACACACTCGTGCTCCTCTTCAGTGTACTTACTGTGATAGAAATGATCACCGCAAAGAAACTTGTTACAGTCTGCATGGTCTACCTCTACTGTCGTCCCTGCTCCACACAACGTTCATGCTGACTTTGATGCTCTGCGCACCCAACTCCAGCAACTTCAAGAGCTGATTTGACGTTTCTCTAGCTCTGTTGTGTCTATTTCCGATGGGGGTATTTCATGCTTGCCCACAGTTCCTCCTAGGTTATAGATTCTGGGGCAACACATCATATTACCCCAACGAAACCTTCTCGATACTTGTCTCTGTGCATCCCAAGTTCATTACTGTTACCAATGGGGACACTACTCCAGTCGCTGGATCAGGCGACGTCGGCCTTACCTCCTCCCTCACTCTTCTCTCGGTTCTTCATGTTCTGGGCTCTCCTTTCAATCTCCTATTGGTATCGGCGGCCTGGAGAAGGGCTGTGGCGGCCTGGAGAAGAGTTGCGGCCAGGAGATACCTGTCCGATAGGAGCTTGAGAAGCGGAGGCCTAGAGACACAGCAGACAGACAACCTGGCGGAGGCCAGAAGAAGTAGCGGCTAGACAGAAGCACGCAGCCTGACTTGTGACAAGATGCTGTGACTAGAAGAGCTCCTGTATGCGGCAAACTACGGATACCACCGGCTAGGATCTGCGATTAGAAGACAACGGTATGGAACTGCGACTAGAAAGCAGGGGCGACTAAGGCAACAGAAGCACGGGGCATCGACAAGAGTGGCGAGGGCAGGCGGCTTGCAAGTTGAGTGGGACCCAAAGAAACTTTATAAAGGGAGAGGGAAAGAAGAGGGAAGAGGGGGTGGGCAGACACACAAGAGAAGGGAAGTGGGGAAGATGCGGTTAGAAACAAGTTAATCGCCTAAGGCAATTATGTTCTTAGATAAGCCTAACCGCCCAAGGCCAAAGCAGGACTGCGGTTAGATAAAGGCTAACTGCCCAAATTAGAAAGGAGGAGAGGCCAAAGGACCGATTTGTCCATCTGACACCATGTAGAGAAGCATCAAAGAGGAGAGGAATAAAATGCAAATTTATTAATTTCTCAATCAAATTAACTCAGTACATCATATGTATTTGTATATATACATAGGAAGAGAGAGGAGAGCCTAAACTCAATCCCAAGTTGTGAGACTAAAACTACGAGAGCTTTATATGAGCCTTCAAGATGAGCTTTCTTTATACTTTCTTCAACAGTATCCAACTCCGATTTGCTTCTCCCTAATCCGGGGAGTACTATTGTTGTCTTATTGACTGTTAGAAACGAACAAAAACAAACCGGAAGTGAAACAAAAACAAACCGGAAGTGCTTTAACAGAAACTTTATTATCTGAAAAAGGTATCAATTACAATGGTATAGCCTCCCTTTTATAGAATGAAGGAGATGAGAGAGATTACAAATAAGCAATGTGAGACTAAAATTTACAAGTATATGCGGCTTTACAAAAAGACAAACCGGACAAGCCGTGCGGTTAGACAAACCGGCTAACCGCCCGACCACAACCAGGATGAGAGAACAAGTAACCCAGAGAACAAGTCGCCACAGGAGACCGCTAGACCGCCCGGTCTCCAAGTCGTCTGAGACAAGCCGCCTGACCGCTGGGATACCAAACTGCAATAGCCCAGCACACAGACCGGCTAGGAGAAACCGCCAGACCGCCCGGTCTCCGAACAGCAACAGACCGTCCGGTCTCCATCCTGCAACACTCCCCCTCAAGCTGGAGCATAGATATCAATCATGCCCAGCTTGTCACAGATGTGGAAAAAGGAAGCGGACACCGGCTTGGTGATGACGTCTGCCAACTCGTTGTCGGAAGTAACAAACGGAGTGCAAATCTGCTTCTTCAATATCTCTTCCCGAATAAAATGACAGTCGACTTCTATGTGTTTTGTTCTCTCATGGAAGACCGGATTTTTGGAAATGTATATCGCGGCCTTGTTGTCACAGAACATAGAAAGAGGATAGTTGTAAACCTCTCCTAAGTCAAGCATGAGAGCCCGCAACCATTTCAACTCACATGTAGTCGACGCCATACTGCGATATTCCGCCTCTGCACTAGACCTGGAGACCACAGACTGTTTCTTGCTCTTCCAACTCACAAAATTGTCTCCAACAAACGTGCAAAAAACTGATGTCGATTTGCGGTCCCCTTTGTCATCAGCATAACTTGAATCAGAGTACGCTTCAACCCTTAGGTGACCATTCTTCTGAAAGAGGAGTCCTTTCCCTGGTGCTGCTTTAATATACTCTAATATCCTTAGGGCAGATTGTAGATGACACTCCCTAGTAGCTTGCATGAACTGGCTCACCTTGCCAACCGCATAAGCGATGTCGGGTCTGGTTACCGTGAGATAAATGAGCTTGGCCACCAGACGCCGGTACCTCGTAAGATCGGATAGAAGAGACGAGTCATCTGTCCAAGTTTTGTCTTCTCCAGCAGCCATAGGACAACGGACAGGTTTAGCACCAGTCAATCTTGCCTCCTTTAAAAGATCAAGAGCATACTTCCGTTGGGAAAGGACAATGGAGTTGGGTTTCCTAGAGATTTCAATCCCCAGAAAGTATTTTGGGGACCCCATATCCTTTGTGACCAGGTGTTGACGAAGGTGTTTCTTTGTCAGCAATACCCCATCCTGATCATCGCCAGTAAGAAGAATGTCATCAATATAAACCGCAAGAACAACTAGACCAGAGGAGGTTTTCCGAACAAACAAGGAGTGATCTGCGAAGCTTCTCGTAAAACCAATGGCCGCAACAATGCCACTGAACTTGTCAAACCAGGCACGAGGACTCTGCTTGAGGCCATAGATAGCCTTCTTTACCCGGCATACTCGTGTCTCCCCCTGAGCAACATACCCAGGAGGTTGCTCCATGTAAACATCTTCCTGCAGATCACCGTAGAGAAAAGCATTCTTAACATCCAGCTGCGAAATGGGCCAATCTCTGTTGACAGCGATAGAGAGAAGGACCCGAATGGTGCTGAGACGAGCCACAGAAGAGAAAGTATCGAAGTAATCAACACCATATGTCTGAGTGAAACCTTTGGCCACCAGGCGGACCTTGTAGCGATCCACGCTACCATCGGGACAAAATTTCACAACAAAGACCCAATGACAGCCAACAACACCCGTGCCCAAAGGTGGGGGAACCAGGGTCCAGGTCCCCCGTTCAGTGAGGGTAGCAATTTCCTCATCCATAGCAATCTTCCAAGGAAGAATAGTGAGAGCTTCCTGGTAGGTGCGGGGAGTAGCGGTCTCAGAGATAGCCAATGCAAATGCCCTGCGAGGAGTCAGACGATCATATGAAACAACAGCAGCCAGCGGGTGCTGGGTACACATCCGCACCCCTTTGCGAAGAGCTATGGGCAGATCCAGGTCGGCAGGTGTCTCAGCAACCGGAGCATCCGTGACGGAGAGAGCTGGCCCGGGAGGAGAGTGCGACAACGGCGAAGAGGAGGGAGATGGTGGAGAAGAGGCGGTAGAGGGTGGAGAGAGGGCAGATGGTGGAGATGGTGGAGATGGTGGTGGCGGAACAGTAGGAGGAGCAGAGAGAATGGGGGGTTGTGGTGAGAGGTAGAATCAGCAGGAGTAGAGGAGGAAGAGGAAGAGAAGTAAGAAGCATTTTCAAAGAAGGTGACATCCGCAGAGACAAATTGCTTGCGGGTAACGGGGTCAAAGCAACAATTAACCTTTCAGAGTGGGAGAGTACCCCAGAAAGACACATTTAGTGGACCGCGGGGAGAGTTTGTCGCGGGTGGCAGAGGGAGCATGCACAAAGGTTGTGCAACCAAATATACGTAGAGGAAGAGAAAAGGGTTCTTTGCCCGGATAGAGAATGGAGAAAGAAGTTTGACCACGGAGAACGGTGGAGGGAATGCGATTGATGAGATAGCAAGCGATGAGAACAGCATAGCCCCAGTAGGAGCGAGGGACATGCATTTGCGTGAGCAGAGTGCGAGCGACATCAATGATGTGAAGGTTTTTGCGTTCCGCTACTCCATTTTGTTGGGAGGTGTAAACGCAACTGGTTTGATGAATAATCTCATGTTGCGTGCAGAAAGAGGAAAAAGCTTGACTGAGATATTCTTTTGCATTATCCGAGCGTAAGATTTTAATGGAGACATCAAACTGAGTCTGAATGGAATGATAAAAGGATGTCCATACATCAAAAAGTTCAGAGCGGTCGCATAAGAGATATACCCAAGTACAGCGAGAAAAGTCATCAATGAAAGTAACAAAATAGTAACTACCCCGACCAATGGTAAAGATAGGAGCAGGACCCCAGATGTTGGAGTGAACAAAATCAAACGGACGGGTAGAACAACGATCTTGCTTTGGAGGAAAGGAGGAGCGGTGATGCTTGCCAAGTTGACAGGCGTCACAATTAAGAGGAGGATGATGCGGAGGGAGGTGGGGCAGAAGTTGGCGAAGAAGCCGGGGAGGAGCACGACCAAGGCGAAGATGCCATTGGAGAAGATCTGTAAAGGAGGAGGAGAAGGCGGAGAGAGCAGAGACGTTGTCGAGGAAGTAGAGGTCGCCGCTCTCAGTCTCAGTAGCAATCGTCCGTTGGGAGTCCGGATCCTGAAAAGAACAAGAAATATGAGTGAATGTAACGGAGCACTGTAGTTGCTTGCATAAACAAGTAACCTGTTGAAGTATTAGACCGGGCGGCTTAGCGGTCTGATCCATCGGTTTGTAGACCGAGCGGCTTAGCGGTCTGATCCAGCGGTTTGTAGACCGGGCGGTCTGGCGGTCTCACTCTACGGCTTGTTCTATCCTGCTGGAGTTGCCGAGCGGTTATCCCATCTGTCTAACCGCGCGGCCTGATCGGTCTCCATTATTCTAGCCGCTCAGCCTGTAAATGTTTAGTCCCACATTGTTTGTATACTCTCTTTCTTATCTCCTCCATTCTATATAAGGGAGGCCATACCTTTGTAAATGATATCTTTTTTGGATAATAAAATTTCAACTATTCAAAAGTTTATTCTCTTGTTCTAGTCTTTTCGCTTCTTGTCTCTACTTTCTAACATGGTATCAGAGGACACGGTCATTTCCTCCTGATTCTGTGCGCCCTCTGTTGTTCGCGGCTTCTTTTCGGCGTTCTGCGACTTGATTCGCGGCTTGCCCTCTCTTCTATCCGCGCGGCTTGTTTCTATCCGCGCGGCTTGATTCTTGTCCGCAGACCTGTTCGCGCGGCTTACTCCTTCTTGGTTCTCCTCTCCTTCTTCTCTTTGTCGCGCCGACCTGTTTAGTTGTCGCCGCGCCTCTTGTTCTTTCTTGCCTCTCCGACTTCCTAGTCGCTGCGGTCTGTCCCTGTCCGCGTGTGTTGTCTCTCTCCACACGGTTTGCTGCTGTGATCTGCCTGACCGTGCGGGTTGTTCCTTTCTCACCCGCATCTTGGTCGCGGTCGCCAGCTCTTCTCCTCTCTTCTGTTCGCTCGGGCTTCTCAGTTCGTGCGACTTCTTCCCCGCAGTGCCTTTGCCCGCCTTCTTGCCGCTGCTGTGATCTGCCTGACCGTGCGGGTTGTCTCTTTCTTACCCGCATCTTGGTCGCGGTCACCTGCTCTTCTCCTCTCTTCTGTTCGCTCGGCCTTTTCAGACCGCGCGACCTCTTCCCCGCAGTGCCTCTTTCTAGCCGCTCCTGTTCGCGCGGCTTCCTCTGTTTTTCTAACCGCCTCTGTTCGTGCGGCTTCTTCTGCTTCCGGGTTCTATGACTACCTCCGGTCTCACCACTACTCCTGCAGCTCCTTCTCCTCCTCCTCCTCCTTCGAGTAACCTTGGCACCCTTTCCAAGCTTGTGGGCTCCAACTATCCCGATTGGAGCGTTTCTTTCACCTTTCTCCTTCGTTCTCAACGCAAGCGTCATCACCTCACCGATGACCCTCCTCCTCGCACCTCTCCTGAGTTTGATGACTGGGATGCGAGTGATGCTCTTGTTCGCACCTGGCTGGCCAACAGCCTTTCTGATGAGTGCCTTCCCGTCATTCGCCATGATGAGACGGTCAAGGCCGCATGGCTTCACCTCGCTGCTCTCTATTCTAAGGGGGGCCAGACGTCCCGCATTTATACTCTCTATGCGGACCTCTTCGCCCGCCCTTCCATGTCCCCCGCTGCGGCTTATCAGCAGGTCCAGGCTCTTGGGGCTGAAATCCTCCAGAATCGCCCCTTCTCTGCGGACTTGGCCGACCAGCACAAACACTTCCAGGAACTCCTGGTTGTTTGTTACCTTCTTCGTCTTCCGGACTCTTATGATATGATCCGCCAGCAGATCTTGGGTGAGGCGGAATCTCCTACTTTGGATGCCACTGCGGCCCGCATTGCCGCCGTTACTTCTCTCCTCCAGCGGCCTCTGCTGGCCTCCCCCCCTTCGCAGGACTCCTTTGCACACCAGGCTCAGCGGGGGGGCCCGAGTGGCCGTGGCTCCTCCGGCGGACGGGGTTCCTCCCGGTTCTTCTGCTCTCACTGTGGTCGTACTGGTCATACTGTTGATCGCTGCTGGCAGAAACATCCTCATCTTCGCCCTTCCGGTGATGCTCCTTCGGCCTCCGCCTCTTCTCGGCCGTCTGCCTCTGTGGCCACGACGTCAGGTAGTGCCCACGTCGTTACCCAAGGTAAATGGCTGATTGACTCCGGTGCCACCAATCATATGACGGGCAACCCTCATTGCTTCTCCTGTCTGGAGACCCATGACCGCTTACCCCCAGTTCGTGTGGCGGATGGTTCCCCGTCTCCGGTTCATGGGACGGGCATGGTTCAACTCACTTCATCGCTTTGCTTGGAGGATACCCTCTATGTCCCGAAGTTCCCGTGCAATTTGTTATCAGTTACCACTTTATGCCGGCAACTTCAGTGCTCCGTTTTATTCACTCCCACTACTTGTTCTTTTCAGGACCCGAGGACCCAGCGGACGATTGCTACTGGGACTGAGAGCGGCGGCCTCTACTTCCTCGACGATGTTTCTGCTCTTTCTGCCTACTCCTCCTCTGCTGATCTCCTTCAGTGGCATCTTCGTCTTGGACATCCTCCTCCCCGGCTTATTCGTCAGCTTCTGCCCCACTTACCTCCCACCAGTTCTCCGCTCAACTGTGATGCGTGTCAGCTTGGCAAACATCATCGCTCCTCCTTCCCACCGAAGCAAGGCCGTGGCTCCTCTCGCATTTTTGATATTGTTCATTCTGATGTATGGGGTCCTGCTCCTACCCTCACTGTTGGTCGGGGCAGTTCCTATTTTGTAACTTTTATCGATGATTTTACTCGCTGTACCTGGGTGTATCTCTTAAAGGATCGCTCTGAACTATTCTCTGTTTGGCAATCTTTTTACTTTATGATTAAGACTCAGTTTGCTATTTCGATTAAAGTCTTACGTTCTGATAATGCCAAGGAATATCTGTCTCATGAGTTCTCCGCGTTCTTTCACCAACACGGCCTCATTCATCAAACGACTTGTGTTTACACCTCCCAACAGAATGGGGTGGCGGAGCGTAAAAACCGTCACCTGCTTGATGTTGCGCGTACTCTCATGACGCAGATGCACGTCCCTCGCTCCTATTGGGGCTACGCTGTGCTCCTCGCTTGCTATCTCATCAATCGCATTCCCTCCACGGTCCTCCACGGCCGGACTCCCTTCTCCCTTCTCTACCCCCACCAGGAACCTTTTCCTCTTCCTCTCCGTGTCTTTGGCTGTACGGCCTTTGTTCACGCTCCCTCCGCTACCCGCGACAAGCTTTCCCCCCGTTCCACTAAGTGTGTCTTTTTGGGGTACTCTACCACTCAAAAAGGCTATTGCTGCTTTGACCCCCTTCTTCGCAAGCAGTTTGTCTCCGCAGACGTAACCTTTTTGAAAATGCTTCCTATTTCTCTCCTTCCTCTTCTCTTCCTTCTCTTCCTTCTGATATGTCCGTTCATTCCACACCTCTCCCCGTTTTCCCACCTTCGTCTCCTCCTCCACCCACTCCTTCCCAGTCCGTCTCCCCACCTACCCCTCCACCCTCCTCTCCGCTGCCGTCTCTCTCTAGTCCCGGGCCAGCCTTCTCCGCCACGGACGCTCCGGTCGCTGACGCTCCCGTCGCCGCCGCTCCCGATGATCTGGATGTTCCCATTGCCCTTCGCAAAGGGGTGCGGGCGTGTACTCAACACCCGCTCACGGCTGTTGTTTCTTATGATCAGCTTTCTCCTTCTCGCAGGTGTTTTGCCTTGGCTATCTCTGCCACTTCTACTCCCCGTACCTACCAGGAGGCTCTCTCTCTCCCTCATTGGAAGTCTGTCATGGATGAGGAGATGGCTACTCTTACTGAACGGGGTACCTGGACCCTGGTTCCTCCTCCCGTGGGCACTGATGTGGTTGGCTGTCGCTGGGTCTTTGTTGTGAAGTTTCGCCCCGACGGCACTGTGGATCGCTACAAAGCCCGGCTGGTGGCCAAGGGCTTCACTCAGACTTATGGCGTTGATTACTTCGATACCTTCTCTCCAGTTGCTCGCCTCAGCACCATCCGGGTTCTCTTTTCTGTGGCTGTTAACCGGGCTTGGGCTATTTCTCAGCTGGATGTGAAGAATGCCTTTCTTTATGGCGATCTTCAGGAGGACGTTTATATGGAGCAACCTCCTGGGTATGTTGCTCAGGGGGAGACACGTGTCTGTCATTTGAAGAAGGCCATTTATGGCCTCAAGCAGAGCCCTAGGGCATGGTTCGAAAAGTTTAGTGGTATTGTGGCAACCATCGGTTTTCAAAGGAGTTCGGCCGATCACTCCTTATTCATTCGCAAAACGGCCTCGGGACTAGTGGTTTTGGCCGTATATGTGGATGATATTCTCCTTACTGGTGATGACCGAGATGGGGTGGACTTGACGAAGAAGCACCTCCGTCAGCACTTGGTCACGAAGGATATGGGCCCCCCAAAATACTTTTTGGGGATAGAAATCTCGCGGAAACCTGACTCCTTGGTCCTCTCTCAACGGAAGTATGCCCTTGATCTTCTTCGAGAAGCAGGCTTGACAGGTGCCAAACCAGCTCATCTTCCCATGGCTGTTGGAGAAGACAAAACGTGGACGGATGAATCGCCTCCTCTATCTGATGTCACACGGTACAGACGTTTGGTAGGCAAACTCATCTATCTCACGGTGACTAGACCCGACATCGCCTACGCTGTAGGAAAGGTCAGTCAGTTTATGCAAGCTCCCAGGGAGTGTCATCTTCAGTCCGCCCTGAAGATTTTAGAGTATATCAAAGCAGCACCGGGCAGAGGGTTACTCTTCCAGAAGAATGGCCATCTGAGAGTTGAGGCCTACTCAGACTCAAGTTATGCGGATGACAAAGGCGATCGTAAATCCACGTCAGGTTTCTGTACCTTTGTTGGAGGTAATCTCGTGAGTTGGAAAAGCAAGAAACAGTCTGTTGTTTCCAGATCCAGTGCCGAAGCAGAATACCGGAGTATGGCGTCAACTACGTGTGAGTTAAAGTGGTTGCGGGCTCTCATGCTTGACCTGGGCGAGGTATATGATTGTCCTCTCCCTATGTTCTGTGACAACAAGGCCGCTATACACATATCCAGAAATCCGGTCTTCCATGAGAGAACGAAGCATATAGAGGTTGACTGTCACTTCATTCGGGAGGAGATTTTGAAGAAACAGATTTGTACTCCTTTTGTCACCTCTGACAAGGAGTTGGCAGATATCTTCACCAAGCCGATTTCTACTTCCTTCTTCCGCATTTGTGACAAGCTGGGCATGATTGATATCTATGCTCCAGCTTGAGGGGGAGTGTTGAAGTATTAGACCGGGCGGCTTAGCGGTCTGATCCATCGGTTTGTAGACCGAGCGGCTTAGCGGTCTGATCCAGCGGTTTGTAGACCGGGCGGTCTGGCGGTCTCACTCTACGGCTTGTTCTATCCTGCTGGAGTTGCCGAGCGGTTATCCCATCTGTCTAACCGCGCGGCCTGATCGGTCTCCATTATTCTAGCCGCTCAGCCTGTAAATGTTTAGTCCCACATTGTTTGTATACTTTCTTTCTTATCTCCTCCATTCTATATAAGGGAGGCCATACCTTTGTAAATGATATCTTTTTTGGATAATAAAATTTCAACTATTCAAAAGTTTATTCTCTTGTTCTAGTCTTTTCGCTTCTTGTCTCTACTTTCTAACATAACCGATAATAAATTGCAAAGAAACTTGGGCACATAGAGGGTATCTGCCAGGCAAAGAGAAGGAGTGACTTGAACCATGCCCGCCCCATTGACCGGGGAGGGAGAGCCATCAGCAACTATGACCGGGGGCAACCGATCATGTGTTTCGAGAGAAGAGAAAAACTGAGGATTGCCTGTCATATGATTTGTAGCACCAGAGTCGATCAACCAGCGCCCACGAGTAACAGCGTGGGCACTACCAGAAGAGGTGACCACCAAGGCGGATAGCGGGGAGGTGGAATCCATTGAAGAGAGACGATGAGAGAACAGGAAGCAGCGGTGAAAACAACAAGTCGCAAGCCGGACAAACAGAATCAGGCCGTGCGGCTAGGAAGGCCGCAGGCAGGAGAAAACAAGTCGGACGGCAAAAGAGAGGCCGCAACGACGAGTAAGCAGGAGCGGCTAGAAGGAAAATAGGTCGCGACAACTTAATGACAGGTCGCGGCAACAAATAGGATCAGCTAGAGAAGAGAGGCAAGGAGAAACAAGCCGCGCGAACAGGGCAGCGGTCAAAAGAGGAAGGCAATCCGCGAAGACAGGAAGCGGAAAGCAGAAACAAGCCGTGCGATCAGGGCAACCGTCAGAGTAGGAAAAGCCACGACCAAGCCGTAGAACCAAGCTGAGGGAAAGAAGTCGAGCGGCTAGAAGGTAGCCCGCGCAAACAGAAGAAGAAGATGAATCAGGAGGAAAAGATCATTTCCTCTGATACCATGTTAGAAACGAACAAAAACAAACCGGAAGTGGAGCAAAAACAAACCGGAAGTGGTTTAACAGAAACTTTATTATCTGAAAAAGGTATCAATTATAATGGTATAGCCTCCCTTTTATAGAATGAAGGAGATGAGAGAGATTACAAATAAGCAATGTGAGACTAAAATTTACAAGTATATGCGGCTTTACAAAAAGACAAACCGGACAAGCCGTGCGGTTAGACAAACCGGCTAACCGCCCGACCACAACCAGGATGAGAGAACAAGTAACCCAGAGAACAAGTCGCCACAGGAGACCACTAGACCGCCCGGTCTCCAAGTCGTCTGAGACAAGCCGCCTGACCGCGGGGACACCAAACTGCAACAGCCCAGCACACAGACCGGCTAGGAGAAACCGCCAGACCGCCCGGTCTCCGAACAGCAACAGACCGCCCGGTCTCCATCCTGCAACATTGACAACTTATCTATCTGACAATAACACGACCCGATATATCTTTTGTCATTGGGTGGTCAACCTCTTTATGCATGCTCATCAAATATCTCACCTCCGGGTTATCGAGCGAAATCCTTCGGCAACTGAAGAATGCTCTAGGACAAGAGTTTGTGTATAATCACCCCTTTCTGTATCATTAATTATCTACTCTAATACTATGACTGATCCCTCGATGATTGTCAGTCTACGAGTGATTATTGCACCTATTTTAAAGGACACCTGGTCACCTGGCGAAGCAAGAAGTAGATAGTGGTGGCACGCTCTTCTAAGAAGGTTGAGTGTCATTCAATGGTGTTTTCTATTTATGAACTCACGTGGTTGGAAAGTCCACTTACTGATCTTGGTGCAGAACTCCCTTTTCCAGCCGTTCTTTATTGCGATAGTCAACTTGTCATCCATGTCACTGAGAATCCCGTGTTTCATGAACGTACCAAGCATAACGAAGTCGGTTGTCATTTGATCTGGGAAAAATTTTTAACTTTGCAAACTGGATTTGGGACATGTACTCGCTACCGAACAAGTTGCTGACGTTTCTCACCAAGTTCTTACCTCGCTCACTATACCGGTAAATTCTTTCCAAGCTTGACACCTACAATCTGTATGCTCCAGCTTGCAGGGAAGTGTAGAAGAACCATGTAAAAAGACCAATGCAAATACCCATTTTTCTCATGTATGGATTACTCTCACATCTTGGTTTGGAGTTGAGTTTTCACTCCTCTATCCTATAAATTTGTGTACAAATACTCATATTATAAGTTTTTTATGTGAAGTAATTGGAGAGAACCTAAGAGAGAGAAAATAACTGAAGAATTTATTATTTTCTCAAATTCGCATGTATGCAAATACAAAAATTGAACCCCTTTAAATAGGGAGAGAAGGAGAGAGTGAGGAGCTATCCTACAATGTGAGACTAAAACTAGAAGAAATGATTTGAATAAATGGGCCTTATAACTGGGCCATTACATTTTCCTTTAACACCCCCCCCCCCCCCCCCCCCCGCAAGCTGGAACATAGAAATAGTAGTCACCGAGATTGGATAAAAACTGATAATACAACGATCGTGGTAGAGCCTTGGTGAGAACGTCAGCTACTTGCTTAGTAGCCGGAACATATAGGTAACTCCAATTTCTTCAGTTGAACCTTCTCTCGGATGAAGTGACAATCAATCTCAATATGTTTAGTTCGCTCGTGAAACACGGGGTTCTTGGCAATATGTATAGCGCTTGTCTGTCACACAATAGAGTAGTAGGTGAGGAGAGTGAAAACCCAATTCTCGAAGACCTTCTAGCCATGTGAGTTCAAATACAACAGCAGTCATTACATGATACTCGGCCTCAACAAACGAACGTGCAACAACCAATTGTTTTTGTTACGTCAGGTAATAAGATGCCCTCCAAAATATGTACAATAATCAGTTGTGGAGCATCGATCATCCAAAGACCCAACATAATCAGCGTCAGAATAGGCAATCAGAGTCATGTTGGAAGTGGAAGAATATTTATATACGAGCCCTTGTTAAGGAGCCGTTTTCAAGTATTTGAGAATGCGCTCAACAACCTGAAGATGAGAGGTTTGTGGTGTATATATAAATCGACTGACAACTCCAACAACAAAGGAGATATCAAGTCTTGTCACAGTAAGATAGGTCAGCTATCCAACAAGACGACGGTAATACTCAGGTTTAGGAAGTAGTAGATCTGAATCAGAGCCCTAAATACATAGCTTGTGATTGATGTCCATCGGGGTGTCGGCAGGATTGCATCCCGAATTGCCAGCATCCTGAAAAAGATCAAGACATTAATTTCTTTGAGATAGGACAAGGTCATCAGATCGTCGTGCTTAATCATTTGTATTCCTGTGATTAGGATGTCCTCAACATAAACCAAGAGTATTACGGTGCCTATTGCTCGATGACGAGTAAAGAGGGATAAGTCAGCAGAGCTTTGAGTAAATCCAACATCCTGAACGACTTTGCCGAATTTGTCAAACAATGCACGAGGAGACTGTTTGAGACCAAAAATAAATTTCTTTAGGTGACAAACACGAGACTCCCCAGTGATCTCAAACCCGGAAAGTTGATGCATGTAGACAGTCTCTTGAAGATCGTCATTGAAGAAGACATTCTTGACATCTAACTGAACAGCCAAGGAGATCAAGACCCGAACAGTATTCATTTTGGCAACTGGGGAGAAAGTCTCATCGTAGTCGCGACCCTGTTGCTGAGTGAAGCCTCGAGCCACAAGCTGAGCTTTAAGGTGGTCAACTGTTCCATCCAGAGCATGTTTGATAGTATAAAACCACTTACACCCAACGCAAGTATGCCCGGGGGAAGGGGGACAAGGTCACATGTCTGGTTTGCACATAGGGCGGTCATTTCCTCATCCATAGCAGCGCGCCACCCCGGATGATGAAGAGCCTCCTGCACAGTGTTAGGAAACGAAATAGAGGATAGAGAAAGCGCCAATTTGAGAAGATGCGAAAAGAGGCGATGCAATAAGACATAATTCGCCAAGGGATGAGTCGTAGAAGAGGATGTCAGATCACCCTACCACGCGAGATCATTGGTATCGGGCAACTGCTGTGGGGCATCGAATTTGGGAAGACGACGGGAGTACACACGAAGTGGAGGTTTGGGTTGCACAGGTGGCGATGACGATGTTGGAAGAAGTGGCGAAAGAGGAGACATAATAGGGATAGTGGGGCGGGGTATGGTGGGAGGGGTAAGAGGAGCTGGAGTTGGAGAGTGGAATGGTTGGTGCTCGAGAAAAGTGACATCAGCCGAAACCATCTTTTTGCGATCAATGGGAGAGTAACACACATATCTCTTCTGAGTGCGGGAGTATCCAAAAAACATATATTTAGTAGCGCGGGGATCAAATTTATTCGTAGATGGACCAAGGGCACGCACATAGCAGGTGCAATCAAAGATACGAGGCACGACAGTGAGTGCACTTGGGACGGGGTCTCTCGGTACGGTCGCAACCCTGAGTGTTAGTGCGACCCCCACGAGTCGACAAACCAGGAGGGGTGGGAAGGGCTACTAGAGAAGAGCCAAAGAGGGATGCCCAAGAACATCAGGTGGCGGAGTAACCTTCAAGAGCATAGAACAGACATCCAACAAGGAGGGAGTTGCATAGGAGGAGATAATATGAGCTTTAACGCTATGGAGATATGGTGGAACCTGGGTCATCATCATAGCTATGGCAACTGCCTCTTTTTGTGCCCTTTGCGCAACAAAATCCGTAGTAGGGGGTTAATGTTGTATCCATGCTTCAAGAAGAGTTTTAGAGCGCGCAACAATGAGGTCAAGTCACCGATCGTGTCGGGGTCAAGGGTCTGGAGATCAGTGACGATGTCGAACAGGTTTTGGAGGTTGTTCTGTCCAGAGTAAAGTGAGTGGAGCTCTGTCCACATGGCTTTGCCGTCTCATGATACACGGTCATGCGATAGGGCTTAGTGTCCATTGAATTGAGCATCCAGGATTGGACACGACCGTCATCATGGAGCCACTCTTCGGTCGGCACAGTAGGAGTGGCAGCAGTGAGGTGGTGAAGGAGACCATTGGCTTGCAGACACGACGAATCGAATGTACCCACTCAACGGCGTTCTGCTTCCCATTGAGAGAGATGGTAGTGATCCGAAGCTCATCCCGAACTTCAGGGAGAGGAGCAGTAACACGAGTAGGGAGCAAGAAAGCAGTCGTCGTATCCATGAGAAAGGGGAAGAGAGCAGTGACGAACTACACCAGGAGGACTGAGACAAATAAGGGAAGGCGGCCTGGTTGCAAGAACAGCAGTTAGGAGAACCGTGGTCTGGGAACAGAGTCAACCAGGCGGACTGAGGAGGAGATGTGGCGGCAACAGAACAGCAAGAGAGGAGCTGAGGATATATGGCAACCTACACCAGGCAGACTGAGACCAATCATGGCAAGGCGGCCTGGTTGCAAGGACAACAGTTAAGAGAACCGCGGCCTGGGAAGAGAAACAACGGTCTGAGAAGGCGGCCTGATTGCAAGAACAGCGGTTAAGAGGACCACAGTCTGGGAATGAAACCGCGACTTGAGGAGGAAGAGCGGCTTCCAGAGAGCAAGCAATGAGACTGGCGGGCTGGGGAGGTACAACGAACTGGCGACCTGAGAGGTCCTGGTGGCCTGAGAACAACAGCAGAGAAGTAAGAGCAACTAGAGGAGATCTTGCAGCCTGAGAAGCGGTGGCCCAGTCGAGGCAGGGAGGCTGAGGCTATAAAACCCAGGGGGTGGAAAAAACAGAGGCAGAAAAGGAGATCCTATGGACAGGAAGAAAAGGGAGACCGCCCAGGGGTGAGGATAAAGGAAGGAAACCGCAGAAAGGGTGCGGTTAAGGGAAGGAGGAGCTAACGGCCTAGGGATGCGGATAGACAAAAAAAGGAGAGAGCACGATGCAGTGAGTCCAGATCATTAGCTCTGATCCATGAAGAGAAGAAGAGAGAGAAAATAAATGAAGAATTTATTATTTCCTCAAATTCAAATGTATGCAAATACAAGAATTGCACACCTTTAAATATGAAGAGGAGAGAGTGAGCTATCCTACAATGCGGGACTAAAACTAGAAGAAATGGCTTGAATAAATGGGCCTTATAACTGGGCCATTACATTTTCCTTTAACAATAATAAAATATTAGAACTCGGAAGTTTTTTTTTCTGCATGTTCAAATGGCAGGACATGAACCGACCTCTATTAATGTTGTGTCGACATCCTCTTTTCCTGCTACCTCCCAATTTAACACCAATGGTTGGATACCTCAAGCGGATATCGAGTTCCTTATTTCATCCACTCGATGTTATGCTGATGCTAACCACATCTGCTTCATCTACCTCATGTAACTCTTGTATTACCACTAAAGGCAAGTGGCCTGTAGACATGACCGCCTTGATTCATCTTGATAGACATAATCAACTTCCCTTGATTATGGTTATTGATGGCTCCCTAGCTTCGGTCTGTGGGACAGGAGATGTTATAATATCCTCTGACCTATAATTGGAGAATGTCCTTTATGTCCTTGAAATTTCCCATAGCCTCCTCTCCAATGGCATAATAACAAAAAATTTAAATTGTTGCAACTTATTCTTTCCTTCTCATTGTCATTTTCAGGATATTCACTCAAAGACAATTTCTACAAAGACTGAAATGGGAGGACTATACTACTTGGATTACATTCCTTATCCATCTAACTCCACACCTAAAGTTTCATTTCTTCAGTGACATCAACGCCTTGATCATCCTCCTGCTCGTCTTCTTCATCAATTGATATCCTTCTTTTCTTCTACATCTATATTAGAATGTGAAGCCATCCAAATTTAATTGTACTTCTTTTTCTACTAAATTCAAGAAACAGAGCATTGCCACGTTTTTCTTGGTACATACAAATATCTAGAACCTTAGTCCGACTAAGTTCAAAGATGTTAGACACATTAGTCTCATATCGTGTATTATGGTTATACGTTGTTCTCTACTTAATATATATATCCCCCTTGGACCTCTATTGGAGGTACCAAATCATTCCAATGTTGCGTAACATGGTATCAGAGGAAGTTTAGGGCATCCTCGCACGATCCCGCTTCGCTTGATCCCGTCGCCGTCCCGCTTCGCTCGATCCTGTCGTCGTCCCGCTTCGCTCGATCCCGTCGCCGACCCGCTTCGCCGAATCTGCCCGCCCTGTCGCGACGATCCTGTCGCCGAATCCGCTTCGCCTCGCTGATGATCTCGATTCCGCCCATCGCGTCTCGCCTCACCAACGATCCGGATCACGCCTGTCGCGCCTCGCATAGCCGACGATCCTGATATCTGATTTCTCCCGATATCTGATGGCTTCCTGCTCTGGGATTCTTGTTCGTTGATTCCCTCAGTCAACCTAGATGCAGCGGATTCCTCTATGCTGCTGATTTCTGTCATCGACCAGCGCCCCTTCTTCCTTCGCCGTTGATCTTGGTCATGGGTTCCTCGGTTACGAGCAACACTCCGCGACCGTTCCCTCAGGGGATACTACCAATACCTTTCCTCTTAATGTGAGACTTGCTACTACTATCCTTACCTCCTCCAACTTCCAACTATGGAAAAAGGGGGTTACTATGTCACTATCGGGTATCCGACGTACGCACCACCACACCCGTCTCTCAACTCATGTCGTGGGAACTACAAAGTATGAAAATTGGTACAGTGATGATTGCCGCATCTTTTTTCTTCTCCTGAGCTCCATGGATCCATCCGTTCAGCAAATGTGCAATAATTGTGACAGCACTAAGGAACTATGGGATACTCTGCATATGATGTTCTCTCAGGCGAACAATCTCTCTCGTCTTGGTGAACTCTTTCCCAAGATGGCTGAGCTGAGACAAGGGGCGCGCCCTATCACCGAGTATTTCGCAGAATGGAATGTTCTTGCTAATAAAATTTTGGACCTTTGGGAGATCCCCTCTACTAGGGAAGAGCATCAGGCTCAACGTGAGCATCTTGTACTTCTGTGGCTTCTAAATGGACTTGATCCAAACTTCTCTACAACGAATACTGAAATGCTAGCGAGCCCTTCTACCCTGCAAACTGCTAGTGTGTACCAACGTCTGACTAAAGCCGGTTCAACATGTACTCCATCTGCTCTACATATTTCCTTCGGAGATTCAATGGCTCTTGCTTCTCGGGGTGGAAGAGGAACTAGTCGAGGGGGGCGCTCTGGTCGTGGTCGTGATACCGACACGAGACATTGTACCCATTACGGGTGTCGGGGCCACACGAAGGATACATGTTAGGTGGTTCATAGGAAGCCAGACTAGGCCTCAAAACCTCCTCCTTCATCTCGCTCTGCGCACTTGGCCGACTCTACTTCTACATCTCTGAATCCGAGAACTGTGGAAATATCTGAGGATGAGTATCGTCGTTTGTAGGCCCTCCAGATTGACTCTCTGACCCATCGTGCTGCTGTAATTCAAACCGTCCAGCCTCATATTCAACCTGTTTGTACCTCACAGCGTCCAGTCCAGTGGTTGGCAGATTTTGGTGCTTCTGATCACCTGACGAGTACCTCAGGTATCTTACACTCATACAAATCTCATAGTGGGTCTTCAATTACAGTTGCGGATGGATCAACTGTACCTATTGTCGGGTTTGGTAGCTGCAATGTGACACCTGACATGACTCTATCCTCTGTTGCTCATGTCCCTCAATCGGCTTAAAACTTATTGTCAATTAGTAAGCTTACTCGTGATTTAAATTGTATTGCTACCTTCAAATCTTCTGGTTGCATTTTTCATGAAAAGTCGACGAGCCGTATTATTGGTAGAGGAAAATTGCGTGGTGACGTCTATGTTCTGGACGAAATCTCACATTTTGCTTGTCCTGCTGCCTCCACCAAATTCTGGGATCTTTACTACCGTCATGGTCATCCGTCTATGCAGGTCATGCGTCGTTTGTATCCTGAGTTTGGGAAGGTTTCTCATCTCAGTTGTGAGTCTTGTTTGTTTGCTAAACTCCACAGAGTTAGTTATGTTCCTCGTCTTGATGTTCGTACTTTTGCACCTTTTGATTTACTTCATTCTGATGTTTGGGGATCGTGTCCTGTCCCTACGTTGTTAGGACACAAATATTATGTTACGTTTATTGATGATTTCTCTCGAATGACTTGGGTGTACTTAATGAAAAACCGTTCTGAGTTGCCGTCTATTTTTCAAAACCTATGGAATGAAATCTTTACTCAATTCTCAGTTCATCTTGAGTGTCTTCGAACTGATAATGGTTGGGAATACCTATCTCAGTCTATGTCTCACTTTCTCTCTGACAAAGGTATCATTCATCAAACCAGCTGTCCTGATACCCCCCAACAAAATGGTGTTGCCGAAAGGAAAAGTCGACACCTCCTTGAGGTCACCTGGGTCATTCTTCCATCATGAAATTAAAACTCAACTTGAAACTTTCTTAAAAATTCTACAAATCAGACAATACTTGAGAATACACAAGTCAGTCTCCTCCTTTTGTACCGGTCATGACACCATTCATCAAACTAGTTGTGTTCATATCTCTTAACAAAATTGTGTTATTGAGCAGAAGAATTTTTATTTTCTCGATGTTGCCGCATTTTGCTGTGCCAAATGAATGTCCCTCAGACATACTGGGGATATGTCATTCTTGTCTCATATTTTTTGATAAATCACATACTCTCTTCTATTAATAAAGGAGAATCCCCTCTCTCCATATTATATCTACATTTCTCTCATTTTCCCATCACTACCGTCTTTATTCATATTTCTTTCCAAGATCATGACGTGTTGTCATCTCGTGTTGTTAAGTGCATATTTTTAGGATACTTTCCAACTCAAAAAGGGTATAAATGTACTAATCCCATCTCCAAGTAACAATTTGTCTTTGTTGACGTAACATTCTTCGAATATATCCCATACTTTTTTGAGAAGGCCAAATTCCTTATCTTCAACGTGGATCTCATAACTCTATCTGACACCTTGTTTGAAATAAGGACTCCCTTACCCACCATATCTCCTCCTTGAGATCCCGAACTACATCCATCATCCCCACCAACACTTCTTCGACCTAGTCCTCCTGTATGTCGTCACTACCAGAGATGTCTTTCGGTCATTTTCCCTCATCTACTCCCGGAATTCATCCCTCAGTTCAATAACATCCACTTCCTCTGAAGGTTCAGAATGACCTATCACTCATGATTGTGACCTTTCAATTTCCACACGAAAGTTTCTTCACTCCCCCACTCAGTATCCTCTTGCAAGTGTCGTCTCTTGTTAACCCAGAAATCGGCGATCCCTCCCAAGGTAGCTGCCTTGCAAGTCGCGGCCCGCTCCAGGTTCTCCCCAGAGGTCGCGACCTGTTTGCCCTCTCTAAGGATGGGCGGACAGACTTCTTTGCCCGCTCAGGCCGCGCGGCTAGGGCGGTCTCCCCGGTCAGACTGCCTAGGTAGCGCAACAACCGCTTGTTATGTAGGGGCTGCGGACTGCTTCTGCAGTCCACCCCTGCAGGCCGTGCGGTTAGATCATCTAACGGCGCAATGGTTCTCTTCATTCCGACAGGTGCAGACTACCCAACTGTGGCGGACTCACATTGATATCCGCCCAGACCGCTCTGTAGCCGCACGCCCAGCAGGAGACGTGGTCTGCTCTCCAGCCCGCTCCTGCAGGTCGCCCGACCTGCAAGGTTACGTTATCGCCAGGCAACCACCCTTTCTACAGGTGCGGACATCTCTCCGCAACATCCCAGACAGCCAAGAAGAAGGCGACATGCCTCCAGGTCGCCCAACAGTAGGCAACAAGCTTCAGGTCGCCGGGCAGGCGACAACTCTCCAGGTCGCCCACCAGCAGGTGCGACCTACTCCACCTCAGTCCGCCCGGCAGTCGGCGACCTGCCTTCAGGTCGCCCAACAGAGGGCGACAACCTCCAGGCCGCCCAGCAGGGGCGGCAAGCCTGTCCATCCAACAGGAGACGGACTTCAACAGCGGGGGCGGCCTGCTTCTTCAGTCCGCCAGGTCGACCAGTCGACCAGCTCTCGTCCGCTAGCAGTTCACGGACTCGATCTCAGTCCTCACAAGGAGCGTGGACTTGCTCCAGCTCCAACCCAAACATCCAGTGAACTCTACTTCAGTCTGCCAGGTCGCCCAGTGGGCGGCCAACCCTTCAGTCTGCCTGCAGTAGACGGACTCCTCCTCCAGCAGGAGGCGACCTGCTCTATTTAGTCCGCCAGGTCGCCAACCTCTGACCCAGCGACAGGCCTCCAGCGACAGGCCTCCAGCAGGAGGCAACCAGCTCAACCTGTCCTCCGCGGGCTGGGAGGACTCATTATGCAGTCCGCCTGGCGTGCCACAGCCTTCTAGCACCGGCTTCCCAGCAAGAAGCGGACTACTCCTCAGCTCGCATAGCTCGACGCTGGCTCGCTCAGTGCAGCAGAGGCAGACTCGTCCTCGTCCGCCAACAACATATCAGTTCAAGACATCTACATCAACTCAAGTAGACAAGTCCATCCACATAACATGGCGCGAACTCGGCGGACTCCTCGTTCTACTCGCACAACTCACCGACTCACCGGGGGTGACGTTACCAAGACCGTTACCTCCTCAGGCCTATAAATAGCACCTCATACCTCTCATTTGGGGGGAGGACAACTGACGACAAGGTCAAGGCATCAAATCCTACGGACACAATTTCTCAGTCCGCGCGACCTCAGCTGTCTTCTCATCTCGGCCTGATCGCGTAGTCCGCTCGGCTTATTCAAGCGAACTGCGGGATCACTGTCCGTGCGGTCTGCCGACCACTCTGTTCAGTCCGCGCGACCTTTGGCAACTTCTTTCCTTAGCCGTCAGCTTCCCCTTGTACCCTTTGTATTCTCATGTAAAAGACAACTCAAGTTGTAACACTGAATTATAATCAAAGGAAAGCTCGTCGCAAGAGTGTCATTTAAGCCGCGGCGGGCGAAGTCTTTTGTTGTCGCTGCTAGCGGCCCCCTTTTCTTCTCAACTCTACACCTTTCTCTCGGCATCAACCTGCAAACCTAACCATCAAAGTAACCGTCTGTTCGACAGTTCCTCGTCAACCTCTCATTATCCCTGCAACCCTTGATCAATCGTGCTCCACTCTCGAGCATTCAGAAGCATTATCCCAGCATCCTCGTCAACCTCTTCACCTCAACCTAGCTTGCGAGACCGAACACCCGTTATCTGCTAGTGCTCGCGGCCCCCTTCCTTCGCCATTTTTTACGCATCAACATCTCCTACGCACATCTAAGTCCCTCTTTCAACAGTTTGTGATATCATAGTCAATGGCTATTATTCCTACCACATAACAAGAAGAAATGACCATTACTTACTGGAAGACTACGATGGATGGAGAGATGTCGGCTCTTTTCTCTCAGAGCATCTGAACTCTTGTTCCTACTCCACCTGGCGCTGATATTGTAGGTTGTCGATTACTCTTTATTGTAAAATTCTGTTATGGCCAGTGTGCCCATAAAGTTATCCAACAATCGACCCATATGTTGTTCTTTTTATTATATGCTATTATTAGTGTGTGACAGGCTATTTATAGTAATGCCCCTATATGTTCTATTTAAGGGACCTTGGGGTCTTGTATGTGGCATGAATGAAATAAAGTTTAATTCCAATTCTCTTGTGTGATGTCTTGGCTCTCTCCTCCAACGAGCAAGACCGCCTTGGCAGCCGCGGCTAGGGCTCCACGGTATCCTCACCCCCTCTGGTCATCCTCCGCCACTCCTTCGGAGAAGGCCCATAACATCTTAGTATCAGAGTCAATCGATCTCTTCCGTCGATGCCATTCGTCAGTTGAAGTATAAAACATCGAATTCCAGCACCCTTACCAATGAGTCTAGCTGCCACTGTTTTCCTTCATTCCAGCCCTTCAACGCTATTAACACGCGACAACCAACTCCAGATTGCGAGCTAACACTTCCTCCTCTTCCCAACCGACGAGCCTTTTTTCCTCGATCTCCAGATTACCCAATGCGGAACCTGCTCCCTTCTGTTTTCAGTTCAATCCGAACCGCTACTGTCGGCCATGCACCCTTCTCCTTCGTCGAGCCCTACTGTCGAGAACAACAACACAAGCGTCCAACTCTTCCGCTTGTTCGACGACCGACACGCCCTTCCCAACAGCCTCCTCCAGCGGGATAGACTACCTCTGACGATTGATCAACGTGCGCGATCAACTCTTTCTAGGCACAGCCAACGCCAGCCTGGTATTTTTTCCATCGAGTCCCCTTGCCAGTAGTTGCTCCCATTGAGTCACCTGCAACATTTCCCTCGAGATGTCTATCTTGACATCGCTACTTGAGCAACCCACGCCTCTAATCACATCGAGCCCCTCAAAACTCCCACGCTCGCATGCCTTCTTGTTGAGCATGTTGAGTTAATTAATTAAACACATATATTGAACTACGAATATTGGAAATTATAATGTTGAAATTATAATGTTAAAATACATAAATAAATATATAATTCCGAAATTATAATGTTAAAACAATTAATTAATTTTAAAGTTATAATGTTAAAATAATTAATTAATTCTAAAATTATTTTAATTAATGTGGTCAATAACTTTCCATAGTAGGGATAACTTCCACGATAGAGATAACTTCATATAATAAAAATAACTTCTCATATAAGTTATGGACAAAATTTTTCGGATAACTTTGTTTTTGGACACGAAAATAAGAAATTACCAACAGTATTGGAAATATGGAGTCAAATGGTAGTTCGAAAATATGATGAATTGGAAATCATCAAGACACCTGAAGAGATGTATATCTTGAAAAATTTTTGGGAGAAACCGCAAGAGCAATATGGGAATCCTATAAGAAAGAATATCCCCAAGACTTTAGCCGAGATATTTCCTTAGGCGCAAATCCATACAATTTCACAAATAAGATCACATACCTATTATTAGGATATCAACCAAATATTACCCCTACAGCACAGATAGAGGCTATCAGGCGATTAGAACAACTCCAAATCAGGACATGGCATTACATCAAACCATTCCTCCAAGATTATATGTATTATAGTAGTATTGCAGGATGTTTTTATGACCAAACCATAGGAGAAAAACTATTCCTCAAATTACCAGATCCATTAGGAACCGTTATATATAAAAGATATAAAGAACGTCAAGTAAATTTTTCCCAAGTAGACAATATTAGTACAAAAATAAAATTTATTCTTGATTGTCTCGTAGAAAAATGCACTGATCTCCAAATCAATAGACAGCTCAAAGGCGAGTATAGTTTTTGCCGAAACATCTATACACCCCAAAGATATGGCAAGGACGAAAAACCTAAGTACAGACCACCACAGTCGAATTAAAATTACAAACCTAAACGAAAATATTTCCTACGCAAAAGTAATGTTAGGAAGTCGTACTTAAACAAAGACAGGCATGTTAGAAAATATGATCGACGAAGAAATTATAGTAAAACTCTAACATGCTTTACTTGTGGCTCTACTGAGCATCTAGCGAGAGAATGTAATAGAAGGCATAATATCCATAACAAACAAGCTGTCTTGATAGCCTGTACAAATGAGGATCTAATACACATTGACGAAACAATTAGTGACACGGAAAGTGTCTACAGCATTATTAGTATTAATGACCAAGATGATAAATATCTTTCTAACTCTGATAGCGATACAGAAGAATTGTCAAAAGAACTAGTTGAATTCGATAGGAAGTGTCGTGATTCCTACGAAGATAATTTATCCAAACTGGATCTCCTTGATCAATACTTAAAACAGATATGATGGCCTGTGAGCATAGTTGGAAGCATAATAGTGGTAGTAATGATAAACCATGTGTTTACTGTTTTAGATACCCCACTCTAGCATTACGCTACCAATGCACCTTATGTTTAATAGAAACTTGCAAATATTGTCTTGAAGAAAAATATCCTACAATCCCTATCGCACAACTCTCCTTACAAAAACCTGTTAGAACGGAAATTATTGAACTACGAATATTGGACATCGAAAACCAATTAAGTAATCTCCATATACAGGTATCAACCATCCAAAAAGACATTGTAAACTTATTTTCCCTTTTTGACCAAATATATAGCCATGTCCATAATCCGTAATTTAAAATTTGACCTCCATATGATCGAAGCCTTTCTGGCTCACGACCATCCACGCAATCAAATCTATCTCACCCAAGCTATTGAGCGTAGTATTAAGCCCTATCTAGTTGCCACAAAATTTCTTAGAAAATTACGTACCCAGGTCGCTCATACACGGATCCAGACCTTTCGAGAACGGTCCTTAGCCCGAAAGGTTCTGAATAAGTTCCGCTTACATTGTTCTCATTCCAAAGACCTGATCCACCAACAATGCGACCAGCCATACCAACTCCTTAGCAGTAAACATACACCTACTAAGCCACTACCCTCAGAATTACGGCATGGCCCTCGTATCTATAGCTTAAAAATCCAACTGCGGTTCAAAATTCGAGATTGGATTTTGGACGTCGTCGGCCTCGTCGACACCGGCTGTAGTAATACTTTGCTAGACATCAAATTAGTTCCCCCGGTCCATATCCAACCAATCCCTACCTTTGAACGCTTTAACGCCCAACAAATGGATGGTAAACTCTTTCATTATGACCAACAATTAAATACCACTTATAAAATTAGCTATAAACTTGACAACAATACCTGGACTCATGATCAATCTCTTCCGGTCCGAATCACCCTACGTGATTTACAACTTAGCAATGTCAATTGTGTCATCGGTCTTAACCTCTTAGTCAATTGGTACCATGGTATTCTGATTACCAATACTGGTCTCCACCTTCTCCATCAGCCAGCCCTCCGCTTTACCCCAGAGTTGCCTCGGAAGCATGGTGGAGTTGAACCCGCCATCTCACCTCTATGCCATTGTACGCCCAAAGGGAAAGGGAAATGCCTCGGCCAATGTCCTCTTCCATTCACCCAAACCGAAGATAAACTAGACATATACGCAGAAGATATTCTCGACTTCCATATCGACAGTTTCGACGACTACCCTTCCCCAACTCTTTCTATAATTTCTCTACCTCCACTATACACGCTATTAGAAACTGGCAATACGGATATAGACCATCTTATTAGTACATTAGAAAAAGATGAAACATTCGGTAATCACCCACAACGCCATTGGGACAGAAACAAACTAGTTTGCAAACTAGAACTCAAAGACTCAAATTTCCGCATAGTATCCCAAAAGATAGACGCTACCAATGAAAATATAGCCGACTTTAAAATGCATATTGATGATTTACTCCGCCTTAAGGTCATCCAGCTCAGTAATAGTCCACATCGTAGTCCAGCATTCATAGTCAATAAACATAGTGAACAAACTCGTGGGAAATCACGTATGGTCATAGATTATCGTCGATTAAATGATAACACCATAGATGATGCGTACAATATTCCGGATAAAAATGAGTTACTCAATAGCATCCAGAACTATTATGTCTTTAGCAAATTCGATTTAAAATCAGGATTTTGGCAAGTACGAATGCATCCGAGTAGTATTCCCTGGACGGCATTCACATGCCCATTAGGACATTTTGAATGGTTAGTAATGCCCTTCGGACTAAAAAATGCACCCAGCATTTTTCAACGCAAAATGGATGACATATTCAATAAATATCGAACTTTTACCAGTGTCTATATAGATGATATTTTAGTACACTCAAAAACGCATGAAGAACATATAAGTCATTTAAAACTAGTGCTATCCGAATTTATGAAACACGGATTAGTTATTAGTACCCAAAAGGCCCAATTCTTTCGAAAAAATATTGAATTCCTTGGAGTAATTCTAGGACAGGGAAAAATAAAACTTCAAGAACATATAAGTAAAAAGGTTCTGGAATTTCCACCCATCACAACTATTAAAAATTTACAACAATTCCTTGGGTTGGTAAATTATGCAAGACCCTTCATCAAAGATCTGAGAAAATTAGCGGGATCATTATATAGTAAAATGAAAAGCACACAGAAGTCATTTAATAATGAAGACAAGAAACAAATAGATAAAATAAAAGAAGTCGTTAAGTCTCTACCAGACTTACGATTACCACTAGACAATGAATACCTAATAATAGAAACAGATGGTTGTGAAACTGGCTGGGGAGTCATTCTAAAATGCAAACCCCATAAATATATAGGAAAAAATGAAGAGCAGATATGTCGATATAGTAGTGGAAATTTTAAAGAAAAAGGCCCGGTCAGTAGCATTGACCAGAAAATCCTGACAGTCTGCTATGCACTAGACGCATTCCGCCTATTCATCATAAACAAACAAGAGATACTAGTAAGAACAGATTGCGAAGCAATAGTAAAATTTTACCTCAATAGAAATAAAAAGAAAATTAGTTATAAACGATGGACCAATTTTATGGACCACATATTAAATAAAAATTATAAAGTATTGTTCGAACATATCAAAGGTACTGATAATAAACTAGCAGACCAATTGTCTCGCATCCTACAAAGTAATTAATGGATGATACAGAAAAACTTCGCATACTATACGCAGAAAATAGGCGTTATTTAAGAATTCTAGAATACCTAGAACAAAGTAGACAAATTTTACACCCAACATATCGAAATTTATCTAGAGAAGTAGCAGACATTAAAAGATTTATTACTACTCTTCGCGACATGATCGCAAGAGAAATAGCAAATCTCACCCCTGGAGATAGCTCCAGCAGTAGCCCAAGTAGCTCGTAATATTTGTTAATTATACATTATTCTTTGCAGATGGAGCAGAACAATCAGATCACATTCGGCCCGTTCCAGCTTCAGACTTTCCCAGCACATAGCAATCTTCGTTTCAGAACAAACCACCAAATTACACTACTCCAACAGTGTTTGGTGGACAACTTGTGGAACAACAAGAAAAACAAAAATTATAAAGACATCGTGGAATGTGTCTGCGGACACTTTGCTTTCCTAAACAGTCAGAATAGTCATAATATTGACAATAATTTACTAGAAACAACCTCATCAAGTAGCATTCAACTGAGGCCACATCAGAGCCCAGATTACCACATGTTGAGAACATCTCTAGCCATAGCCGAAAATAAATTAGCAGATCTTCGAGATCAAATTAAAGAGCTACAAGCAGTGGCCAATCAGTATACTAAAGAATTAATAGAAGCTGAAGATAATTGGCAACAATATCCCTCAGCACTAGCACCCGTAAAAAGTATTGTTTTGGCCAAAGTATTACATAGACAGGTAGAACGCCAATGCAATTACCAAAAAATACTTAGAGATCTGGCCACTTCAAAAGAGGAGACTCTTAAGGGGGCCAAAATAGAATGCATAACCTACTCAGAAACACGAGGTAATGAGTTACATTTCTCGTACCTACGGTTACAAATAGATATAGCAAAATGGACTGATATGACCATATCGGGTGTAGAATTCACCATTCCAAACTTGATGGAATTAGGATTAATTACCCGCCTCCTCTTCACACAAGCACTCTAGGAATTCTGTATAGAACCGTGTGTCCTAGAACTGATCTCTCGCCTCGTTATATAAAGGGACGAGCCTTCAGCCTGGATGCAAACGGGTACATAGATAATATATTTAAAGACTCATGAGGGTCTTTATTTATTATAAAGCTAAATAAAGACCGATTATGATCTTTTAATATTATTGTTCAAGGCATCTTATATAAAAGTTACGCAACCACCATCTTTATTTTATTCGCAAACTCATCCACAGTTTTTCCGTGGTGGAAGCCACGGTAGTGACTAAAGGGATAAGAGCGAAGAAAACCACCCATAAAAACCAGGGGCGGAAACTGGCCTTCTGTTCCATGTAGGTATGGCGGTACATACTGCGTACTATTTTCCCTGAGCTATGCTGTGACTTTAGCGGCTTCGTCTGCGAGTGAATCTTCATCATCAGAGAGGCAGCCGTATATTTGGACAAAATATTTAATTCTATTCCGTTCACAATGTTTTGTTAACTTGTGATCGAGATCTTTGAAGCTAAGGCTTCGTAGATAAAATAACTTTTCATCATTTGCGTGTAGCAAGACACGAAAATCTCGAGTTTCTACCGCGAGAACTTTATTGTACGGGAGGTCTACATCGTATGCCTCCTTGATATGTCTAACATGCCCCCTTCTGGTGAAGAGGAGGCGGGTAATTAATCCTAATTCCATCAAGTTTGGAATGGTGAATTCTACACCCGATATGGTCATACCGGTCCATTTTGCTATATCTATTTGTAACCGTAGGTACGAGAAATGTAACTCATTACCTCGTGTTTCTGAGTAGGTTATGCATTCTATTTTGGCCCCCTTAAGAGTCTCCTCTTTTGAAGTGGTCAGATCTCTAAGTATTTTTTGGTAATTGCATTGGCATTCTACCTGTCTATGTAATACTTTGGCCAAAACAATACTTTTTACGGGTGCTACTGCTGAGGGATATTGTTGCCAATTATCTTCAGCTTCTATTAATTCTTTAGTATACTGATTGGTCACTGCCTGTAGCTCTTTAATTTGATCTCGAAGATCTGCTAATTTATTTTCGGCTATGGCTAGAGATGTTCTCAACATGTGGTAATCTGGGCTCTGATGTGGCCTCAGTTGAATGCTACTTGATGAGGTTGTTTCTAGTAAATTATTGTCAATATTATGACTATTCTGACTGTTTAGGAAAGCAAAGTGTCCGCAGACACATTCCACGATGTCTTTATAATTTTTGTTTTTCTTGTTGTTCCACAAGTTGTCCACCAAGCACTGTTGGAGTAGTGTAATTTGGTGGTTTGTTCTGAAACGAAGATTGCTATGTGCTGGGAAAGTCTGAAGCTGGAACGGGCCGAATGTGATTTGGTTGTTCTGCTCCATCTGCAAAGAATAATGTATAATTAGCAAATATTACGAGCTACTTGGGCTACTGCTGGAGCTATCTCCAGGGGTGAGATTTGCTATTTCTCTTGCGATCATGTCGCGAATAGTAGTAATAAATCTTTTAATGTCTGCTACTTCTCTAGATAAATTTCGATATGTTGGGTGTAAAATTTGTCTACTTTGTTCTAGGTATTCTAGAATTCTTAAATAACGCCTATTTTCTGCGTATAGTATGCGAAGTTTTTCTGTATCATCCATTAATTACTTTGTAGGATGCGAGACAATTGGTCTGCTAGTTTATTATCAGTACCTTTGATATGTTCGAACAATACTTTATAATTTTTATTTAATATGTGGTCCATAAAATTGGTCCATCGTTTATAACTAATTTTCTTTTTATTTTTATTGAGGTAAAATTTTACTATTGCTTCGCAATCTGTTCTTACTAGTATCTCTTGTTTGTTTATGATGAATAGGCGGAATGCGTCTAGTCCATAGCAGACTGCCAGGATTTCCTGGTCAATGCTACTGGCCGGGCCTTTTTCTTTAAAATTTCCACTACTATATCGACATATCTGCTCTTCATTTTTTCATATATATTTATGGGGTTTGCATTTTAGAATGGCTCCCCAGCCAGTTTCACAACCATCTGTTTCTATTATTAGGTATTCATTGTCTAGTGGTAATCGTAAGTCTGGTAGAGACTTAACGACTTCTTTTATTTTATCTATTTGTTTTTTGTCTTCATTATTAAATGACTTCTGTGTGCTTTTCATTTTACTATATAATGGTCCCGCTAATTTTCCCAGATCTTTGATGAAGGGTCTTGCATAATTTACCAACCCAAGGAATTGTTGTAAATTTTTAATAGTTGTGATGGGTGGAAATTCCAGAACCTTTTTACTTATATGTTCTTGAAGTTTTATTTTTCCCTGTCCTAGAATTACTCCAAGGAATTCAATATTTTTCGAAAGAATTGGGTCTTTTGGGTACTAATAACTAATCCGTGTTTCATAAATTCGGATAGCACTAGTTTTAAATGACTTATATGTTCTTCATGCGTTTTTGAGTGTACTAAAATATCATCTATATAGACACTGGTAAAAGTTCGATATTTATTGAATATGTCATTCATTTTGCGTTGAAAAATGTTGGGTGCATTTTTTAGTCCGAATGGCATTACTAACCATTCAAAATGTCCTAATGGGCATGTGAATGCCGTCCAGGGAATACTACTCGGATACATTCGTACTTGCCAAAATACTGATTTTAAATCGAATTTGCTAAAGACATAATGGTCTGGATGTTATTGAGTAACTCATTTTTATCCGGAATATTGTACGCATCATCTATGATGTTATCATTTAATCGGCGATAATCTATGACCATACGTGATTTCACACGAGTTTGTTCACTATGTTTATTGACTATGAATGATGGACTACGATGTGGACTATTACTGCGCTGGATGACCTTAAGGCGGAGTAAATCATCAATATGCATTTTAAAGTCGGCTATATTTTCATTGGTAGCGTCTATCTTTTGGGATACTATGCGGAAATTTGGGTCTTTGAATTCTAGTTTGCAAACTAGTTTGTTTTTGTCTCAATGGCGTTGTGGGTGATTGCCGAATGTTTCATCTTTTTCTAATGTACTAATAAGATGGTCTATATCCGTATTGCCAGTTTCTAATAGCGTGTATAGTGGAGGTAGAGAAATTATAGAAAGAGTTGGGGAAGGGTAGTCGTCGAAACTGTTGATATGGAAGTCGAGAGTATCTTCTGCGTATATGTCTAGTTTATCTTCGGTTTGGGTGAATGGAAGAGGACATTGGCCGAGGCATTTCCCTTTCCCTTTGGGCGTACAATGGCATAGAGGTGAGATGGCGGGTTCAACTCCACCATGCTTCCGAGGCAACTCTGGGGTAAAGCGGAGGGCTGGCTGATGGAGAAGGTGGAGACCAGTATTGGTAATCAGAATACCATGGTACCAATTGACTAAGAGGTTAAGACCGATGACACAATTGACATTGCTAAGTTGTAAATCACGTAGGGTGATTCGGACCGGAAGAGATTGATCATGGGTCCAGGTATTGTTGTCAAGTTTATAGCTAATTTTATAAGTGGTATTTAATTGTTGGTCATAATAGAAGAGTTTACCATCCATTTGTTGGGCGTTAAAGCGTTCAAAGGTAGGGATTGGTTGGATATGGACCGAGGGAACTAATTTGATGTCTAGCAAAGTATTACTACAGCCGGTGTCGACGAGGCCGACGACGTCCAAAATCCAATCTCGAATTTTTAACCGCAGTTGGATTTTTAAGCTATAGATACGAGGGCCATGCCGTAATTCTGAGGGTAGTGGCTTAGTAGGTGTATGTTTACTGCTAAGGAGTTGGTATGGCTGGTCGCATTATTGGTGGATCAGGTCTTTGGAATGAGAACAATGTAAGCGGAACTTATTCAGAACCTTTCGGGCTAAGGACCGTTCTCGAAAGGTCTGGATCCGTGTATGAGCGACCTGGGTACGTAATTTTCTAAGAAATTTTGTGGCAACTAGATAGGGCTTAATACTACGCTCAATAGCTTGGGTGAGATAGATTTGATTGCGTGGATGGTCGTGAGCCAGAAAGGCTTCGATCATATGGAGGTCAAATTTTAAATTACGGATTATGGACATGGCTATATATTTGGTCAAAAAGGGAAAATAAGTTTACAATGTCTTTTTGGATGGTTGATACCTGTATATGGAGATTACTTAATTGGTTTTCGATGTCCAATATTCGTAGTTCAATAATTTCCGTTCTAACAGGTTTTTGTAAGGAGAACTTTGTTTTAAATTATTTAATTAATTAAACCAAGGACCTACTCATCTCCATCGGGCCACTTCCACGGCCTCGAGCTTAAAGTATTTTTTCCGCCATTGGGAGATGACGCGGCTCTCGCGGCAACTCCCAACTAGCCGCCTCAGAGCACTCCAGCCATCCCCGCACCCGCTCCTTATCTCGCAATATGTCTGACTCATTGGATCAAATAAGTCAGATTATGTCCATTTTGCAAGCGTCATGGCGCAATAAACTTCCCTCGCAGGTCATCATCAGGAGGCAATTACTGCGCTCTCCAAGCGCATCGACGATCTCTCTACCGCCCCCCGCACACGATTAAGTGAGCAGTCAGGCACCACCCCTTATTCTCCACGTGCCAACGCCATTGTCAGTCCACGAGCCACCGCCACCAATTCTAGCACTTCTCCCCAACGTTGTTATTCAGCCACGCTACGCCAGGTTGGAATTTTCAATCTACGATGAAAAACTGATCCCTTGGGCTGGCTCGCCAAATGCGAGCAATTCTTTAACCACCAATAAACCCCGACAGCTGAACGACTTCCTCTGGCCTCCTTCTATCTTCTCGTCTTGGCTACTTTGGTCCACTCGTCTCCTCACTGATCAGTCGAACCTGACAAGGGACGACTTCAGGAGACTCTGCAACCAGCGCTTCAGTCCTCCCATCCGTAGTAACCCCCTCAGTTCCCTCACAACATTACGCTAGACAGGCTCTGGGGACGAGTATTTGGAGCAGTTCCAACCACTTCTGGTGCACGTCACACTTCCCCCAAAGTTGCAGATCACCATCTTCACCGTCGGACCTCATGACCGCTTGCGACTAAATGTTGAATTTGAGACCCCGCCCTGATGTTGTTATATGAAGCAGCAAATTAAAAGCATATTTTGGTGTCATTGTTACCTTGTTAATGTGAGTTATTTTGGAGGCAAACTTGCCTCTTAACCTGTACAACCATGATTTCTCCCTTCCTTTCCTCTGCTGATGGTGAATGGTTTGGTTGCATTCATGTTGTGTTGAGGTTGTGCTACCTAGTTGATCCTGCCAGTAGTCATATGTTTGTCTCAAAGATTAAGCCATGCATGTGTAAGTATGAACTATTTCAGACTGTGAAACTGTGAATGACTCATTAAATCAGTTATAGTTTGTTTGATGGTATGTGCTACTCGGATAATCGTAGTAATTCTAGAGCTAATACGTGCACCAAATCCCCGACTTTTGGAAGGGACGCATTTATTAGGTAAAAGGTCGACGCAGGTTTTGTCTGTTGCCCTGATGATTCATGATAACTTGTCGGATCGTATGGCCTTTTGTGCCGGCGATGCATCATTCGAATATCTGCCCTATCAACTTTCGATGGTAGGATAGTGGCCTACCATGGTGGTGACGGGTGACAGAGAATTAGGGTTCGATTCTGGAGAGGGAGCCTGAGAGACGGCTACCACATCCAAGCAAGGCAGCAGGCGCGCAAATTACTCAATCCTAACCTGGGGAGGTAGTGACAATAAATAACAATACTGTGCTCTTTGAGTCTGGTAATTGGAATGAGTACAATCTAAATCCCTTAACAAGGATCCATTGGAGGGCAAGTCTGGTGCCAGCAGCCGTGGTAATTCCAACTCCAATAGCGTATATTTAAGTTGTTGCAGTTAAAAAGCTTGTAGTTGGACTTTGGGTTGGGTCGGTCGGTCCGCCTCACGGTGTGCACTACTGTGTCTATCCCTTATACCGGCGATGCGTTCCTGGCCTTAATTGGTCGGGTCGTTCCTCCGGTGCTGTTACTTTGAAGAAATTGGAGTGCTCAAAGCAAGCTTACACTCTGGATACATTAGCATGGGATAACATCACATGATTTCGGTCCTATTATGTTGGCTTTCGGGATCGGAGTAATGATTAAGAGGGACGGTCGGAGGCATTCGTATTTTATAGTCAATGGTAAAATTCTTGGATTTATGAAAGACGAACCACTGCGAAAGCATTTGCTAAGGATGTTTTTATTAATCAAGAACGAAAGTTGGGGGCTCGAAGACGATCAGATACCATCCTTAGTCTCAACCACAAACGATGCCGAGTAGGGATCGGCGGATGTTGCTCTTAGGACTCCGCTGACACCATGTGAGAAATCAAAGTTTTTGTGTTCCTTGAATTTGGTCGTAGCCTATATATATATATATATATATATATATATATAATAGTGCGGAAAGTGAAAAATACAGATTACACATAATTAGCATCATGCATCAAAAGCTGAGCAAGATGCGTGAGTAGGGGCATACCCCTTTCCCACTTGAATTCCAAAAGACATGCATTCCTTGCGAGATGATCTGCCACAGAGTTCGCTTTGCGGTTGACGAGGGATATTAGCACTTTTGGGAAGGCAGGAAGCAGGCGGGCCATATTGGATTCACACTCGCCAATGTAGCATCCGGTTAGAATCCTGTTCAATTTTGAACACGCGTCGGTGGAGTTCCCTTCCAAGATGGCCCCAATGTATCTGGAAGTAGATTGTGCGGCAAGAGTGAGCGCAGCACATGCAGCTCGAAATTCAGTCATAGAGATTGATCTACTTCGATGCGGCACACGCAACGCTATAATCAGAAACAAAAGTGTTGAATTATTTCAGAGAAGTATGCATTAGATCTTCTCTCGGAGACGATTACTCTTGGTGTAAAGCCCATTCAAACACTTATGTCTACGGGCACAAAGTAATATAGGATGAAACTTCTCCTCTGCTTCAGGATGTTTCTCGTTATAAGTATCTTGTTGGCAAACTCATCTAGCTAATTGTAACAAGACCTCATATTGTTTTAGTTGCAGGAAAGATAAATCAATTCATGCAAACTCCTAGGAGATGTCATCTGCATGCTGTCATGAAGATCTTAAAATATGTCAAGGGCTCTCCGGGTAAGGGTTTCCAATTTAAAAGGAATGGTCATCTACGCATTGAAGGTTATTCATATGCTAGCTATCCTAATGACTGAGCAGACAGAAATTCCACCAATGGATATTGCACTTTTTAGGACAATTTTATTACATGGCATATCAAGAAACAAATGATGTCATAGGTCCATTACTGAAGCTAAATACCTAGGTATTACTCAGATTGCATGTGAACTAAAATAGTTGATGATGTTGATGAAGGATCTTGGAGAGACATGATATACATCAATGCGCATATACTGCGATAACACGCTGCTATTTAAATATAAAAAATCTTGTTGTTCATGACAGAACCAACATATAAAGGGTGAATGTCACTTCATTCGAGAAGAAATTGTTAATGGACAAATTTGTACTCGCTTTGCTACATCCGATAAAGAACTAACTGACATCTTCACTAAACCTCTCCCTATTTCTTTTTCTGAAATTTGTACCATGTGGGCATGATTGATGTGCATGCTCCAACAAAAAAGGTGAATGTTAAAACCCATTGTAGAAAGCCCGTTATGAGTACCATTGTACTCCTACTCTTCATCAGCCCTACATATCATAGTGGAGATTGTTGTAACTCCTCTACTATATAGAGAGAGGGTAATGTGATACACATACAGAAATCAAGGTTGTAGATGTCGGATATCGGGGACACGTCAGTTTAAGTTTTGCATGTCGGTTTTAATATGTTGGGGGATATATTGGGTTTTAATATTAAATTATTTATGTGTAATTATTTATAAATTTAATACTTTTTAAATTTATATATATAATAATATGTTAATAAATTGATATTTATTGAACTCTTAAATTTATCAAATTAATGCAAACATTTTGTGTTACACGAGTAATAACGGAATAACACGTGGAATAAAGCAAGAGGAAGCACAATATCGCGAAATTGTCGATGACAATGTAAGATAGGGAACCTTTAGTCCATAATTTAAAGACCATGCATAATTGAAGTCGATAACCGACTTGAGCAATGAAGAAAGCTAGAAAAGGGAAAAAATACCTAAACAATGAAACAACTTTGGTCTATAATCTATTAGACGATAGACACTAATTAAAATAAATTGAAAAAACAGCTGATAAAATGTCAGGATAGATCGGCCGATATATCGGTCAATAACAGACATACCAGAGGATATATTCCAAAAGGATATTTTGCAAAAAAATATCGGAAATGTGTTGTTTTGTCCATGAAATATTTATGTCGGACATGTCGGAGGATATCCATAATAGTGACAGAAATATAATAAAACTTTGATTATATGGTACAAAAAATACAAGATTTTGATCTTGTTTGCTATTGGTCCTTACTAAAGTCTTACCGACAACTTTGCAAAGGAAGTGAGAACTTCGACATGGTCACAACTATTGGCCTGACGATGGAACCAATCTTCTCAAAGAATTTATCTTTCCTCAATCCCTCCCTACTTGATTATTTTCAAATTTAATTGCCATGTAAATAGAGATGTTTCACTTTGACACAAGATACTGAAGCATCAGCCTTCCTCAACAATGCTTCTCACTAAACAATTTTTTGAGCCTCCATACTGTTTGATGAAATGTTTGACTATTCAACAGATTCGACCATTGTGTTGAGGGAGTATCTCCTTCTCTGTCGATCGGTTGTCGTGTTTAATTTCCATTCTACAGAACTTACCCAACACCATCAAGGTTTTAGATTTAGTTCTCGGTCCTTTTTCCAACAACCGAGAATGCTTAATCCACTCATCAATTGTTTTTTGTGATGCGAACAGATAACAATTAGATTTTTTGGTGCGGCATGGCGCCGACATTTTTGGTTTCATGAGGTTTGACATTTAGTACAAACATCTTATCAACATGCTACAACCCCATGAGTAGTCATGATGGTACCCAGAAGAAGCGGGGATGTAGGAATAACAAAGAAAAAACAATTCATCACCCCCCCCCCCAGAAAAAAATCCCACCCCACCCTAATGAGCAAAATCTTCATAATGATGAGATTGAAGAGCTAAAAAGGAATATAGTTGTAGAAGTACATTCGGAGTGATTGTGCACAGACTATAAAAACGAGCACGGATTTTAGTCCTTAGAAAATCTTATTCAGGAAAGAGCTCGTTTGAGGGATCCTCCACCTCAGATTGGCAGATGAAGTGATGTCAGCACTCGTATCCGCCTAAGTGAGCATAAAAGTGGTTGGCAAGCACAAGAGTTCATTGGATGGATGAATACAATGGAACAAGTTCGAACAATATTCGGCGAGATCAAAAAGAGGGTATGCGGAGAGCATAAAGATATTATGACCTCGCCAACCTCGGTGACCTCATCAGAGACTTCAACAACCTCGACAGCATCGCCAACCTCGCATAGGACCTCACCGACCTTGCAATGGAGTCCACCTTCTCACAACAATGCACTCCCTACGTTTGGCTATAAATATGACTTCATTGTAACGGGTGGAGAGCTGTTCACATATCACAGGAGTCATCTATTTGACGATTTGGTGTTCTCGCTTGCCTTCCCCTGCCCGCTCAAACCATTTAGTTTGGGAAGAGAAATTTTTATACGCTCCTAGGTATGCGACAAAACCTCCATAATGTAACATGTTTACCTCATTAAGCAATAAAATACACTTCTCTTTCTCGTCTCTTTCTTTCATGGTTGCTTGCAAACTAGTATATCTTCGGTCATACTACAATCCGAACTTCTAGCAAGCCAAGTTTTGGTTCCAAAATTTTGGTGCGATGAGCGTGACCTTTGACGAAAGGAAGAAAGGCAATAAGAGACATTGACGGCTAATAGCGACGACACTGGTGTTGGGCGAGGGAATTCGCAACCGCCTCATAGAAGACCTCGGCCGGGCTAGGAGAAGCCTTGCAACCATCTCAAGAGCCAGTAGAGACCTCGTAGTCACCTTTAAGAAGACCTCACAGTCACGTCGGAGAAGACATCGGGGTAAACTCAAAGCAAACTTGTGTATGGGCGTTATACTGCAAGGGAGCAATCTTTTATCATCATATTGGTAATGATATAAAGCAATCTTTTATCATCTTATTGGTTATGATCTAAAGCAATCTTTTATCATCTTATTGGTTATGATCTAAAGCAATCTTTTATCATCATATTGGTTATGATCTAAAGCAATCTTTTATCATCTTATTGGTTATGATCTAAAGCATCTAACACATAGATGGACACCATCAAGGGAATCGTGCACCAACTTTCTATTTTCCCCCGGGGAGAGTTATTGACGTATTTTACGTCTTTTATTTTTGGTTTTTGTGTGTGAGTGTGTTTAGTCCCACATTGTGGGTTACCTTTATTTGTATTCGGATCTCCTATTTATATCCCCCATAGTGGAAGAATAGTATGATGTATTCTCTCATTTAATTTGGTATTAGAGCCAGGTCGACCCGAGCCCTAATCTGCCGATCCGCCGACCCGCGCCTTCTCTCGCATCGCTGAACACGCGCAGCGCCTCCTTCTCTTCCGTGACCGTCCTCCGCCGTGCCGATGTGAGGCCCCCTTCCTCTTCCGCCCGTCCTTCCGCCGACGCTCTGCCCGCCCTCCTCCCGCGCCGCTTTGCCCGCCCTCCTCCTGAGAGCTCTTCCATTCTTCGTCGATCTCGCCGTTTCTTTGAGGGCTCTTCTGCCCGCTCTGCTTAGTGTTTCCCCCTCGTTTCTCCTTTCTTTTCTTCTCATGACCTAGATTTGTAATCTACGATCTTTCCTTTTTGGGGGGATGGGAATCCCTTCTTGTGTTTCAGGGTTTCTTGGCTTTTCTCCCTTGGAGTTTTTTGTTTCTTTTGGGAGTTCTCTTGTTCCCATCCCATGGATTCCTCACCTCTTGTTTCGAATGATGGCTTTGCTCGGCGCATCACCCCCACCCTTCTCAATGAAAAAAACTTTATCGATTGGTCCAACTCCATGCGTATCCATCTTGTCGGACATGACAAGCTCGATTGGCTTGAACCGAATGGTGTTCCCTGTCCTTTCGATGAAAAGGCTATTCGTCAATGGAGCACGAAAAATTCAAGATTCTCGGGTGGCTTCAATGCTCCATGAAGCCCCGCATTTACGAGCAATTTATGTGTTTCGATTCCGTGCCGCCGCTTTGGGCTGCCTTGACCCGTAGCTACGGTCACACCCGCGTTGATACGCTGATTTACTCTATCTTGCAGGCGATTTATACTGCTCGTCAGGGGGATCGTTCGGTGCACGAGTATTTTACCTTTCTCTATGGACGATTCCAGGAGCTTTTTGACCTCGAGCCACTTAGTGCTTTTCCACATCCAGAGAATCTGCTTGTTGCCAAGCGGAGGCAGGAGAAGCGGGAGACCTACCAGTTCCTGATGGGGTTGTGGCCCGAGTTTGAGCAGATTCGGGTTCAGATTGTCAGCACGAATCCTCTTCTTGATATATTGGATGTTTATTCCATGGTGGAGGAGCATGAGCGTCGTGCCCTCTTAACCGCAGTTTCGTCAGTTCCAGCTTCTGTTCTTCTTCCAGAACAAATGACCCTTGCTTCCGGTCGCGCTTCTTCTGTGCAAGGGGGAGTACTTCTACCTCTAAAGGTCGCGGTGGTGGCCGCGGCAGCACATTTGCCTCTGTTCAGTGTCAGCATTGCCTCTGGACTGGTCATGAGAAGGCCTGATGCTGGCTGCTCTTTCCTCATTTACGTCTGCAGTCCACCACGTGTGCTGCTGCCGCTACTTCTTCCGACCTTGGGGGCCAGCCTGATTCCGGTGCACCTTCTGGGGCCCCTTCCGCCGACTGGAGTCAGCTTATGGCTCAAGTGCATCAGCTTCAGTCTCAACTTCAGATGCAGTCTCCGTTTCAGACTACGCACCAGCCTCTTTCTGCTCAGTCGTTGTCTGCCTCCTCGTCGTTCTCGTCGACTTCTGCGTCTGCGTCAGGTACCCCGACGACCTTTCATGTCACTCAAGAGGGGCCTTCCTCTCCCTGAGTGATTGACTCTAGGGCCACTGATCATATAACTGGTTAGGCACGCTTGTTCTCTTCTCTTGAGTCTCTGAGCGTCCATCGGCAGGTTCGCCTTTCCAATGGCTCTTTGACCCCCATTCTTCACCGAGGCACAGTTCTCCTGTCTTCATCCTTCTTGGGTTCAGTTCTTCATGTTCTCAAGCAAGTTTTAAATCTTCTTTCTATTTATCAATTGACTCGTTCGATGCACTGCTCGGTGACATTTTTTCCTTCTAGCTCTGTTTTTTAGGACCTGACCACGATGACTTTTGGCTACGGCCCTGAGCGCGACGGGTTTTACCATCTGGAGCTCCCACCTTTTTCGCCACGTCTCTCCCCACCGTCCATCGTTGTCGTTGCTACTTCACCCGCTCTTTGGCAGGTCCTAAAAAACACATTGACTCGTTCGATGCACGACTCAGTGACCTTTGCCGTTTTGGCCAAGCTCTTTACTGTCCGTCTACTTGTTTCTCTTGTTGTCTGTCATGGGTGGCCTCTTCATCAGCTGGACGTGAAGAATGTCTTCCTCAATGGCGATCTTGCTGAGAAAGTTTATATGGATCCGCCCCCAGTTACAAGCTTCAGGGAGAGTATTTGGGACGTGTTTGTCTTTTGCAGAAATCCTTGTATGGCCTGAAGCAATCCCCTCGAGCGTGGTTTGAGCGGTTCGGTACCGTTGTGCTTCAGAGTGGGTTCACCAGATGCTATGCCGACCATACGAGCTTTGTTCGGACTACTATGGATGGTCGTAGGGTCATTATTCTTGTCTATGTGGATGATATTATTCGTATCGGTGACGACAACTCGGGGATACTTCAAATCAAAGGGTGCTTCAACAGGCTTTTGAGGTGAAATATTTGGGGCCTTTTAAGTATTTTCTCGGGATTGAGGTTGTCAGATCTCAGCAGGGGATCACTTTGTCTCAGCGCAAGTATACACTCGACCTCTTAAGTGATACTGGCCTTCTTGGGTGCTCTCCCGTGTCTACGCCCATGCATCCGAACCACCGCTTACATGCCAAGTCTGACGATCCTCTCCCTGAGCCAGGCAGATACCAACGTCTGGTTGGCAGATTTGTCTACTTGACCAACACTCGCCCCGACATTAGCTTTGTTGTGAGTGTGGTCAGTTAGTTCATGCATGCTCCACGGACTTCTCGCCTTGAAGCAACATTTCGGATCCTCCACTACCTGAAGGGATCTCCTGGCCTCGGGCCTTTTTACAGTTCATCTTCGTCCCCCGGTCTCACTTGTTACATGGATTATGACTATGTTGGTTCCCTTACTGATCGACGGTCTACTTCGGGGATGTGCACTTTTTATGGTGGCAATCTTATTTCCTGGAAAAGCAAGAAGCCGAGTGTTGTCTCCCGCTCGTCTGCTGAGGCTGAGTACCGGGCTATGGCCCATGACGCTACTGAGCTCCTTTGGCTGTGTACTCTCTTGACCGAGTTTGACTTTCCTCCTGGTTCCTCGACACTTGTTTGCAACAACCAGTCCGCTCTCATGCTAGCCTCCAACTCTGTTCTGCACGAGCGGACTAAGCATATTGAGATTGATATTCACTTTCTCAAGAAGCACATCCGTTCAGGAACTCTTGAAGCGTCTTATGTTCACTCCGCAGAGCAGACTGCAGATGCCTTCACCAAGGCGGTTGGGCCTTCCAAACTCCTCTCTACTTGTGGCAAGCTGGGCTTGCTTGATCTATTCGCGTCAGCTTGAGGGGGAGTATTGACGTATTTTACGTCTTTTATTTTTGATTTTTGTGTGTGAGTGGGTTTAGTCCCACATTGTGGGTTACCTTTATTTATATTCGGATCTCCTATTTATATCCCCCATAGTGGAAGAATAGTATGATGTATTCTCTCATTTAATTAGAGTTCCTATCAATAATCCCGTGATCTCTTATCCTTAAGTTCCTGATCAGCGAACTCTTATTCAAACTCACCATATCTCGTCCTCGCATCAGCAAGATTTCTGTTTGGATAGCTCTCTCATGTAGTAGTTATGAGATCCTTATTATTATTTAGACATCTTGTTCTCACGTCGATATCTATTATTATCAGCCTCTTTTTCTCTCAGAGTGTAAGTTTCTTTTACTCTTTTCTTGTATGGTACTCAACATTTATACAACATCTCAACACTTTACACAAACATGAAACTCATAAGTGCTTTGGTAAAACTCGTTATTACTACATGTGCTCTCGTACAGCGTATATGCGAGTTCTCATTATGCAGGCTCATTTACTGTGTTCTATCAAGTATTTGGTAAGTTCTTTTCATCCTCGCTGACATCTGAATTTCTCGCCAACACCATGATATATATAGTAGTGTTCAACAATTTCTTCTTATTCTTGGCGGTATAGGGCTTATCACTCTCATTGTGATATTACTATTATCCGGTCTTCCCGATATTACAGCGTAGATATATTCCATTACTCGGGACTTCGTGTCAGCACGTTAACAGTCGAAGAAGGTACATCATTAAGGATTGTGCATTTCTTAACCCTCGCATCAAGCAAGAATATTAGGCATAAACCATAAAATATCAGGTAAAATCTTCAGAAGATTATGTTGGGATATCCATTGGAAAGCATTGTCTTGAGGTATTCATTTGATGTTATTACGTAAAAGTATACGTTGGTCATTATCTTCTGGGTGTACGCCATGTTACCATGTCTGAATACACGTGAGAGTGTATAAAAATTCTAGGTATAGACTTTTTGGAATTCAACAAACCTATATTTAGTGAATTCCTATCCAATGAATTTTTATTTGCAAGGTTCTATTCAGCGGACACTTGGTGAATTTTTATCCACCAATCCTTAATGAATTCATATTGAACAAGTTTATATTCAGCAAGTTCTTATTTTGCGAGCACTTATTACTCTTGCCGACATCATCCTCTATGTAATGTCATGGTTATCTAGATTTCCACTCTGGCGTATAAATCATGACATGTCTAATTTTTGCCTAAATCTCATCATATCCCAATATTGCATTCGTAAAATCTAGATACATTTGGCTTCCTCACAAGGTATTTGAGATCTTTGTTATTTTCTATGTTTTTCGTTTTTGCAAGTATCCACCATTATTTGGTCTCTCGCTCTTGATTCAAATTCATAAACAACGAGTTCTTATCCGGCGAAGAATTATTAGCAAAATCCAATTCAGCGAGTTCAAGCCTGCGAACTCTAACAATGATTTCATATTAAGTGAATCCTAATTTTGTAATTTCTTATCCCGAGTTCTTAATCAACAAACTTGTATTAAAAGTGCTCTTGTCAGCAAACTCTTATTCAGTGACTTCTTATCCAGTTGTTCTTATTCCATGAGTCCTTAATCTCAAGATCTTACTCAACGATTCTTATCCCGTGAATTCTCATTTGCGAGTGCTGATTTGATTCAACAGATCGATATTCAATCAAATTGAATAAAGATTCTCTCTCGGTGAGATTTTGGTTACCTAAATTCTCAATACCGCGAATACAAAGTATCAACTTTATTTTCTCACTTTGATGTGTTTCTTTTTGTAGGTGATCTCCCCTCTTTCTCATCTCGTCCACACGACAAACATGCCACTACAACAAACAACATGACTCTAAATTCACCCTCTACATATTTGGCCTAGATTAGCTTCTCAAATGTATGTTAGTTGTCTCCCATATATCATCTGAACGAGATATGGCTCTAAACAAACCCACTTCATGATCGGCCGAGATCAGCTTCCCAGGTGAAAGTTGGTTGTCTACCCCTCAAGTGTTTATATTTTTCGAGCATTAATGGATAGTCGAGGGAATGACATCCTAATGAGTTGAATTTTGGCAGCACAATTCAACTCGCCAGGGGCCTCACCAGTACAAGCGAAAGCCTAGGAGTGTGTCAACCTATTTCGATCTTGATATCGACATCATAGTTCAACTTGGAATAAGCATCTCATAGCGGGCCTCAATGACACAAGGGAAAGCCAAAGAGTGAACTCAATATAGCTTGTTTTCTGCAGAGCAACTCAGCTTGTCATCTTCAACTCGCCAGGGGTCTCGCCGGCACAAGAGAGAACCTGAGAATAGCTTCATACCATTGAGTACCATGACACCATCATTCGTCAGGAGCCTCGTTGATACAAACAAGAACCAGGGAGTATTTTATATTTATTGAATTAATTTGTGCATTGCAAATAACCTTGCACATCCTATCTTGCGGGAGCCTCCCACCACCTATCTCATGGGAGCCTCGCACTATCTCATGGGATCCTCAAACTACCTATCTCGTGGGAGCCCAAACTCCTTGTCGCATGTAGGCTTTAAGGTCTTAACAACTAAGGGTCTCGCTAGTAGTTACTCGTGAGACCTCGCCAGGAGTACCTAAAAGACTTGGTGCATTTTCATGACAATAAAACCATCACAATGTTATGTAGGCTCTCAAAGCGTACATTAAGAACCTAAGGACCCCGCAAAATAAGTTCATTCAAAACGACGCATAAGAACCCGGAAGAGCCGATCAAAAAGCGGTCCTTCAACCAATATACTCAGAAACCTCGCGGAAGTCGACTCAAGCGGAGGGCTTAATTGGATCTCGTTCACTGAGATCTCCCAACACTCCCAGAAACTTTGTGCTAAACAAGTGGTCGCTCTCGACGCGGCGACAAATCAATTCAAAACTTAGCTTGAACCTTCAAATTACTTGTACATCTTTTTCTAGCACAACAAGCATTACATGGAATCTTGCATGCCAAGATCAACAAAGTAGAGCACGTTATAGTGTCGCGACGGGCAATTCCGCATAAGTATCTTGCAACAGACCTTGTATTTGGACCTCGCATCCCTCGATGGGATCTTGTGCTATGATCCCTTACATAACTCTAAAAGCTTCTCTGGGGGATCTTGCCGAAGTCTGGATCTTGAAATTTTTTTTGTTCTTGAGCCCAAGCTCATAAAAAATGGGGATAATGTTTCACTCGTATTCGGCGATATCAGAAAGAGGACATGTAGAGAGCATAAGGACATTACAACCTCGTCAACCTCGAGAGAGACCACGATGACCTCGCTAGCCTTAACGACCTCGACGGGATATGTAGAGAGCTCATCGATCTTGCATGGAGCTCGCATTGGAGCGGAGCCCACCTTCTGACAATAAGGCCCCCCCTCTACGCTTACCTATAAACATGACCACATTAGGATCACTCAATTGAAGATTCGGCGACCTTGTTTGTCTTCATGTGACCTAGTACAACACTTGGTTAAGGAATGAGAGTTGTTATGCACTTCTAGATATGTGGTTGGACCTTCACAATGTAACACTACCACCTCATTGAGCAATAAAATACTCTTTGTTGAGATGCGTTTATTATTATCTTTGTGCTTATCATTATCTTGTATTTTGTATTTTTACTTTTTTTCTGATCCGCCTCCATATATAGAGGAGATTAGAGTTTCCTCCCATTACGGACATCATTTTCTTTTCTCTCGACATGGTATCAGAGCCTTAGATGATTAAGGCTCCCGTGTCCACCTCCACAACGCGCCTCATTGTTCTGCTTCTGCGTCCCGCCCCCTCCTTCCGCCTCGGTTACCGTCTTGCCTCATCACCCAGCCTTCTGTCTCGGTTCCGCAGAACCCGTCGAGTCCCGGTTCGGCGCCGCGTTCTGCAGCACCTGTCGTGTTCCGCTTCGGTGTCCCGTCCTGGTTCCGCTTCGGCAGAACTTTTTCGTTTTTTTTCTGTCGCTGACTGTTTGATTTTCCTTTAACACCGGAAATATTGCCCTGACCCTAAGTTATCAAAGGCGCAAGGTGCACCGACGCAAAGGCCCCCTGAGGCCTAGGCGCAAGGCGCAGGCGCGCGGCACGTGAGGCGCAAAAATGGGGAAAAAGAAAAATTGAGCAAATTGGGCGCCCAATTCGCTGAAATTGAGCGAATTGGGCGCCCAATTCGCTCAATTTCAGCGAATTGGGCGCCCAAGTGTGCTTAGGGGGTGCCTCGGGTGTGTCTAAGATCATGTTTTTGCCCATATAAAAAAAAATATATCTTGAAAGGCTCGGGCGCGCCTTTGGCGCGCCTGAGAGCCTGCAAGGCGCGCCTGAGAGCCTGCAAGGCGCGCGCCGAGGCGCGCCTGGGGCACATCGCCCGCCTCAGCTGTGCTGAGGCGCGGCGGGTTGCGCCTAGTGCGCCCGGCGCCTCAGGCGCGCCTAGGCGCGCGCCTTGACAACTATGCCCCGACCTTATGGTATTTCCGGTGTCAGTCCTTGGAGGCTTCTTCGAGATCTTGGTTTTGTCCCTTCTTCTATGAGCCAACCCTAGTTTCTATCTAGGTGTTTGTGGGTCTTGTGCTTGTTCTCGCATCATGTCTGGTAATGATGAATCTCGTACTCTCTCTTCTGGTGCCGGGATTTCCTCCACTACCTTGCCGTCCGGTGGCGCGGCTTCATCCAGTCATGACCACAATACTCCTCAAATCACCACTATTCGATTAGATGGTTCCAATTTCCTTCCGTGGTCTCGGGCTATTACCCTTGCCTTGAAGAACAGACATTTGTTTGGGTATGTTCTGGAAACTATTCTGACACCGGCCAAAGATTCTCCGGACTGGCTACAGTGGGAGTCTGAGAACTCTCTAGTGATGTCTTGGTTGACAAAGTCTATGGTTGACGCAATTGCTCGAAATTATCTGTTTTTGGAGACTGCAACAGATATTTGGAAAAGGGCTAAGGCTACTTACTCCTGCAGGGGCAATGCTGCACAGATTTTTCAGCTGCGACGGAAGATCTTCCTCCTTCGTCAGGGTGATCTCCCTTCGTCTGTCTACTACTTGGAGTTCGCTCAACTTTATCAAGAGTATGATCACTTTGACTCCCTCACTCTTGTGTCTCCTGAAGATGAGCTCCTCGTTCGATATCAGGAAGATAGGAACAAAAATTGAGTTTCTTCATGGCCTCCACCGTGACTTTGATCCGATCAGTGTGCAGACTCTTGGGCGCTCACCTCGGTCATCCCTTCCCGAGGTTTCCAGTTTGGTTCAACGGGAAGTTGATTGGTGACATACATGGACCCCTGATACTACTCCTGAAGGTGCTGCTCTGGTTGTTCAGTTTGGCAGTAGAGCCCCTCGTCATTCCAGGCCGAAGTCCACCGACAAGGATCACTTACTCTGTGATTACTGCGGCAAGTCCCGCCATACTTGGGACACCTGCTTCCGTCTTCATGGTTTTCCTACACCCTGTGGGGGCACCACACCACGTGGCGGTCGTGGTTATGGTCGTTCTCCAGGTCGCTCTACTCTGCCCCGCTCTGCTCACCTGTTTGATGCTTCTGAGGAGATGTTTCCTCCTACTACCTAGTCTGCTCCTCTTGCCTTGTCCGCCGATGAGATTTCTGCCTTCCAGCGTCTGATACAGCAACAGTCTCTGGAGCCTTCTGCATCCTCCTCTTCCTATGCTCATCAAGGACCCTCAGGTGCTCATAACGCATCCTCTCTTCCCTCTACTCACTGGATTATCGATTCTAGAGCAACGGATCATATGACCGGCTCTGCTAAAGATTTTGTATCTTACCTTCCTTTGTCTGGTCGAGACAAAGTGAGCTTTGCGGATGGTTCCTTATCTCCAATTGCCGGAAAAGGAACCATCTCCTGCTCCTCTCTTACTCTTTCTTTTGTCCTTCTTGTACCCAAGTTTACTCTCAATCTACTCTCAATTAGTCATCTAACAAACTCTAAGAACTGTTTTGTGACGTTCTTTCCCTCTTCTTGTGTTTCAGGACCTGAAGACGGGGATGGTGATTGGCTCTGGTAGTATGGTGGATGGGCTCTACGTGTTTGATTCTTCCACCCATGCACCTTCGCCTCGGGCCTTTCATGCTAATCAGGTAGTCACTTTGCAGTCCTGGCATTTTCGCCTTGGACATCCCTATATTCTGTCTACGAAACGTTTATTTCCTACTTTGTTTGTTGTATTAGATGATAATTTTCATTGTAATGATGGTGAACTTGGCAAACATCATTGTTCTTCCTTTAATCATGTTTCATCTCCTAGTTCTGCTCCTTTTCATGTTATTCATAATGATGTTTGGGGGCCTTGCCCTGTTTCTTCTATTTCTGTGTGTCGTTGGTTTCTCACTTTCATTGACTGTTTCTCCCGTACTACATAAATTTACTTAATGAAGGCTAAAGATGAGGTTTTTCCTTTATTTCGGCATTTTTACAAAATGATTTATATACAATTTGATACCCATATCAAAATCCTTCGCACCTACAATAGCCGCGAGTACATGGACTCTCAATTTGACTGCTACCATGCTCAACATGGGATTATCCATCAAACGTCTTGTGTCCACACTCCTGCTCAAAATGGGGTGGCCGAACGCAAGAATTGTCTTTTGAAAGTTGCTCGGTGTCTTCTTCTCCATATGCACCTTCCAAAGTACTATTAGGGGATGTCGTTCTCACTGCCGCCTATCTTATTAATCGTATGTCCTCTCGTGTCTTGGGTTATAACACTCCCCTTCACACTCTTGGGGTGCCTCCTAGTACTCTCCAACCTTGTATATTTGGCTGTGTTTGTTTTGTCCATATTCACCAAAGGACTAAACTTGATCCTTGGTCTTACAAGCGTGTTTTTTATCGGGGCTTACAAGTGTGTTTTTATCGGCTATGCCCCTACTCAAAAGGGTTATAAATGCTTTGACCCGGTCCTTAAGAAAGTCTTTGTTACCATGGATGTCACATTCCGTGAATCCGAGAGCTACTACAGGCCCTCACTTCAGGGGGGGGGGGGGACCTCTTCTATGTTGGAAGTGAGTTCCTTAACTCATTCCTCTGGTATATCACTATCACTCCTGCGCCAACTCCTGCTGCTCCTATTGCTAAGCCCCTGCAGGTTTACTCTCGTCGTCCCAAGGGAACGAACACAGGCCCCTATCGGAGTCCCAGAGCAGACATCTGATCCGTCGCCAGGTTCCTTTACTCCAAGGGAAGGTACTTCTACTCAACATTCGTTATCTCACTTCGTCTCCTATGCGTCCCTAACGGCTTACCATAGATCTTTTGTCTCTTCTTTGGTTTCTACTTCAATCCCTACTTTGTGGGAGGATGTTCTCTCTGATGATAGGTGGGAGGATGTTCTTTGGTTTCTACTTCAATCCCTACTTTGTGGGAGGATGTTCTCTCTGATGATAGGTGGAAGACGGCTATGCTTGAAGAAATGCATGTCCTGGATAAGAATCACACATGGGACCTAGTACATCTGCCTAAAGGAAAGACTGTTGTGGGATGCAAGTGGGAGTTCTCTGTCAAACTGAACACTCACAGGGTTGTGGAAAGGTACAAGGCTAGGCTGGTTGCTAGAGGGTACACTCAGACGGCAAGTATTGAATACCAGGAAACCTTTGCACCGATTGCTAAGATGAACTCTATAAAGATTCTCCTGTCGTGTGCGGCCTGGAAGGGGTGGAGTCTCAGTAAACTTGATTTAAAAAATGTGTTCCTTCATGGTTATCTGGAAGAAGAGGTATACATGGCTCTATCTCCTAGTCTTTCTCCCAGAGGATCTGAAGGCAAAGTGTGCAAGCTGAAGAAGGCCTTGTATGGTCTGAAACAATCACTTAGAACTTGGTTTGAAAGATTTCACAAGGCAATGACATGTTTCAGATTCTCCCAGAGTAATGGGGATCATACTCTTTTCATCAAAAACAACGAAAGAAAATTAACTGCTCTGATAGTTTATATAGATGACATCATTATAACAGGTGATGGTCAGAACGAGATTCAGGCATTGAAAGTGAGACTGGCGAAAGAATTTGAAGTAAAAGATTTGGGGAACCTCAAGTACTTCTTGGGTATTGAGGTTACAAGATCCAAACAAGGGATATTCATATCACAGATAAAGTATACTTTTGACCTCCTTGAATCTTCAGGAACGAGTGGGTGCAGACCGGCTGACACTCCAATCGAAGTCAATCACAGACTTGGAAAAGATGATGGTGACATGATTGAGGACATTCCCAGTTTTCAGAGGCAGGTTGGAAAACTGATCTACTTGTAGCATACTCGCCCAGATATCTCCTATGTTGTAGGAGTGCTCAGTCAATATAAACATTCCCTGATAACACATCATTTAGATGTTGCTCATCGTGTCCTCGGATATCTCAAGTCCTCTCCTGGGAAAGGCATCCTGTTTTCATCAAATAAAGAGCTGACTATTGAGGTGTACACGAATGCTGACTGGGTTGGATCGATTGAATATCGACGGTCCACGTCTGGGTATTGCACTATGATGGGTGGAAATTTAGTCACCTGGAGGAGTAAAAAACAGCATGTGCTTGTCAGATCAAGTGCTGAGGCGGAGTTCAGGGCTATGGTTCACGAAATCTGTGAAGGGCTATGGATACGAACCATTTTGACCAATCATGAGTTTAAAATTAGCGAGTCTGTCAGGCTATACTGCGACAACAAGGTTGCGATCAGCATTGCTCACAACCCTATGCAACATGATCGTACAAAACATATCGAAATCGACAAACACTTCATTAAAGAAAATATAGATAAAGGCATTGTTGTTACTCCGTTTGTGCCCTCTGAGCAACAATTGGCAGACCTACTCACGAAGGGATTATGCAGTGGTTTCTTTAAAGAACTTGTTGGCAAGTTGGGAATGTTTGACATCACACACGCAACTTGAGGGGGGTGTTGAGATGCGCTTATTATTATCTTTGTGCTTATCATTATATTGTATTTTGTATTTATTACCTTTTTTCCTGATCTGCCTCCATATATAGAGGGGATTAGGGTTTCCTCCCATTACGAACGTCATTTTCTTTTCTCTCAACACTCTTATTTTCTCTTCATTGTCTCTTGCTTTCGTGTTCGCAGGTGAACTAGTAAACATTCGGTCATAATAGAGTTTGAACTTCTAAAGAGTCAAGTTCTCGACTCCAATAAAACAAATTTGTGAGTATAGTGATGTATGTAAAGACAACGGTGAAACTCGTTGCTTCGAAATTGATTGCCCAGACATATTAAGGATTGACAGACTGAGAGCTCTTTCTTTATTCTATGGGTGGTGGTGCATGGCCGTTCTTAGTTGGTGGAGCGATTTGTCTGGTTAATTTCGTTAACGAATGAGACCTCAGCCTGCTAACTAGCTATGCGGAGTTCAACCTGCGCGGCCAGCTTCTTAGAGGGACTATGGCCGCTCAGGGCACGAAAGTTTGAGGCAATAACAGGTCTGTGATGCCCTTAGATGTTCTGGGTCGGACGCGCGCTACACTGATGTATTCAACGAGTATTATCTTTGTGCTTATCATTATAATGTATTTTGTATTTATTACCTTTTTCCTGATCCGCCTCCATATATAGAGGGGATTAGGGTTTCCTCCCATTACGAACGTCATTTTCTTTTCTCTCAACACTTATTTTTTCTTCATTGTCTCTTGATTTCGTGTTCGTAGGTGAACTAGTAAACATTCGGTCATAATAGAGTTTAAACTTCTAAAGAGTCAAGTTCTCAACTCCAATAGAACAAATTTGTGAGTACAGTGATGTATGTAAAGACAACGGTGAAACTCGTCGCTTCGAAATTGATTGCCCAAGCATAAACCTGGTGGAAGCATATGAAGAAAACTCATGAGCGAAGAGGTAAAACAAAAGTTCACAAATTGAGAGCAAGTTGATGACATAATTTTTACCCTTCAAGTATCTCAGTCCCTTAACCAACACCTTCAGAACCTTCAACAAGTAGAGAGATAAATTGACAAGTACACAAAAGATTTCTATCAACTCACAAAATGATTTGATGGAGATAGAGGGGAACGGGAATTTAGATACTTTGGACACTTCTATCAATCCACACAAGAGCACTTAGTTTGTTCTAATTATGGAGCATCTTTTGAGGTCTATCAGTGAGTTATGGCAGCATAGAAAGAATTAAATGGAAGACCAGCTCAGTTTTCTAGACCGGAGTAGCACCCATAAGATGTCAATCTCAGAAGGTGGAGTCAAATGCTCAACGGGTTCCTGCACTGATCCAGACAAATCAGTACATAGCTAATGTTAAATAAGAGAGCACATGGGTGGTTTAGTTCTACTATTTGTTGCTACAAATGCGGGTAAACTGATCATAATGCCACTGTTGTTGAAAAATCAACAACTGACGAGGAAAGTAGTTCCTGATAGACAGTAATGAGTTTCCTTTTGTAGAAGAAAAGTTAGAGCCGACTTATGATGAAAGTGAAAAAGATGAGGATGCATTGCACAAATATTGTGGCAAATTTCTTGTTAGGAAGACCAGTGCAGGACACGCATCAGCACCTGCATGCCACCCTGGCGCCAGGAGTCGGCACCAGCTCAGGGGTCCCACCGGGAGTCCACCCGATAGGCATTATCAAGCCCGCGAGCCATACATCCCAACCCGTCTCCGGTCCCACCACAGGAATCTGAAAGGTTGTTGAGACCACAAACTGGCAAGTTATCTCAGTTCAAGATAATATTGCCTTTCAATGCGTAGGTGAAAATAAGAGAACGAAAGTTGTGTTAATCTTGTTCATATTATCTTGTGAATGTTCGTGTTCCTTATTTATTTTTCGATCACCCTCATTATTTATCTTTTAGTCCGCAGTGCACTGAATATTTAATATTGAGTGATAAATTATCATATTTCGCAGCTACCGTGGGAAAACATTATTATCGAATACAACGGGTCATTTGATCTCCTACTACGGGTGCGAAGGAAGAAGAGGGGCGTCCTGCAATGTGGCGGGTATACAAGCGCTACAAAAAGCCCGCTAGTGAGACACATCGACGGAAAATATTTAAGACGTGTGTATCTTTCCTTTTTCGCACCGAAACGGGGGTGTTATATAAACCCACGAGGGCAATATAATTGATATCTTGGATAGTATTATGAAATAGTGGGAACCCTAAAGATTTTTATCTTTCGTCCCTATTCCTCTCCGTTTTTGAGGTCTTCATTCGAGGGGTAATAAAGTGGTCGAACTTGTCTCGCTTCTCGTCGTGGTTTCTGTCACCGAAGTATTCATTCTAGCGACCTAAGGCATCTGCCACACTCGTGTCCATCGCGCATTCCGTCCCTACAGCCAGCGACAACTGTTTTATCCCTAGGATCAGCGTCTAGTGCCTGTCCGCAATTTCCTCCACGTGTGTGCGCCGTCTGCGCTCCTCCCGCGACCTTCACAGTATCACGCAGGGGCCCTAATCCCACGACTGCTTGCGCCCTCCCAGTGGATCTAGCGTCGTTTCTTCCAGGAAGCATGTTTTCGTTTCTCGCACGCCCGACAACGCCTCCATCACATGTCTGACTGCGCACCACACTCCCTCTCGCGTGCATGCCCCTAAGGCTCCGCTCTATGGCGCACTTTGACACACCCGTGCCTTAACCTCCTGTGGATCCATCCATGCCCCGCCGCTTCGATACGCACAAGGAGTCCATCGCCTCGCTTCTGGACGTCATGTTGCGAATGGATACTAAGTTCGACGCCCTCCAGGCCGACCGACCGAGTGCCTCCTCGACCTCCAATGTGGAGTCCCCATCGCTTCCCAGGGCACACCTGGGCCTTCTTGGGATCCTCTTCCGCCGACGACAAGCTATCCATCTACAACTTCGCTCATTCGACGTCCCTTCTTTCAATGACACCGACAGTATGAGATAGATCGCCCGCGCAAAACAGTTCTTCGACGTTCATCATATCCCAACAACTTTGAGGCCCTGGATGACGATACCGACTATCCTGCTCCTGCGGCCTCACACTGTCTTGTCCTTCCCCTCTTTACCATCGGTGGGATTTCTGGCCCACAAACAACGAAGCTCCAGAGACACTGCAGGGGATCATAGTGGTAATCATGATTGATACAATAGGGCAAGCCAAAACTTCATTTCACAGCGTCTAGTGGATCGTTTGGCTCTGTTGTTAACCCTCGTTCCACATTTTGTTGTTTGTTTACAGGATGGTTGCATAAGAGCGACTTGAGGCCTTTGCTCTGTAAATAACACAATTTTATATATCTCTTTAGTTATATAAAATTGCTCGAGCTAGAGAAAGTAAGACAAGAGATTTAAGTCAAATAAAATGCATAAATGATGAAACAAATACAGTTGTAACGGATGATGTGGATATTAAAGAGCAATGAAAAAGATATTTTTACCAATTTTATAATAAAACAAACGACAATGAATTGAACTTGGAAAGTTTTAAAAAATTGGAGAAATATAAGAACATAACGTTTTATCGTAAAATTTAAGTATCAGAGGTAAATGATGCTCTAAAGAAGATGAAAAATGAAAAGGCGATTGAGTCAGACGATATACTCATCAAAGTATGAAAATGTCTAGAGAATGAAGAAATTTTGTAGTTTACACGTTTTTTCAATAAGATATTGAAGTCAAAGAGAATGTCAGACTAATGAAGAGAAAATATCTTGTTACCTTTGTATGAGAACAAATGAGATATATAAAATTGTGTTAATTACAGAGTAATTAAATTGATGAGTCACAACATGAAATTATGAGAACGAGTAATAGAAGAAAAATAAGACGGGAGACTAACATCTTGGAGCATCAATTTGGATTCATGTCAGGGAGGTCGACCATGAACGCTATACATCTCGTGAGGAGACTCATTAACAACTACCAAAAAATAAACAAGATTTGCATATGTTGCATATCAACCTTGGGAAGGCTTATGATAAAGTTCCAAGAGAGATCTTATGGAGAGTCTTAGAAAAGAAAGGTGTAAATGTATCATACATTGACATAATCAAAGATATGTATACAAGTTCAGTGACAAGGGTGAGGACATCTGAAAGATTAACACAGGTATTCTCTATCAATGTTGGCTTACATCAAGATTCAACTTTAATCTCATATCTCTTTACCCTTATCTTAGATGAGCCCACCAGACATATCCAACAATCAATACTTTGGTGTTTATTATTTGTGGATGATATCGTTTTGGTAGATGAGACGCACGAGGGTGTAAACATAAAACTTGAATTTTGGCGAGACACTTTAGAAAAGAAGGGTTTTAGGTTGAGCAAGGCAAAGACGGAGTATATGGAGCTTAAATTCTGCAGTGCAAGAAGGACAGATGATTTCGTTATTAAGTTGGGTGATCAAGATACTTCTCATAATGAATGTTTTAATATCTTGGAACGATAGTTCAAAAAGACGAAGGTATTGATAAAGATGTGACACATAAAATCCAAGCGGGTTGGTTGAAGTGGAGAGGCGCGTCGGGAATCTTGTGTGATCGTAAAGTACCATTAAAACTTAAGGGCAAGTTCTACTGTATTGCGATTAGACCAACGATGCTCTATGGTTCTGAGTGTTGGGCAGTGAATTGTGTACGTGAGCAAAACATGAGAGTAGTATTATTGTGGATACTACTTGAAGTGATGATGTTATTGGGATAAATAGAAAAGTTGAGAGAATCTTAACTCTTAAATTGGTCATATGAAAGAATACTATTAATATGATCGGTGCTTACACACCGCAAGTAGGATTAAGTGAGCACGCCACGCCTCGTCTATTCGGCTGGATCTACAGTTTCGCCGACTACAGCAGCCCATCCAGCGTCGTCGACAGCTTTCTGCAACATTTATGTCGAGTTTAGCGCTGTCAACCTCGGACGGCGCCTTCTCCGCCCTGCTATGCATCCAGCCTGCTCCTACCTACAATTCCTGGCATTTATATCGGCTTTCAGCCAGGGGCGGATCCAAGGGGGGCAAGCTGCCCCCCCCCCCACCCACACAGACACACACATATTTTTTATTACTATTGTTGCCTAAAATTACAGCCCTAAATCTCTAATCCCGCACTCATTTTATGCAGCCGGTCCCCGTAACCCCGCAGCAGATCAACGCCACGCCACAACTAGTGGGCGGCGGCTGGCCTCATTTACCCGCTGCAGATCGACTACACCACCTCCGACGTTGTGCCTTCTTCCTTCCCGGGGCGGGAGATTGAGCGACGACACCACCTTCGGTAAGTGCCCTCTTCTCTTTTGGCTCAAGAAAAAACCAGAGCATCAGATTCTTTCTACCTAGTACCTAGGGCTTATTTCCTCCATTTACTGCACCAAATTAATTCTCACCCGGCTGTGATAAGGCTCGCTCTGTCCTTCTACAGTTCTACTTAGCCTAGGGCATCGATTTCGGCTACCGCATCTCCATCGCTTCTATGTTTTTTCTTTCATTCCAGGTTTTATTTTTGCTGGGTTTTTATTTTAGATTCCCATTTTTCATAAACAAATCTTTCAATATTGACCATATATATTCTCTTGCAAAGAATTTCTACCATGAAGATTTTTAAAACAAGGCTTCGTAACAAGATGTGGGATGAATTTCTAGCAAATTGCATGACTTTATACATTGAGCGAGAAATAGCAGAGAAGTTCGATAAAAATTGGATCATAGATGAATTCTATGAAATGAAAAACCGGCGTGCACAATTGAAATAACTTGATATTATAGATATTTTTGTCTTCTTTTGTTTATTAGTATTGTTGTTTTACTTTGTAAAAGTTTGATTAAGAATTAAAAAAGATTATCATTTGCATTTAAAATGTTATTACAAATGTTTCTTTAGAGCATTTTTTCATCTGCTCTTATGTCTCGGCTCACCTTATTACAATTCCTGGATCCGCCCTGCTTTCAACAACCCTCCAGCGCCTTCATCGCCTTCGGGAGATCCTCATGCGACTTCGGTGCCCTTCCAGCAACCGCTTCTCCTTCTCGCCACCTTCCGCTGTGTCGGACCGCCGTCCTACAGTTGTTGCAGACTTCTGACGCTCCTCGTCGCTACACCTAGCCACAGTTTCATGCCCACGACTCGGGCAATGGCCCACCACCACGACAAGAACACCTCCACTACGGCCATCTTCGACTCTCAGCGCAAGGATCACAACGAAGCCCAACTGGCGAATCTCACGCTCCTCCTTCGAGGACTTACCGTGGCAGTTAATCGCCCTATGACCCCTCCTCCACCACCACAAATTCAAATTATTCCCGACCACGTGGGGTTTTTTGCAACTCACATCAGACAGTGCCTCGGCCGATCTTTGTCGGATTGAGATTCCTGTGTTTGATGGCACTGACCCTCTTGGGTGATTCGCTCACGCCGAGTAGTTCTTTGACCTGCAGTCCACCCCGCCAACCAGAAGGTCTCCCTCGCCACTATCTATATGGAGGGCACAACGCTCCATTGGGTGTATTGGATGCGCCAGCAGATACCAGACATTTCCTGGCCCACATTGAAGGAGGAACTCCTCTGACACTACGACTATCGTCAGGCGGGTAATCACTTTGGGCATCTCAGCTCCGTCCGCCAGTCTGACTCTGTGGCCACCTACATCGATGAATTCATCGCAGTCGCTACGCATATTCCCGACCTGGTCTCCGACCACTACTTGGGTTATTTTCTGGCGAGTTTGCACCCCCATGTTCGTGCGCGCCTTCGGGTCCACAAACCAACTACTCTTTCACGCGCAATGGTGCAGGCTAGGTATCTCGACGAGAAACTCTACCCAGACCCACAATCCTCCTTGACCCGTCCACCCCCACCGTCGCGGCCATTACCTCCACCTCTTCTGCACGTTGACCATCTGCCCCCACCTGGGCCCCAGCTACTACCTCCGCCTCCGCATCCGCCAACTCCACGTTCAGGCCCCCCGACAGCCCCATCACCTGTCTTACCAGCAACACGAATAGCTTCGTCGCAAGGGACTCTGCTTTCACTATGAGCAACCGTTCTCGTCCACCGATGTATGCCCTCTCAGGAATCTGTGTGTTTTGTTGGGAGCTGAAGAGATTGATCATGACTCTGGGGAACTGGATCCGCTGACGCTTTCTGACAATCCTTTTGGCCCTCGACCTTGAGGACAAGGTCATTTTTCGGGCGGAACGTGTTGATACGATGCGGCCGCCGCATGCTATTATTAGTCTGTAGCCCATGGGCATTATTGTACTGTATATTTCCCTCACTTGCCTATATATATGAGTGGTAGTTTCCTTAGATGAGCACTTCTGGAGTCTTAGGTTTTGGCTCTCTAGGGAGTGAAGTGTCAAGGAGAACCCAGCCTCTGAATGCTTGGAGAGAACTTATTTCTCGATTGTATATTTGTTGTTTAATGCAATGCAATTTCATCTCTTCGATCTTGACTCAACTATGGCGTATCATCCTACAATTCTTGTGCATATTATTAATTAATAAAATTTACACTACCTGGATTCTCTACAAACTTGCAGAAAACATTAACACTCACTTCTCCAATTTTAAATGTATCACTGTACAAACCTAGGAAGCACCGGTACGGGTACGGGTACCGGGTACGATACGTATCCGGTACGGCGGTACGGCAAATTTTAAAAAACAAGGATACGGGTACGGTAGGATACGTTGTATTAAATATAATAATTATATATTTATATATCACAATGCAGGTGAGTTTGGGTCATACCTCTCAAGAAATGGCATCATCCACCAGACCACGTGTGTCTACTCTTCCACCCTAAACCGGAATGTCCAGGTTTCTGGACTGAATCCTGGACATTTCAGTCCAGGATTCAGTCCTGGACATTTCAGTCCAGGATTCAGTCCTGGACATTTCAGTCCAGGATGATGATTAATCTGGACTGATTCAGTCCAGAAATCTGGATTGATTCAGTAAGAAGAAGAAGAAGAAGAAGAAGAAGAAGAAGCTACCTGCGGGATCAGCAGCGCGACGGGGCTGCGGGATCAGCAGCGCGACGGGGCTGCGGGATCAGCAGCGTGACGGGGCGACGGGATCAGCAGTGCGACGGGGCAGTGCGAATCGCGCCGTTCGGTAAGCGTATCCGTACCGGAAACGTACCCGGTACGGGTACGGCTCTATTTTTGGCGTATCCGTGCTTCGTAGGTACAAACACAATTATTAATATGACAATATAAATGAACAAAGCACCCCGCTCATGACTTCAAGGTCACATGGCAACACCTTAACAAGTGCGCCAAGGCTCCCCTTCCCTTGCAGCACATGCATCTAAGAAAAAATCACTATGCAGTTCCTCAACAAATTAACAATAGCCTTCTACTCTTTACTTTTAACAGATCCATCTAACGATTCATATTTTAGCTTATTTAACAGACCCATTTGCTGCAAGGCAAAATGTGGCTATCGGACGTTTGAAGGAAAATGTCAAACAAAATTAGTTGCCGGAGCTATTCATCTTGATGGCAATTAACAACAAAACAAATAGCTGTGAGAAGAGAAAGCCATTCACATGTTGTATTACCTGCACTTCTGGTAAATCAACCCGCATGAATGGATTAGTGTCAAACTCTTCTCCTATGGTCGAAGGGATTGTCGGAAGATTAGCTTTTCTTTGTTGCTGAGCCCATTGAAGCTTCTGAGATGTTTCCACGTTATCTGGCTCCACACTAGATGCAAACTTCAAGTTCTTCACTGTGTACTGGACAACATTTTTAAGATGTTATTAATTTTAAGAGAGTAAGATCAACATCTTAAACAGTGAAACAGTAATGCAACCATACATTTCTGAGGAAACAGCTATTGTTGATTTTAAGAAACATTAAATACAAATAGTATTGTTTATTTATTCTCCATTCTAGAATCAGTGATCTCTATTCACACCATTGTCATTAGAGGGAGCTTCACATCATATACATGCTTCTAGGAAGCCAAGGTTTATGTTAAATATCAAATTTGAAGGAATTTGGTAAAAAATATCACCACATTTAACTATTTATCCTACATTTCTCTCTGAACTGTACTTAACAACACCAGTATAAACCTTAAGTTCAAGATTTTCTTAATATTGCACGAACAAATCAAACTAGGCACAATGCCAATCGTGGTAGAGCTGAAGAAGTGCTTTGCCACGGAAGTTGCAAGAGTACATGGTCATGCTTTAAAATATTCGGACGCTTTCAATTTGGTGCAACATAACCCAAGGAGTCCCTCAAACGAGAAAAAAAGAGGAACAACTAGGTACAGGAATCCCTTCTAAAATAATTGTCATACACAGTTAAATAATGCACTAGTTTAGGGCGATCTAATGTAGAGAGAACACAGTTAATCCATGAAATACTTGCTCCATTTCCAACTTGGGTCTGAAAAGTTTAAGAAACTCAACATGAAATAATTAACTCATTCAGAAACTTGGACGAAAATAATAAAGAGATAGCGAACTACCTCATGCCCACAGAATACTTTTGTAGACTTTGGCAATGACCCTAGTGTCACGCATAATGATTGGTACATGTCTTCAGCAGATCCTTCAAAGAATTTTCCACAGCCAGCAATAAACTGCAAATTAGTAGAGCAAGAGGAATGAATCCGTGTTGCTAAAAGTGCAAGTATTTTATTAATTTTAATAACAAAATGTCCAAAAAATTACCAATGTATCTCCAGTAAAAACAGACGGTTCTTCTTCCTCTTTGTTTGTGACAAAATAGCTTATATGACCTTTTGTGTGGCTGATAGAAGCATTACCAAACACATCGAACCAAAAAAACTCAAAGCCATACAAGATTAAAAAAATTAAGCTCAAGTTAAAAAGGCTTAACAGAAGAACAGAGTAAACTTAACTCGTTAATACACTTTCATGTCTTCTCATAGGGAAAATGCAGAGGTAAAAAGATTAGCAATGCTTTAATATAGCTACAATAACAAAATTATTCACACCATATGCTTAGATATAAGTAAAAACCTGTTTGGAAAAGTTCAAAGAATTTAGAAAAATTTCTCTGTTTTGTAAAAAAATGATAAAAGACCACGTTCTTAGGAACTAGCTAGATCACCTAATCTAAGACTGTTTAATATACATTTTGGAGGGTCTCATTACACACAATGTCGCTTACTATTTTTCATCATATTTGATCTACAGTCATAACTTCATCAGAAAAACCTGTCAACAAGATAAGTTTATGTCCATTTACTTAGCTAGTTAAACAAGCTTCAACATTATTTTACTAATGAAAAATAACGTGTGATGCAATGTAAAAATTTTATTAGTCCACATTAAGAGAAATACAAGTATGTACACCTATATATAAGTGGGAAGAGTGATATCTTAACTCCAAACCACAACATGGGATTAATCTATACAAGGGAGGTATCTCCTAATGGGTCGAAGAGGTAGGCCTTTACTAGTAGGTATCACTTACGGATAGTAGGGCACGGGACGAAAGATGGGTTGTTCTCTGCCTCTAGTTCATTTCAATAATCAGATAATGCAAAAGATAAAGATACAAGACTTGAACACCACCTTTATATACTAGGAGGGTCTAACCCTAATATATACAACAACAATACTCAAGCCTTTATCCCACTATAGTGGGGTCAGCTATATGGATCCTTTGTCGCCATTGTGTCCTATCTTTTGTCATAATCTCACTAATGCCTAAGTACATCATGTCTTTCCTTATAGTTTCATTCCTGGTATTTAGTGGTCTATCCCTCCCTCGTTTAACATGCCTCGTGACTAGATTCTCACAACGCCTAACAGGTGCCTCTAATGGTCTCCTTTGTACGTGTCCAAACCATCTTAGTCGAGCTTCTCGCATCTTCTCTGCAATTGGTGCTACTCCTGTCTTATCTCTGATACACTCATTCCTAATTTTATCCAGTCTCGTGTGTCCACGCATCCACCTAAGCATTCTCATCTCCGCAACTTCCATTTTTTGCTCATGTACACAATTCACTGCCCAATACTCAGAACCATCGAGCATCGCGGGTCTAATTGTAGTACGGTAAAACTTGCCCTTAAGTTTTAGTGGTGCTTTACGATCACATAAGATCTCTGACGCGCCTCTCCACTTCAACCAACCCGCTTGGATTCTATGTGTCACATCCTTATCAATACCTTCGTCTTTTTGAACTATCGATCCAAGATATTTAAAAAACTCACTAAGAGAAATATCTTGATCACCCAACTTAATAATGAAGTCATTTGTCTTTCTTATACTGCTAAATTTAAGCTCCATACACTCCGTCTTTGCTCTGCTCAACCTAAAACCCTTCTTTTCTAAAGTATCTAGCCAAGATTCAAGTTTTGCGTTTACACCCTCGCGCGTCTCATCAACCAAAACGATATCATCCGCAAATAATAAACACCAAGGTATTGCTTGTTGGATATTTTCGGTGAGCGTATCTAAGATAAGGGTAAAGAGATAAGAGATTAAAGTTGAACCTTGATGTAAGTCAATAATGATAGGGAATTCTTGGGTTGATCCTCTAGATGTTCTCACTTTCGTCACTAAATTTGCGTACATATCTTTGATTATGTCAATATATGATACATTTACACCTTTCTTTTCTAAGACTCTCCATAAGATCTCTCTTGGAACTTTATCATAGCGTTTTCAAGATCAATAAACAGCATGTGCAAATATTGTTTTCTTTCTCGATAGTTGTCAATGAGTCACCTCAAGAGATGTATAGCTTCCATGGTCGACCGTCCTGGCATGAATTCAAATTTATTCTCAGTGATGTTAGTCACCCGTCTTACTCTTCTTTCTATTACTTGTTCTTATAGTTTCATGGTATGACTCGTCAATTTAATTACTTTGTAATTAAAATAATTTTGTATATCTTTTTTATTTTTATACAAAGGTACAAAAATATTTTTTCTCCATTGGTCTGACATTCTCTTTGACTTCAGTATATTATTGAAAAAACATGTAAGACACAAAATTCCTTCATTTCCCAGGCATTTTAATACTTCGATCGGTATATCATTTGACTCAACCATCTTTCCATTTTTCATCTCATTTAGAGCATCTTTATCTCAGATAATTGAATTTTACGATAAAATGTTATGTTCTTATACTCATCTGATTTATTTAACTGTCTCAAGTTCAATTCATTGGCATTTGTTTCATTATAGAGTTGATAAAAATATCTTTTTCATCGCTCTTTAATATCCACATCATCCGTCAAAACTGTATTTGTCTCATCATTTATGCATTTTACTTTACTTAAATCTCTTGTCTTCCTTTCTCTATCTCGAGCAATTTTATATATGTCACGTTCTCCATCTTTGGTATCTAGTCGTTTATAAAATTCTACATAAGCTTGACTTCTTCCTTACTTACTGCCAATTTATCTTTTTTTTGACGACTTTATACCTGGCTAAGTTTTCATCATTCCTACAAGCGTAGAGTGATTTTTAGCTGGCCTTATTTGCCCTCACTTTGTCTTGCACTTTCTCTTTCCACCACCAAGATTTTTTTCTTGCAGGCGCACGACCTTTTGATACTCCAAGTACGTTCTTTCCATTTATCCTTATATGTGAATACATAATTTCTCATGAGACATTAAGATCAACAAAAGAGTCATCAACTAGTTGTTCCATAATTGTTGTCTTGAAAGTAACCTGTTTTTTCATCTTCAAATTCCACCATCGATTTTTTTGTAATATTGTTGTTCTTGTCTTAAATTTATTATATTTAATTTGTACATCTAACACCATTAACATATGTTGTGTTGTCAAACTTTCTTCGGTTATGATTTTGCAATCCTTAAAAATCATTTTATCCATTTTGAGAGTCATAAAATAATCAATTTGTGATTTATTTGGTCATCTTTTAAGCATAATTAAATGCTTTTTTTATGAAAAATGTATTTGATAAATTAGCTCATGTGCTCGGCAAACTCTAAAATGTTTCATCCTTCTTCATTACTTTCCCCATATTCATATCTTCAATGAACGGTTGTGTAATCTACATTTTGCTTACATATATGTTCATTTAAGTCTCTTACTATGAAAATCTTCTCTTTTTCTGAGATTTCTCTTACTAAATCATCCAAGTCATCCCAAAATTGCACTTTAATAGTTCACTTAATCCTACTTGTGGAGCGTAGGCACTGATCACATTAATAGTTTACTTTTCTATGACCAATTTAGGAGGTAAGATTTTATCACCTTTTCTACTTATCCCAACAACTTTATCCTTCCAAGTAGTATCCACAAGAATATCTACCTCACTGTTTGTTTTATTTATGTTCATAATTTAAAACTTAAATTATCTAAAAATTTAGCTTTCTCACTCACTCATCTAGTCTTTTGCAAGCATAAAATATTTATCCTTCTCATAATCATCGTATCAATTACTTCCATCGATTTTCTCATTAGCATACATATATTCCAACTTCCAAAACTAAGTCGATCACAATTCCTACGATATACCTCCCTAGGACGTCTAACCTTAATATATAACCGCATAAATTACAACATAAAAAATAATATAATAAATGCCCTCATTCTGGAGCCGTGATCGAAGCTCATGCACGGAGTGAGTAGACCCGTACATATCACTTATCGAGGATGGGATCGCCCGAGTTCATATCAACAGCCCTGGGTCCTACGATGACCTTGTCCTCAAAGGTCGAAATCTAAGAGTTGAGCCTTGACCTCCTACATCATGATCCATGTGGCTTCCTCCAAGGGCCATCTTTTCTACTGGATGAGAACTTGTTGCATCGATTGACCCTAAATGTTCTTGGCTCCAGACCCCAACACTACAACAGGCTCATAATGAGGGACAAATTTGACCATCAACCCCTGCGATCGGGTGGCTTGGAGGGGGTGATCTCCTAATGCCCCCATGAGCTGGGATACATGAAAGACTAGGTGTATATGACTAACGGGCCACAATTGTGATCGGTAGGCCACTTCTCCTATCTTATCCAGGATCAGTAAAAGGCCAAAGTAGCAGGCAGATAATTTGGGATGCAATCAACCGGCGAATGAACTCTGACAAAATGATACATATACGCTTTGCGAATAAATTGCATGTGCACTAATGAAATTACCTACAAAATTTAGAAATTACCACACTGCCCCCCTCAAATTTAATGCAAGGAAGCACTTTGACCCGTCAACCAAAATTTACCTGAATAAATAAAACTATACTGGTGGGCAATAAACTAACTTTTGATCTCTCATTTTAGGTACTCAATAAATGAAATTATAATACTGCATTTAAGAAATATCTGTTATATAAAATAATATGCATTACCTCGCAGAACCATCATTAAGTTTTAATTTGGAAACAATCTTATCAATTTTTCATATATACCTTGAATGTTAATATTGTACAACCCATATTTATCGAGAGTGGGCTCACTCAGAACCAGGTCAGCAAGAAGTCAAAGTCAACGGGTCAAAACAGAGGTTAGTGTCAGTATTGAAGAAAGTAGAAGGTTTGGGCGAGTATGGCGAGCTCCCCTCGCATACTCGTCAAGTAAGCAACAAGGGCAGATACTCGTCGAAGTCGGGCGAGTTCCCCAGAGGTCACCTAGTCGCCGGTGGGGGCTGAGCTATAAGACACCCTCACCCCTTGGATTTGTCTATAAATTGGACCCCAGGGGCACAAGAATATGAACTTCGGAATCTCGCAAAAGATCTCGCTCACCTCTTTTTTTGGACTTTTAGCTGGACTTTTGGATCCTGCTTTCAAGGAAACAAGCCGCGAGTAGCGATCATCCCTTGGTCGCCACTTAGAGGTAGTCGTCAGCTAGTGTCCACCTTGTACCTTGCTCGGCCATCTTTGGTTGTGAATGGGAAGCTTCTTTTAAGCATCCGGGTACGTGGTGGGACCTCTCTGCCGCAGCACCTGAGGTCCTTTTAGTGTTGTCTTAGTTTCTTTGTCCATGCCCGTCAAGCCGTCAAGCTCGATCGTTGCGCCAGTAATTTAGGTTGCCTTGATCCGAATTTTGGAGTAGGGTTTTTCCCGGCTTCAACACTTTGGGGCGGTGAGCGTGAATCGTGGCCAAGAAGGAAAGTTTTTGTGAGTAGGCAAGATGGTGGATCCAGACGAGAATGGGGAGATTGTCGGCAACTCGGCAGGAGGAGGCGGCTTTGTGACCGTGGTGGTTTTTGAGGAGTTCGCACGGAGGATCGAGAGGGCCATCCTGGCAGGGTTCATTACTCGCGCGACGTCACGACAACCTCGCCTCGTCGCATGACTCCGTCGAAAGAAGAGGAGCCACCCGGGCGACCAGGGAAGGAGTATGTCACAGAAGAGCCAGAGCGACTAGTGCAGTCGAGGTACTGCCCGATGAGCTACTAAGGCATCAGGTTTCGAGTTTTGGAGAACCCGACGAGGTTCCAGAATGCTCGGCAAGGTGGCAAGTATGGAGGAGATACTCGCTCATGCGAGATCCATCGTCACTGAGGAGGGAGGAGCCTTTTTTGCGATGAAGTGCTAGCAGCCCCAGTCCCTGAAGGCTTCAGAGAGTCACTCTTAATCTATTATTCTAGAAGAGATGACCCGATCAGACATCTTCAGTGGTTCGAGGACGTGGTGTCCATCCACAACATGACAGACGCGTTCAAGTGCAGATTCTTCTCTATCACCTTCGAAGGGAAGGCCAGAGACTGATTCCACCAGCTGTCCTGAGGTTCCATCTACAGCTTCGAAGACCTGTGCTGGAATCTGAAGGCGAGGTTTGCAACGTCCAAGAAAAGGAAGGAGACAATTGATCTCTTCAAAATCCTGCAGGTGAAGAAGGAGAGACTTGGCCACTACATCGACCGATTCCAGGAGGAGGTTCTCGACATCGAGGCGGTAGATGGTTTTACCTTGTAGCTGGCCCTGACATTCGGCCTGAAGCAAGGTCTTTTTAGCATGGAGATTGGCTCAAAGCCCGCAGTGTACTGCGAGGACTTGATCGAAAGAGCGAACAAGTTCGTGCAAGGGGAAGAGAAGAACGTTGATTTCTTGTCCAGCCTGGATGGAGAGATCCTGGGAGGCAGGGAAAGGGGAGGAACTTCTGAAGTGAGAGCCAGGGTTGTCTCGGGGAGGCAAGAAGAGCCGAGGATGAGAGAAGAGCCCAGGAGGGTGGAAGAGCCCGGGAGGCAGGATAGGCCTCGCAAGCAGGATGAGAGGAGGTCGCAGCGGCTCCGGAGAGAAAGCATGAGGTGTGGCGATTCCAGTAACCCGTGAACCAACCCAAGTGGAGGCCGGCAGGAAGGCCTCAGTACCAGAATCAGGAGAGGAATGACAACCAGCAGGAAATGAGGCCGGTTTAGGGGGGAATAGATGTAGGGCTGCATCGAGTAGATAGGGCATGAGAGAGCGAGTAGAAGACCGAGTCGACCAAGGCGGTTGCGGGGAAGTGATCCAGGGAGCAGGAGGAGGACAAGTAGGGGTGATCCACGGAGGAGCCGGGCTAGGAGCTTCCCACAAGGGAAGCCTCCATCAGATCTACCGCAAGAGTGTCGCTTTGACCTCTCAGACGCTGCCGCCGTTGGAGGAGATCACCATTTCCAAGGAGGATATGTTGGGGAATGAGAATCTCTTTCATAATGCCCTCATCATTCAAGCCATCATCGAAGACTTAACCGTTGATCGGTTCCTGACAGACAACGGGAGTTCGGTGAATGTCATCTTTAAAAAGACATTTGTCGGGTTGCAGGTGGAGGCGTCCAGGGTTCTAGCTGCGGACAGACCCCTCTTTGGCTTCTCCGGTGTAACAACCTCATTTTTATCATTATAATAACAATATAAAAAATAATAATACTAATAAAAACAAAACCCTATTCCCCTCTTATCTTATAACTCGAACCCCCCCCCCCCGGTCCAAATCCCGCAAGCCGCAGCAGCATGAATTTCCTCCCGATCCCGACTCCCAGTCCCTCTCCCGATCCTGTGTCCCCCGGCGACCCCGATCCAGCCTCTGGCGCCTCCTTCCGCCCCCGATCTCCTCCCCGTGGTCGGCGACCACTCCCTCTAGGGCCGGCGCCCCCTCCTTTTCATTTTCTCCGGCTGGTAGATCGCAGCAGCCCCTTCTTCTTCTCCTCCTTTTTCGGCCAGTGAGGCAGCAAGCGAAGTCCTCCTCCGACAACCCCTCTTTTTTCCTCTCCGCCGGCCGGTGAGTCTCAAGAGGAACGCCTAGGATTTTCGCTCGAAACTCCTCTACGTGGATCTTTAAGCATAGATTCGGCTTCCTTGGGTAAAGATCTCCGCTCAACTCATGGTTTCAGATTTTGCCCTAATTTTTGTTGCTATAATTTTTGCTACAGTCAATGTATTTGCGTCGATTCCCTCTTGCGGTTGTCGTATGTCCGTCTAACATCAATTTTGTTTGTGTTTCTGGTGCCGCTCATCGGATCTAGGTGGTGGAATCGCTCGAAGCCCTCTTCGAATTAGAGCTTATCACATCCAAACGCTGCCAAAATCCCCGATCCCTCGCGGTAGGCTCTTCTCCCCTCACTCTTGAGGGAGGTAAATTTCTAGACACCCCTCATGTTGTGAGGTGCGATTGTCAAACACATATGCAAGCGTAGAAATCTTGTTAATTCAAATTTGAAATACATTTTTGATTTTGAACAGGTTTAGCTAGAGCTTTTAACTTCGCTTGCGTCACTTACCAATCGCTAGCGTTTTCGACGTCACATTAAGGCAAGTGGAGAACTCTCTCTCACTTGCAAACTTTAGAATTTAACCTTGTTATCTACTCCCTATGATATTTACTAACGTTATTTTTGGTAAATTTCTGAACCCTCGTAATATTATCATAAATTAATATAATAAATAATCACATAATTATGAAACTCGAAAACAAATCTGTAGTTGTAAGCAAATCTTTGAACTGTGTCGTCAAATTGGGCATTTGTCTGTCGTCATGATCACGGCAAGCAGGATTACTTTTCCGACAAGACTTGCACGCAGATCTGATCGTGAACCATGTGTGTTCGCTATAGCACATATACCCTTCATCGATCACGACTTACAACATATTACATGAATAATTTTAGGATATATCCCGGGGTAGACTATCATTTCAGAAATGTCTGCTTGACTTAGATGTTGGTATGTTTACTAGTTTTGTTCAAGGTATATCAGTGTTCGATTATGCGTGTTCGTTTTGGTCGCAATTTAATTGATTAATTTGCTCATGGTTTAATTCTTACGTTCTGAGGCATTTTCCCTCTGTTTTGGATTTACCTCAGGTTCGTGACTGCGCCGCCTGATCCTTGAGTTACCTCCCTTTCCGCTACAGTTTCTCCTGGAGGTTTTTATTTTGTAGTTGCATACATCATGTTCTATGTATTTGTTTTCTTTACCGTCAGTGTGATTTATCATATACTAGTTATTGTAAGTCATTTTCTCTTGTATTGTGAACAACTCTTAGGATGTTTTTGATGTATTAGATCATTTTATTTATGGCATATTCATTACTGTTGCTTGTTGTATTCACTAATGTTTCAGCACTGTGTGTAACATTAAATTTTTTTCAAAGAAATGCATGTGCATTAAATTCTCATTGTTTTAAAACTTTAAGCGCTTCTGTATATTTATAAACCACAAATTGTTCAAACTAAATAACTACTTCTAAAATTATTTTCAGTATTCACTGCATCCGCCTTAACAGACATGATTTCTTTCCGCTCATGTCTGCGGCATCACGGCCCGCCCGAAGCGCACTATGACTTTCGTCGAGACGGGTCGTGATAGTTGGCATCAGAGCCAGGTTTGCTCCTAAAAATGAAGTATTTTGAAATTATTAAATATTTTGAACTTTATTATATAAATATGTGTACATGCATCATTACTTCACTCACTGTGTCATTATTTGCTATTTGCGGCTTAAACACGGACACACTCACTCATAAGCATGAGTAGTATGCACACGAATGTTAAGAAGTTTACCCGAGCCTTCGTCTCCTTTCACCTCGGCTGAGAAGTCAGCCAGGAAATCCGCCACTGCCTGTGTCTTGATCGCTACCCTCGGAGAGTAAGAAATGTCGAACTCGCTAAGCTCCACCGCTCATTTCGCCTTAGCAGACATGATTTCTTTCTGCCCATGTCTGCGTCATCACGGCCCGCCCGAAGCGCACTATGACTTTCGTCGAGAAGGTCGTGATAGTTGGCATCAGAGCCAGGTTTGCTCCTAAAAATGAAGTATTTTGAAATTATTAAATATTTTGAACTTTATTATGTAAATATGTGTACATGCATCATTACTTCACTCACCGTGTCATTATTTGTTATTCGCGGCTTAAACACGGACACACTCACTCATAAGCATGAGTAGTATGCACACGAATGTTAAGGAGTTATGAGCAAACTTAACATTTTTGTGCATATGAATTACCACTAGGATATACACCGCTTGTGAATATTAAATTATATGGGCGGTTTAATATTCTCTATTGTTGACATTAAATCAAATATGCATGACATGTTAAGTGATATGTGCGCTTAACATGGCATGTATATCCATTCATGCACATTCTTAGAAATGCATTTTAGACATAATTGCATTGCATGCATAACAAAACTCATTGCACAAGTGTTAAGTGAAGAACAACATATGATGATTATGCACGCATGAATTTACAAATTGTTTGACATTGCATGTGATTCATTGTCATTTTAACATGAGCATTATCTATAATTGTCCAATGAAAATGTGGTAACTAATATATGATTTATGTATTCGACAGTATTAAAATTATAGAACCTTTTGTTTCTTAATCTTCTATGATTAGCTTGACTGTGTCTCTTACTCGTTTCCTTTGTGTTCCTCCTTAGATGGCCCCTAAGCGATCGCAGCGTAAGAAGGTCACCCCTCCTATCGGAGAAGCTTCTGGAGACGCCATTGCCCAGCTGTTGAGGCAGATCCTCGAGCGTCACACTCGCTTAGAAGAAGATCGATAAACTCCTGATACAGCTCTTGATTCCGACAGCGCAGGAACAGCTGGGGTCGCTACTACTTCCGCTCTTGGGACCACCCCTCCTGCACCTGGTACTGGAACTGGCTCGCTTGCCGACCCCTGGTGACCCCGCTCGTGCCAAGTATGGTGGCTCCTCCTGTAGCGATGTCGGATACGCTGGCGTTCAAGAGGCTGAATCTGTCGTCCTTCAATAGAAGTCGTGATTTCTTCATCATTTCAGAGTGGCTCTCCCAGATAGAGAAGCACTTCGAGTATGCCGATGTTCCTGATGCACAAAAGGTTCTTCTTGCGGCCTACCAGCTGACCGAGGATGCATACACCTGGTGGCTTCAGCGCCGCAGTCTCCCCAACTCTTCCACTATGACCTGGGAGTAGTTCAAGAGTGCGCTCATGTAGAAGTTTCTCTCGTCTGTGGAGCGCGACAAGTTAGCTGAGAGATTCATGTCCCTTCAGCAGCCCGGCAAGACTGTGACTGAATATGAGATAAAGTTCTCTCGCCTATCTCTCCTTGTCGCAGAGTTCATGTCTGATGAGTCTAAGAAGATCAGTCGTTTTGTGAAGGGTCTCCAACATGACTTCTGCCATAATGTGGTAGCCCATGGCGCCACCACCTACGCCGAGACTGTTGGAGTCGCCTTGCAGGTTAAAGCTATAGAGCTGGATCGTAATGCCAAAAAACTCCAGCATGGTACAAGCAATGTTGTTGCATCTGACCACAAGCGCAAGGGTGCTCCACCTCAGGAGCAAGGTCCCAAGTCCCAGGAAATGTGTGCCTACTGCCACAAGGTGGCCACATCGCCCAAGTCTGTCGTTCCCTCCTGAAGAAGCAGAAGATGGTTGTGTCTGCACAGGAGCCCCAGGTGACGCTTGTCACTGTCTCCTCCGTTTGTTCCTTCTGCAAGAAATCGGGCCACTTGGTGAGAGACTGTCGCCGCAAGCTGAATACCAGCTTCAGATGTGGGCAGGTTGGACATCAGATCAAAGATTGCACCGTGGGAAAGCCGGATCCCCACTCAGCCTCTGCAGGCTATTTCTGGAGCCCAAGATAGGGGCAAGGTTGTGTTGAACGTCACCACTCAGAGCGAGACGCTCGCATCTACCTCCATCATCTCTGATATGTTTTATGTAAATTTTTAAATTTTCTGCATCCTTTTGAATTACATGTCTTTAGTATTGATAATCTTGATATGTGTGTTTATAATGTTTAATTCTAGGGAGTTTTAGGGTTAAGAATAAGTGGATGCAAATCATTTTCGATTCCGGGGCATCTCACTCTTTTATAGCGCGTCATATCGTGAATCTTCATAGTTGGCCTGCTTCGCCACTCGAATTCCCTTTCGAGATTTTTGTGCTCGGTCATCTGCACCTGTCAACTAGAGACATTCTCAATTGTCTGATACTGCTTGGTGAACTGCTAGTCCTCGCCGATCTCATAGTCCCGGATATGACAGAATTCGACGTAATCTTGGGTATGAACTGGCTGGTCGCGTATCGAGCAAAGCTGGACTGTGTGGTAAATAGGGTCAATCTCAGTATCGATGGGAAGGACTACAACGTGCATGCTCAGACCACCCGCAACCACCTGAAGGTAATTTCTGTTGTGCGCGCCACTCAGCTTCTTAGCCAGGGATGTTTTGTTTGTTTTGTTTATGCTTCACACTCGGATGCTGTCAGACCTCAACTTGGGACTATCCCGATTGTTTCCGAGTTCCCTGACATGTTCCTCGCCGAGTTGCCTGGAATGCCTCCCGATCGTGATGTAGAGTTCTCCATTGATGTAGAGTCTGGAACGTGTCTCATATCTAAAGCTCCATACAGTATGGCACCGCGAGAACTAGAGGAGCTTAGATCGCAATTGGACGAGTTGCTTGAGCGTGGGTACATTCGTCCCAGCTCTTCTCCTTGGGGAGCCTCTGTTCTCTTCGTTAAAAAGAAAGATGGATCCATGAGATTGTGCATCGACTATAGGGATTTGAACAAGTTAACCATCAAGAATAATTAACTCCTCCCACGCGTGGATGACCTATTTGATCAGCTCAAAGGCAGTACCATCTTCTCCAAGATCGATCTCAGGTCGGGTTACGATCAGCTGAAGATCAAGGAGTCCGACATCCCCAGGATAGCCTTCCGGACTCCATTTAGACACTTTGAATTCTTGGTGATGTCTTTTTGGTTGACTAACGCCCCTTCTGCTTTTATGTATATGATGAACCGTGTCTTTCGCGAGTACCTGGATAAGTTCATCATCGTTTTCATTGATGATATCTTAGTCTACTCCAAGACTCATGAGGAGCATGCAACCCACCTTAGACTCACTCTCTCCACGCTTTGTCAGCACCAACTCTATGCCAAGTTGGCGAAATGTGAGTTCTGGCTGGATCGTATTGCCTTTCTGGGCATGTCATTTCGGATGATGGACTTTCCGTTGACCCTGCCAAGATCTTCGCAGTTATGGACTGGAAGCAGTCTTTTACCCCTACTGAAATCCACAGTTTTGTTGGTCTGACTGGCTATTACCGGCGTTTCGTCAAGGATTTCTCCTCTCTTGTTGTTCCTTTAACTAAGCTAACTCAAAAGCATGTCAGGTTTGAGTGGTCAGATCAGTGTGAACAGGTTTTTTCTGAATTGAAGCAACATTTATATTCAGCGCCAGTTTTAGCTCTTCCGTCAGAGGGGTTAGATTTTTCAGTTTATACCGATGCTTCCGGAGTTGGATTGGTTGTGTCCTGATGCAAGAAGATCGTGTTATCGCTTATGGGTCGAGACAGTTGAAGATTCATGAACGCAACTACCCCACTCATGATCTGGAGTTCGCTGCAGTAGTGTTTGCTTTGAAACTTTGGCGTCATTATCTCTATCGCGTGAAGTGTCACTTCTTCACTGATCATCAGAGTCTGAAGTATATTTTTGTCCAGAAGGACCTTAATTTTCGTCAGAGATGTTGGCTTGAATTCATAGCAGATTATGACTTGCAGCTCACGTATGTGCCCGGTAAAGTCAATTCAGTGGCGGATGCTTTGAGTCGGCAGGCTTCTGTTGCCTCTTGTGCACCTATGTCAGCTTCTCTCGCGGCCCTGGTTGATGACCTCGACGGATGGACATATCCTTCTCACCTGGAGGTCAAGGGGAAGTCTCTGGTCCGTTATGGGTAGAACAGGTAAAGGACCTGCAGTCATCTGATCCCGCACTCCGGCGCATTCGTCGACAGGTTGAACTCGGTACTCTTCCAGATTTCTCTATCTCTGATGATGTTCTGCGTTTCCGGGGTCGCCTATATATTCTCAATGTTCCTGAGTTGCTGGATAGTATTTGTCGAGAAGCTCACGAGTCTCACACATCTGGCCATCATGGCAACAACAAGATGTATCATGACCTGAAGCAGATTGTGTGGTGGTCTGGTATGAAGAATTATATTGCACGCTTCATCTCTCGATGTCTGACGTGCCAGAAGGTGAAAGCTCAGCGTCAGCGCCCTGGTGGACTTCTGCAACATCTGTCTATCCCTGAATGGTAGTGGTAAGATATTTCTATGGACTGCATCACTGGTTTGTCCCGCACTCCGAGAGGACATGATGCGATTTGGGTGATAGTAGATTGCATAACTAAAGTGGCTCACTTCATCCCGTACAAGGAAAGTCATTCCACCGAGAAGATGACCCGGATTTATGTTTTTGTGATTGTTAGACTCCATGGGATTTCTCTGCGGATTGTTTCTGATCGTGACTCGAGATTTGTATCGCACTTCTGGAAGGGATTTCAGCAAGCTTTGGGCACTGATCTCAACCTGAGTACCGCTTACCATCCGACGACCGATGGTCAGACCGAGAGAGTTAATCAGATCCTTGAAGATATGCTACGGTGTTATATTTTGGACTACAAGGGGGCTTGGGATGAGCACCTACCCTTGGTCGAATTCGCCTACAACAACAACTATCAAGAGAGCCTCAAGATGGCCCCCTTTGAAGCACTGTACGGGCATCGTTGCAGGACGTCGCTCTTCTGGTCAGACGTTAGCGAAAAAGTGATTTTGGGGCCTGAGCTACTCCAGGAAATGGAAGCCACCAAGAAGACTCGCGTTCAGCTCAGTCGTGTCATCGAGAGGCAGAGGAAGTATGTCAATCAGCGCCGCCATCCGTTAGAGTTTGTTGTGGGCGATCAAGTGTTCCTGAAGATTTCTCCTACTCCTGGGGTGAAACGGTTCGGTCGCCATCATAAGCTCAGCCCAAGGTTCGTGGGACCGTGCGCCATCTCAGAACGTATTGGAGGATCTGCCTACCGTCTGGAGCAACTTGCTTCTTTGGCCGGTGTTCATGATGTCTTTCATATCAGCCAGCTTCGGAAATATATACACGATCCTAATCGTGTTCTTGAAGAAGTTCCAGTGATTTCTGAAGTCAATATGTCCTATCCAGTTGAGCCCGCGAAGATTGTCGAATATCAAGAACGCAAGCTTCGCAAAAGAACCATTCTTATGGTAAAAGTACTTTGGGTGGATGACAAGTCTGAGGAGTACACTTGGGAACTTGAATCTGACATGCGCAGCAAGTATCCGCAACTCTTATCTTAATTTTGGTACGTCACTGAGTCTAACTTACTTGTTATTTTAGCATCTTTCATAGTTAGTTTGCATGTTTTATATGGCAAACTGTTCTTGAAGTGCATGTCATTTGAATCTTCGTTGTTTTTGGCCCCTTTCAGAGAATTCTCATGAAAGTTTCGGGACGAAACTTCCTAAGTAGGGGAGCATGTAACAACCTCATTTTTATCATTATAATAACAATAATAATAATACTAATACTAATAAAACAAAACCTTATTCCCCTCTTCTCTTATAACCTGAACCCCACCCAACCCAACCCCACCCCCCTCGGTCCAAATCCCGCAAGTCGCAGCCGCGGGAATTTCCTCCAGATCCCGACTCCTAGTCCCGCTCCCGATCCCGCCTCCTGCGTCCCCCAGCGACCCCGATCCAGCCTCTTGGTGCCTCCTTCCGCCCATGATCTCCTCCCCGTGGTCGGCGACCACTCCCTCTAGGGTCGGCACCCCCTCCTTTTCATTTTCTTCGGCCGATAGATCGCAGCAGCCCCTTCTTCTTCTCCTCCTTCGGCCAGTGAAGCAGCAAGCGAAGTCCTCCTCCGGCAACCCCTCTTTTTTCCTCTCCGCCGGCCGGAGAGTCTCACGAGGAACGCCTAGGGTTTTCGCTTGAAACTCCTCTACGTGGATCTTTGAGCCTAGATCCGGCTTCCTTGGGTAAGGATCACCGCTCAACTCATGTTTTCCAGATTTTGTCCTAATTTTTGTTGCTATAATTTTTGCTACAGTCAGTGTATTTGCATCGATTCCCTCTTGCGGTTGTCGTATGTCCGTCTAACATCAATTTTGTTTGTGTTTCCGGTGTCGTTCATCGAATCTAAGTGGTGGAATCTCTCCGAATTAGGGCATATCACATCCAAACACCGCCAAAATCCTCAATCCCTCGCGGTAGCCTCTTCTCCCCTCACTCTCGAGGGAGGTAAATTTCTAGACACCCCTCATGTTGTGTAGTACGATTGTCAAACACTTATGCAAGCGTAGAAATCTTGTTAATTCCAATTTGAAATATATTTTTGATCTTGAACAAGTTTAGCTAGAATTTTTAACTTCGCTTGCGCCACTTAGCTATCGCTAGCGTTTTCGACGTCACCTTAAGGCAAGTGGAGAACCCCCTCTCACTTGCAAACTTTGGAATTTAACTTTGTTATCCGCTCCATATGATATTGACTAACGTTATTTTTGGTAAATCTCTGAACCCTCGTAATATTGTCATAAATTAATGTGATAAATAACCACCTAAGTATGAAATTCGAAAACAAATCCATAGTTGTAAGCAAATATTTGAACTGTAACGTCTAGTTGGGAATCTGTCTGCCGTCATGGTCACGGCAAGCAGGATTACTTTTCCGACAAGACTTGCACGCAGATCTGATCGTGAATCATGTGCGCCCGCTATAGCACCTACACTCTTCATCGATCACGGCTTACAACATATTAAATGAACAATTTTAGGTTATATCCCAGGATAGGCTATCATTTCAAAAATGTCTGTTTGACTTAGATGTTGGTATGTTTACTAGTTTTGTTCAAGGTATATCAGTATTCGATTATGCTTGTTCGTTTTGCTCGCAATTTAATTGATTAATTTGCTCATGGTTTAATTCTTATGTTCTGAGGCATTTTCCCTCTGTTTTGGATTTACCTCGGGGTTCGTGACTGCGTCGCCTGCTGCTCGAGTTACTTCCCGTTCAGCTATAGTTTCGCCTAGAGGTTTTTCTTTTGTAGTTGCATACATCAGGTTCTATGTATTTGTTTTCTTTACTGTCAGTGTGATTTATCATGTACTAGTTATTGTAATCATTTTTTCTTGTATTGTGGACTTCTAGGATGTTTCTGATGTACTAGATCATTTTATTTATGACATATTCATTACTGTTGCTTATTGCATTCACTACTGTTTCAGCACTGTGTATAACATTAAATTTTTTTCAAAGAAATGCATGTGCATTAAATTCTCACTGTTTTAAAACTTTAAACGCTTCCGTATATTTATAAATCACAAATTGTTCCAACTAAGTAACTACTTCTAAAACTATTTTCAGTATTCACTGCATCCGTCTTAGCATACATGATTTCTTTTCGCCCATGCCTCTAGCATTATGGCCCGCCCGAAGCGCACTCTTATTTTCGTCGAGACGGGTCGTGACATCCGTAGAGGAGGTGAATGGAGGAGCAAATCTTTTGGTAACATTTGGCGGCAGCTCGATCAGGTGCAGGTTCGTCATCGTGGACGCACCAAGCTGCTACAATACAATCTTTGGGAGGCCGCGCATCAACTACTTCAAGGCAGTCTCATCTTCGTATCATCAGTGCCTGAAGTACTGTCAGGCCGATGTCCAAGTGAGGGTCAGGGGGGATCCTAAACCAGCAAGGGAGTGTTATCTAAGTGTCGTCAGCACCATCAGCTGGATAGAGGACGCGGAGAGGTTGGCGAAGATCTTGGAAGGAAAAGACAGGCTGAGAGATGCGGAGCTGGAGGAAGTGGAGGTGATCTCCAAGGATGGAGAGCCCGGACTGCTGAAAATTGGAGGATCCCTGCCACTGCAAGGGAAAGTGGAGATAGCAGTCTGTCTACAAGAAAATGTAGACATCTTCGCCTGGAACGCCGCGGAGATGTCAGGGATCGATGCAAAGGTTGCCTGACATCGTCGCAATCTGGACACAAAGATCGCGCTCGTCCGTTAGAAGAAAAGGAAGAGCGCAACTGCGCTAGCCGAGCCAATCAGGGAGGAAGTGGGGAAACTGTTGGATACAGGTTTTATTTTGGAGATTCAGTATCCAGGATGGGTCTCCAATGTTGTAATGGTGAAGAAGGCCCGAGGGGGCTAGAGACTTTGTATCGATTTTTATCTGTTAAATAAAGCTTGCTCGAAAGATTGCTACGACTTGTCGCGAATCGACGCGCTAGTTGATTCAGCCGTCGGTTTTCCTGTGATGAGTTTCCTTGATGCTTTTTCAGGGTATCAGCAGATCCGGATGCATCCCCCTGACTGTCGTGATGCCTCCTTCATCACCATCGATGGTTGTTATAGCTACAAGATGATGTCCTTACAAGATGATTGCATCCCCCTGACCGTCGCGATGTCTCCTTCATCACCATCGATGGGTAAAGAACGCAGGCGCGACGTATATAAAGATGATGGACCAAGTCTTCGACAAAAGAGGCGGAACCTGGAAGTGTGTGTGGATGATCTCCTGGTCAAGAGCAGGAGCATCGTGGAATACGCTAAGGATTTGGTGGTGACCTTCGCAACGCTTCGGAAGTTCAAGATGCAGCACAATCTGGTAAAGTGCGTGTTCGGAGCAGGAAGAGGAAAGTTTCTAGGTCACCTTCTTACCTCGTGGGGGGTGGAATCTGGTAAAGTGTGTGTAAGAGTCATTCTGGAGATGACATCCTCGCAGAATTCCAAGAAAGTCCAGAGGATAACAAAAAGGTTGGCAGGTCTTAGCTTTTCTATCCAAGGCAGAGGAGAAGTGTTCTCCGTTTTTCAAAACTCTCTGAGGAAATCAACATTTCGAGAGAAATGAAGAGTACGAGCGGGCTTTTGGAAATCCTAAGCAGCAACTAACTCAAGCTCCTATGTCTAGGAGTGGGAGCAGAAGCAGTCAGCTCAGTGCTCGTCAAGGAAGAGGGGAAGGGGAAGCTTCCCATTTACTATGCGTGAAAAAAATGGAAGAGTAAGAAGCATCCAGTTTTACGGAGAAGAGCAATCGGAAGATCAAGATCTGTTCTGGAGCAAACTCCTTTCCGAAGAGCAATCGGAAGATCAAGATCTATTCTGTCAACAGTATCAATCCCCACCCACAGGAGAGACAACTGGCTCTAGAACTGTGGAAAGAAGGTCAGCAGAAGAATCAGAAATAAAAGAAGAAGGAAGAATAGGAAAAGAAGCAGAGTCATCGGAAGAAGAAATAATAGAAGGAGAAGAAAAGTATGGAGTATCCTCAAAGAAAGTGACATCTGCAGAAACATATTGTTTTCGGAGAAGAGGATCAAAACACATGTATTCTTTCTGTGTCGGACAATAACCGAGAAAGATGCACTTAACAGATCGAGTAGAGAGTTTGTCACGACCAAAAGACGGAGAGTGAACAAACACTGTGCAACCAAAGACACGAAGAGGCAAGGGAAACAGAGTCTTATCAGGATACAGTATTGAAAAGAGAGCTTGGCCACCGAGAACGGAAGAGGGAACTCGATTAATAAGAAAACAAGAAAGAAGAACTGCATGATCCCAATAAGACCGGGGAACATGCATCTGAGTCAGAAGGCACCTTGCCACATCCAGAAGATGACGATTTTTACGTTCAGCAACGTCATTCAGCTGAGAAGTGTAAGGACGAGTTGTATGATGAACAATACCTTGAGTTGAACAGAATGACGTGAACTGACTACTAAGATACTCCTTAGCATTATCTGTGCGAAGAATTTTAATATAAGTATCAAATTGCGTACGAATCTCATTATAAAACGTAGTAAAAATGAAGAATACTTCAGATCGGTCACGCAATAGATACAACCACATACACCGAGAGAAATCATCAATAAAAGTAACAAAATACATGCTACCGCGCCCAACAGTCGGAAGGGGAGCAGGGCCCCAAACATCTAAATGAACCAGATCAGACGGTCGAGAAGAACTACGAGCATGTGTTGCAGGAAAAGTAGCGCGGTGATGTTTCCCATATTGACAAGCCTCACAATTAAAAGGAGAATCTTTGCGAGGTAAATCAGGGAAAAGCTGATAAAGAATTCTCTCAAGATAACTAGAAGCAGTGAAGTCAACCTCCGCGACCGATTTGGGAAACTTGCATCCGACATGATTCTCTTAAAAAGCCCAGGGCAGACGATGAGACGGTGTGTCGGGACTTAAGGTGTTCCTGTAAGACCAAGCCCCTGCATTATCGGTCGAGATCAGTTCCCCCCTTGTATGTTGGCATAGTTACCTCCCGATCAACTTCTCCTCCGACTGGAGGAACTATCAGGAACGGGTCTGGACGTCAACCTCCCAAATTCGACGAAAGGTCAACCTAGCAAAGTGAACCCTTGCATAAATGTGTCCTCGGTCTTTGAAAAGATAAAAGCCCGCTCTTAGTATCTTTTGCTCTGCGATGCAGGATGCGTCTATGTTGTTACCTAGATGGGACATCGTGCTTTGGAAAGAGACTAAGTGAATGCATTACAAGAGGTGAGAATCAGTTATAGGATGAAGGCCTCGAGAGTGTGCGTCCTGCGGGACCCCCCGACTGTCATTCCCTACCTATGGGTCCCCTCAGTTCTCTGCCAGCTGATGTGGAGTGTAGCTTTCGAGAGTGTGCTTCTGACAAGACCCCCCAAGTACCACTCCCTTATCCAGAGGGTTGTAATTAACAGATAAAGAAAAAAATTTCTGCTTTTCAGCGAGTGCCTATCCTTCGACAAATTCGTCAAACTTGCAACAAATGAATATGAAGTTCCTTGTGCGAGCATGCAGATACGAGTAATGATGTGCGAGCATGTAGGTGCGAGTAACGATGTGCGAGCAACGTCGTGCGAGTATGCGGGTACAAGCATGCGAGCCTGGAACGCGTGTAACCAGCATTCAATCTCCTAGCACCTATGAGCCTAAAGAGTATCAGGAATAAGCGAGCATACAAGAAACAAAGCCAAGCAAGAAGTTCTTTTTCATAATATATGCGGCGAGCATTACATTACAAAAAGCAGTAACGACGCCTTGAATAAAGGCTCATCTAAAACTTTCCTAAAAACTACTTTACATGAAATGTACATGAGGCGTGCAGGAGGTCGTCGATCTACTAGGTCTCATCATCGCCTGTGTTGGCCTTGTACTCGTCATCCTCGATTACAACGTCCTTCTCGTCGTCGGCATCATCCTCGTTATCATCATCCCCGTCCTCGTCGCCAGCATCGCCGCCCTCCTCGTCACCGTTATCCTCATCTTCGTCGGAGTCAGAGGTAGAGGACAGGATGCGGTCGGGCTAGTTTGACTCTTCGGCGAGCATCCCAGGGATGAGATCCATCACCGTCAGATGATCGGCATCCAGGCTGAGGTAGCCGTCCATCCTCATCTTTGCAAGTACGGCATCCCTAGTAGCTCGCGCGATGACGCGACGGATCGCGGACATCTCGTCGTCATGGAAGCGGATCTTCTTCCTTATCCTAGAAGTACTCGCCACAGCCGACTGCGACCACGTTGGGCGAGTTTCCAGCTCGGCGATCCGAACTTGGGCAATCTCCAGTTCGGCCTTGGTGTCCGCGAGCTCCTGCTCAAGCTCGGAGATCTTCTTCGTCGTCTCTATCTCGGCTTCCTGCGAGTAATAATAGCAAATTGTCAGCAATACAAGCAAACAAAGGGGCAACTATATCGACGTCGTGCATCCAAGCAGAGGCTACCTCATAAACTTTGCACTGGGCGGCCTTAAACCGCAGGTCGATCGCCTTCTTGGACATTATCTTTAGTCCCTCCTGCGACTCGAGCAGCCTCCCCACCGTGTGAAAGCCCAGCTCAGTGGCTTGCAGAAGTGAGCAAGCATTTTGGTGGGCGAGCTCCTCCGCACTAAGGTCCGACAGTGACTCGACATCAGCTCGCCCGTAGAGTGTGGAGGCGGCATCGTAGATCACGCCCTTGTCCTCCCAGTCTTCCGACAAGACAGTAAGTTGGAGCTCAGCGACACCCTATGCTCGCCTTCCGCCCAGGTCACCAGCGGGCAGCCAAAGGCATCCTTGCCACTGTGCCCTTGGTTGTAGTTCGGATGGAAGTAAGGCGCGCCGACGTCAACCGGGTCTTCCTTCTCGCCAAAGATCTCGTTAGAGACCTTCACGCGCTTTTCCTTGTTCGGCCTCTTCTGCGAGGAGCCTTCTTTGTCGCTAGCTCGCGAGCGACCTTTTGTGCCCGGAGGCGGGTTAGCCCCAGGAGCTGGTATCTCCTCGACGTCGCCAGGTGGATTCATAGAACTCTGGCGCGAAGGCGCGGCCTCATTCGCCAGCGGGAGAGGTTCTCGCAAAAGGGTGCGACTAGCTGCAAAGAGACAAGAGACAGTAGATCACCGTGACTACAATTGGATCAGAGCCAAAAGCAGCGAGTATGAAAGAAGCTCGACCAAATGTGTACCTTCGCCAGAGAAGATCTCGCTAAGCTCGTTAACATTCGATTGTCAGTAGACGACGTCAAACTTTCGGTCTCAAAAGACCAGCTCCTCGCATGGCCACTCCAAGATGGGCGGCAGGAAGGCGATCTCCGGCGGTTGATGCGATCTGCGCGGGACCCCTTCGAAGTCGCCAACGACGACTACTAGATACTCACCCTAGCGGTGGACCTTGTTCGTTGTGTCGACCAGTGTGCAGACGTGGCTGCAGAAGAAAATGACGCCTTCGCAAGTCGTTGCGAAGGCGAAGATCCTCCGAAAGACAGAGATCAAAGGCGATCTTCTCTGACTGCAAGAAGCAAAGGAAGCTCATGATCATCGCCACTTCGTTTGGGTTGATCTGGACAATGACTATGCCAAAATACCTGAGGATCTGACAGTACTCCGACCATAGGGGAAGTCGCAGAACGACTTCAAAATGGCGGAGAGGGAGGATGAGCTCGTCGTCTATCGTGGTGTTAAGTCGCTCGACCCTAATGGGAAGTCTGGTCGAGTATCCTTCTAGTAGGAGCCTTTTCGTGAAATCCTCCAAGTCCCGTTCGTCAACAACGGACTTTTTGAAGACCCCGTCAATTAAGTTTCTGGCATGAGCCAATCAGCGAGCATTGACATCATCTCCAACCATCTTGAGAGGCGAATAGAAAGAAGGCGAGCGGTAGAAGGGCGAGAAGGAAGAAGGCGAGTAAAGCAAGCGAGAAAGAGACGGGATGAAAATACTCGTGAGCACCGATGGAATTTAGCAACAGCGTAATTAAGACGCACCTACCCTCTCTATTTATAGGTGGAGGTCAAGGGGTATAGGTATCTGGCGCGAGTATCAGTCTAAGTCACCACCTCTTCGTCTAAACATCGAAAGTCGCCAAAGTTCTATCTCGCATAGAGCCATTCAGAAAATCGTAAGCTCGTCAGAACCAACACAGTTAGTCTAAGAAATCGCAGAATGAAGACATGCATCAACGCAGAAAAAACCAAGTCATAAACTCAGCGTGAGATCTAAGCTCACCACTTATATTTAAAAGAATACTCGCAAATTGCTTAGTACAATATCGCCAGGGGCGAGGAAAAAGAAAAAAGACTTGAAAGAAAATCCCAAGTCCTAGGAGGCCGCTGCTTTGGAAGAGGTGGATGTCGCACGACCCAACGCATGTCGCGCGCTCGCCTGTAGTGCTCGCTCGCCACGGCCATCACCTCATCCCCACGACGCAGCTGGTCCTCCATCCTCGCCAGTCGTCCAGCAGAGCCCATGCTCGCTCGCATCCCCGCCAGCTCCTCGTGGTGAAGTTGTTGGCGATGCTCGGTCATTGTTTGTCGCCGCTCCAGCTCGTTGATCATATGGAAGCGGGACTCGTAGCCAACAAGCCTCTCTGAAAGCTCCTCCATCTACGACATCCAAAACTCCAGTGAAGAGATCCGGCGATGAGGCTCACAGATGGCGAGCTGATCGAACTTCACCTCCAGCTCCATGTATGCGCGGGCAGCAGCCTGGCGATACTCGTAGGCGGGGAGGCAGAGTGCATCGATGAAAGCTGCTCCCGGGGTTGCAGGGCGACCGTCAAGCAGAGAGAAAGTCGCGGCATCAGATAAAGCCCGTCAAATCAGCAGTCAGCTAATCCAGCAACAAGCGAGTTATCAGGATTAGGAGATCGAGGTCGGCAGGGAGAAGGGTTGTGGCGAGGTTGTCCTTGCTGGCCCGACGACGAGCCTCCTGGGCGCTCGACGACTTGCCCCTGGCCGCGACCTCCAAATTCCTCCCCCCCCCCCCCCCCGTCCTCGGCGGGAAGTAGTCTGGACGCCTTCCTTCGTGATCGTGCGACGCGCTCGAAGGAGCCGGAATCTTTTCAAGGCGAACATCATGGCAAGCAATAGAAGTCGACGGCAAAGGAGGATGCGGAGGCGGTGGCAGGGAAGTGCTCGCTGAAGGCTGCGACGAGCCTGTCGCAAGGAGAGGGGCCTTGCTAGCCCCTGGTTGCGAGATCTTCTCCGCGGGAAGATCCTTGGTTCTCGCTCAAGAGACTTGTTTCTTTGTGCGTCTCTTGGAGCCGAGATTGATCCGGATAGAATGACTAGGTCGCAGCCCTTGCGGGGCTTCGAGCACAACCAGAGGGATTGCTCACAAAGGAGGAATGGACAGATGCTCGTCTGAGGCTTCGGTCGACGTCAGTGGAGCTGCGAGTATCATAAAGACATCAGTAAATCGGCAAGTCAGAAAAATCTTGTAACTCGAAGCAAGCGGCAGTGAGGTGCTAACCTTGCGAGACAGCGAGGTCCGACTGCATTTGGGCCTGGGACCCGGTGAGGTTCGGAGCAGGGGGAGAAGTCGGCAGAGGAGGGCGAGAAGATTCAGGTGCAAGCTATTCATGAATGTCATTCAGCCCGAGATCGTCGAGGAGTTGTTGGGTGTGGGCAGGGACCTCAGGACTGTGGCCCGGGGTAACGACATCCTCAGCGCCGGGAGAAGGATTGTTCTTCTTGTAGGCTAGCGACTTCTTTTTAAATTTCTTCTTCTTCGACGGAGGGAGGTTGATGCAACCCGAGTTTGCATCGTTATTTTTTTTGCACTAATTCTATTTATGTAGCGCATGTCCTCGCACATTATAGTTTCGTCTATGTTGTATCGCGCACGTCGCGCTCGTTTGTTTGGATTATTGGTGTGATCGGCCAATAAGACCCTAAATAGAGAGGTCCGTCAAATTAGGAGTAGTGATGAATTAGGCAAGCAAGCGAGGGGTCATTCAAATTAAGCTATTATTATTTTAATCTAAAATTATATTTGCTTTCAAAATTAATTATTTAGAATCTCTAAAAGCATGTCATCATTTGGCTTGGACACCATGAGCCAAAAAGAAACCCCCCCTATTTACCCAATCAATATTTAATCAAAATATTAATTGGAAGTTGACCTCCCCCCCCCCCATCAATTGGTCGGCATATGCAAGCTGTAACCCCCACATTTAACATTGAGATCTTTAGCTTTCTACAGTCGGACTATACAAAATGAAAACCCCCACATTTAATAGCTTTCCCTTATTAAAAACCCCCATCTTGTCCCATCGAGGAGGAAAAAGAAAAACTGGGAAAATTTTACGGGAAGAACGGGTCCACTGTTACTTTCCCGTACTCCCAGCCTCCGATCACCTTCCTCCCCGACGCCGCCCACCTATACCTTGCCAGCCAGCGCCAGCGCCACCGGAGGCATTCCAAGGTTCCGGCGTCCAGTACTCCTCCGTTTCTTGGCTGGGAAATCATCCCCTCCGTCGTTGTTTCCTATCCAGCTCGCCGACATCGCCCGATTGGTGCTGCCACCTGCTCGACCGACCCTGAGGGAACCTCCTGGGGGTCCGGCTACCTCCGGCGAACTACCCACCAGCAGCTTTCGGTGGTGTCGAGTTTCCAACGGTCGTTCGGCTCACCCGCACGCCCCTAGACCTTCCCTAACAGCTCCCAGAGCCTGAAATTGCCCAGCGGCTGCCCGACTTAACTTCCTGTTGTTGGTCACAGTCTTTCAAGTCCTGCAAATCATCCCTAGAGCTGTCTCTTACAAAGGCTAGAGGTATACCTCTATTACTCCTCTCTCGCTCGAGATTGTTAGTATAATAATATGCTTAAATTGTTGTGAACTTTAATGTCAGAGCTTGCTTGCCTAGGACTTCATTAACTCATGTTTGTCGTCAATTTGTTTTCACCATTTTCTCTATACTGTTTTGAGAAACTTGTAGATGAGTTAGTTGTATTTGTAGCATGCGTGCAAACGTTAGTCAATCACGCGGGTTTGCAAAACTTTGATTTAATTATCACATGACTTAGCTCGCGTCATTTGAGTTTGCCGCATAATTTTAAACCGGGACGCAAGTTTAACTTTTAAAATCAATTTTAAAATTTTGGGATGCATCAGAGGTCAGCGGCATCGTCACCATCCTGCGGCCTCTTCGGTTTTTTTGGTTCCAAGAATCTCGATAGAGCAGCGATAGTCACGTTGTAGACTTCAGCAGCAGATTTCGACATCGCGTGCGAGTTCAAAATGTGTGCCTCAAAGATGACCCCCCCCCCCCAATTATAGGGTCTAGCAGGCATCCACGGGTCGCGAGTAGTCCAGGTACTCGTCAGCAATAGCTCGTTGAATAAGCATTGGATGTTTCTTTTCGAGCTGCTACGTCGCTCGCAAAGAGCGGGGATTGTGTACAAGTCATATTCGTCGAAGGTGGGCCCACTTAGAGCCAGATCAGCAAGAAGTCAAAATCAACAAGTCAAGACAGAGGTCAGAGTAAGTATTCAAGCCAGTAGAAGGCCTGGGCGAGTATGGCGAGCTCCCCTGGCATACTCGTCATGTAGGCGACTAGGGCAGATACTCGCTCAAGCTGGGTGAGTTCCCCCAGAGTTCGCCTAGTTTTCAGTGGGGCTTGGGCTATAAATAAGATCCCCCCACTCACCTCTTGGATTTGCATATAAATAGGACCCCGGGGGTACAAGAATATGGACTTCGGAATCTCGCAAAAGATCTAAACCATCTCTTTTTCTGGAAATTTAGCTGAGCTTTTGGATCCTGCTTTCAAGGAAACAAGCCGCGAGTAGCGATCATCCCTTGGTCGCCACTTAGAGGTAATCGTCAGCTAGTGTCCACCTTGTACCCTGCTCGGTCATCTTTGGTTGTGGAGGGAAAGCTTCTTCTAAGCATCCAGGTACGTGGTGGGACCTCCCTGCCGCAGCACCTGAGGTCCTTTTAGTATTGTCTTAGTTTCTTTTTCTTACCCGTCAAGCTATCAAGCCCGACCGCTGGACCAGTAACCTTAGGATGTCTTGATCCGAATTTTGGAGTTGTGATTTTCCCGGCTTCAACAAATATAATGTTTTTTAATATGTATATATCAATACTATGTGTGTAATACAGTTTGATGAAAAAATTTGTTTACTATCGAACAAGATGTTTGTTTAATATTGCTGACCTTTTACAATGATTTTTTAGTAGTTGATCGATTAATCATTAACTTATGCACATTTAGTGAAAATATGAAAAAAATACATGTCACTAATTATCAAAAGTGGTTGTAGTATGATTATCATTTTATAACAAGTTACGATCACATTGAAGTTGTTCTACAATTATATATAAGTAATCCCGGGATCATATTTTTAATCCATCCTATGAGAAAATTTTGTATGTTTTAAATTATGGAGTTTACGATCTCTCAATAGAAATTTCAGGTAGTCACATCAATAGTAACGGTCAGGAAGCTTTGAATAGCTCTTAGGCAAGTAAACAGAGTAACCTTGCCTTACGTATCACTTACGTGGGCTCGAAGGGATGTATTAAATTTAAGGGATGCATGGAAATATGGAATTCTAGTACCATGCATACAGAAGATCGAAGATGGTATTTGCTCCAAGAAGAGTGCTCGAAAATTCTCATGTAACAATCACCAACAACTTCGACTTGGTCTTCAATCACGGTGGTCAAACCCACAGCCACCACCCAACAAGGCCTCCATTTAGAAAGAAAAATAAATAAGTATGATACTCAAATCGGTCAGACCCGTACACTCTCCCGCATGATAATCCCTGGTGGTCGGATCCGTGAGAAAGCCGAACATGTGTGATAGGAATGTTGTTAACTCACAATTCATAAATGGAAAAGAAAAATAAAAAGGTGCTATAATGTTTAATTTTGGAATACAATAAAATACAAATTTGCTTCATTAGAGCTTGAAGAAAATTTTCAAACATAAAAAATTATTTAAATTTCAGTTGAGGGGGCAAAGTGCTCCACTGAGTTAACTTTGAGGGTGCGCCTATTTCTTATGGGAGGCAATGTGCACAAGTAGGTGAACTTGAGGGAGACAAAGGCTCTATTTGTTGGGGCGTTTTGCTGCTCCGTTTTGGGCAAACGCCGCCGGAAGGAGGTTAAACAAATGAATCTCCGACGGCGTTTGCTCCGTTTCCACCTGTCTGCCTTGAGAAATGCCCCAAAAAGCTCCGTTTGGAGCAGCCACCTCCCCCCTCCGATTTGAACACTCTGTTTCCACCCGCCGGATTGACCCGTCACCGCTAAACCAAATGAAGCCAAAGTGCTATTTACCCTTCTATTTAATTTAAGTTTTGTATATTAATATTTGAACAAAAAACTTCAATATGCCAAATGAACTCCCTCATTTTAAATAATAATTTCAATATTACATATGGGGCTATAAGTTTTAAAAATTAGCACCTATACTATAATTCATTAAACTCAACTATAAATCTATAAAGCCTACAAAAATCAATTAAAAAAGCTTCAACATGATTCTGAAACCTGGGTCATGTTTAAACTTAAGTCGATCCAAATAAGAGAGGCTTTTTGGCACATTGCACCCTCCATTTGCTCATGTTTAGCACTTTGCATCCCGAAGTTTTAAATATGGCACTTTGCACGCCCTTCCCCCATTTGCATTTATTTTGGCACTTTGCACCCTAGGCTTAAATTTAAGGGGTATTTTTGGTCCATATGAGGCCAATATTCTATAAATTCAGGGGGATGTACCTAAAGGATTTGGGGCATATATGCAAATGGAGATGCAAAGTGCCATATTTAAAATTTTGGGATGCAAAGTGTCAAACAGAAGCAAATGGGGGTGCAATGTGCCAAAAATAAAAATAAAACAAGAAGTAAGCAAATTATCAATCATACTCTTAGTTCTAAATACATACACTTTGTTGGTTTGATAAGATCTCCAAAATCAGCATACACTTCAAAAAAGTGCATAAAATAAATCGATGCAAAAGATGATTCATCACGGGAGTTAAATTTCCATATCACACAACAACAACACTCAAGCTTTTATCCCACTATAGTGGGGTCAGCCATATGGATCCTTTGTCGCCATTGTGCTTTGTCTTTTGTCATAATCTCACTAATGCCTAAGTACATCATGTATTTCTTTATAGTTTCATTCCAAGTCTTTATTGGTCTACCCTCCCTCGTCTAATACCTAGTGACTAAACTCTCACAACGCCTAACAGGTGCCTCTAATGGTCTCCTTTGTACATGTCCAAACCATCTTGGACAAGCTTCTCGCATCTTTCCCGATCACAAATGAGAAAAATTATTCTAAGGAAAACAAACAAATTTGATCGGGCAAGGATATGTAATACAGATGAATGAAGTATCAGAAGCGAAGATAATAGAGTATACCAAGGAGTGTGAAGGCATAGTATATTGACATCGGAGCCCAGAGCAAGTTTATCCCAGTTTTCAGCCATATTGGTGCATCCACTAACGCCATCAAGTGAACCACCAAAAACTTTGATTCCTGGCACCAATTCCTTCATCTTCTCATTCCCACCAGCGTGATCCCTGTCACGAAATGTTTATATGCAGAAATTAAGAAAGCGAGAAAACAATCTCAATTTCAGCGACAATCGTATAATAACGAAGGGAGAGAGAGAGAGAGAGATGGGTGGAGAGAAACCAGTGGTGGTGAGTAGTAAGAACGAGCTTCAGATTGGCACCGATTTCGTTTGCCTTGCTGATGATCTTCTCGGGTTCGACGGGATCAACGGCGGCCGCCTCCTTCGTGATGTCATCGACGATTCTGCGACAAGATGCAGGGATTCATGAATTGAGTTGAAGTGGAAATCATTGGGAAAATTAGGGTTTAGGAAGAGATACAAGTAGGCGTAGTTATCTTCGAGGCTGGGGACGGGGATAATCTTCATTCTTCACTCTCTCTCCTTATCTCTCTCCCTCCTCTCTCTTTTTTATAGTCGTGAAGCTGTGAGCAGCGTCCACAGCGCGAAATTAGATTGATCAGGCTTCCGTGTCCTCCACCGTCGATCGTTCAAACGGACGATTATGTTTGATTTTATGTGTGTGTTCAAAATCATGGGCTTTTTATTACTGCTCCTCCAAACATCAAACGGTACATGGTGCAGCGCTACACTATTATGTATATATATAATTTATAATTTATAATTTATATATATTATATTAACTTTTAATATTATACATATTATCTAGTAATCATATATATAATATAATTTATTATATTATATATATAGTATTAAATTATATATATATAATATTTAATAAATTTTAATATACAAAAATTTAATTATCATATATGAATTTTTACTATATATAAAATAATTAATATTATAATTTATAATTTTAATAAAATAATTAACTTTAATACACAAAAAAACTAATTATCATTTAATATATGAACTTTTAATACAATCATTATACATATGAATACTTTCGTTCGAGTATTGTTGTTGGCCTAGGGGACAATTATTATCACACAGGAAATGTGCCTAATCAAGGATCAACTCGCCATTTGAGTGCAAGAAACTGCTATCCGGCAATAAATGTGCCTCCACTACCTCTCTGTTCACCTACAACTTGCTGTCATTGTCAAGCTAAACTTTTTCACAATGAGTCCACGACACTATGTTGCAAAGGAGGATTGGTAGATGTACCAGATATTCCAGTACCACTCGAGCTTTTAGAACTGTTTACATCACAAACTACAGCAGCACGTAATTTCAGACAGAATATACGTTCATACAACCATGTATTCTCATTCACCTCAATGTGAGTGACATTTGACGAAAGTATGCCGGCATTCAATCAGTGTATCTACACTTTTAGAGCACACGGTGCAATATATCATAGAATTGGCTCTCTTTTACCAGAATACGGTAGTAGACCACGTTTCTTGCAAATGTTCATTTACGATACAGAGCATGAAATGGAAAATAGGTTGAATGAGAGTCCAGGCCTCGCTCTACAGACACTTGAAAAAATCTCTACCTTACTGGATGCGGTAAATCCATTTGTCCAGACCTTACGGCAATTAGCAAGACACTCAGATCTCCACCAATGCAGACTTTTGATTAAAGAAAGACCTTCAATAGAGCGTCAATACTCCCTTCCAACAGCATCACAGGTTGCAGCCATATTAGTTGACGCAAATGATTTTATTGAGGCAAATGATAGAGACATAATTGTAGAGACATATTCTAGAGAACTATTGCCGGTAAAAGAATATTTGGGGTTCTACGACCCTCTATAATATCCTCTGCTATTTCCACATGGCTCATATGGATGACGTGGCGACGAACAATTGCATCGTGCAGAACGAACAAGCTGCTGTGACTACTATTCCTACCAACTACATGTACTTCAACTGTTTCACTCAATTTAGCATGACATAATATTACAGGTGAATCTTTACTAAATTATAGTATCTACATATAGATTCGTGCAAATCAGAATTCCGTACTTCACTACGCAGGTCGTCTACTACAACAGTACATCGTCGATATGTACATAAAAGTTGAAACCCAGAAACTACGGTGGATTAGATCGCACCAAAGCGATGTTAGAGCCGAGCTATACCAAGGATTGCAGGATTGCTTGCAAAGCGGTGAAACTAACGCAGGTACTTACATTCACCATCGCTTTCTAAACATATATAACAAAAACAAGTTTACCTTCTTCTGTAAGTGTTAATCTTACCTCATTACATGTAATGTCGGTCGTAGGACAATTTTACCGTCTTCTTTTATTGGAAGTCCAAGAGATATGTTCCAGAGATATCAAGACGCTATGGCAGTTGTACGAACTTTTGGAAGGCCGGACATTTTTTTAACGATGACTTGCAATCCTTCGTGGCCAGAGATAACAAACAAGCTTTATCCAGGACAAACAACGCAAGATCGACCTGATTTAATCTCAAGAATATTTCAAGCAAAATTGCAATATCTAAAGGACGACATCTTCCATAAGGGCGTCCTGGGTAGAGTTGTGGCACACGTTCACGTGGTAGAATTTCAAAAAAGAGGTCTTCCACACGCACATATGTTATTTATTTTCAATGACCAAGATAAGCTAAGTAGTCCTGATGAGTACGACTGCGTTGTCAGAGCTGAAATTCCAATACAAACAGAAGAACCAGATTTACACAATGAAGTTCTTAGACATTTGTTGCACGGGCCATGCGGACGTTTACGACCAAATGCGCAGTGCATGAAAAATAATGTATGCAAAAAAGGGTATCCAAAACCTTTCGTGGCAGCCACAACACACGGTTTGGATTCATACTCACTCTACCGTCGTCGTGCTGACAACAGAGAAATTCCTCTTAGGAGAGATGGGGACTTTAGGCCTGACAATGGTTGGGTAGTTCCGTACAACCCATATCTTCTACTAAAATACGACTGTCACATCAATGTGGAAATTTGCAGCAGCATTAAGAGTATTAAATATTTGTACAAGTACGTGTACAAAGGTCCTGATTGGGTTGCATTCGAGGTGCGCCCGGGGCCGAACTATGATGAAGTAAGTAAATACGTCGACGACCGTTGGATTTGTGCACCTGAGGCATCGTGGAAGCTTTTCAAGTTCCATATGTACCAAACATTCCCTTCTGTAGTCCGATTGCAAATACATCTGCCAGATCTACAACAGGTCCAATTTCGAAGCAATCAATCAATTTCCGATGTGCTAGCTAACGAACGGAATTCACGAACAATGCTGACAGAGTTCTTCGAGACATACAACAATGGATTAGAAACCGTTCATTACTTATATGTTGAGTTTGCAAAACATTATAGGTGGCTAACACCTGCGCAAAAATGGATAAGAAGAGTTCGGAATCGGACAGTAGTAGGACGTATGTATGCTGTATCACCAACCGAGGGGGAGCGCTTCTATTTACGTCTTCTACTTAATCATATTCCAGCGCCGACATCGTTTAATTATCTATATACTGTTCATGATGTTCGTTACACAACTTTTAAAGAAGCTGCTGAGAAACGAGGTCTACACAAAGAAGACAATAACATCAGACACTGCCTAGCGGAAGCCAGAAGTTTTACAATGCCATCAGCACTGCGAAGATTATTTGCCACAATTTTATTGTACTGCCAACCGACCGGGGTAAGGACCCTATGGGATGAAAACCATGTTGCGATGATCGAAGATTACGGTAGCACAAGCACTGTAAATAATGAATTCTTAATAAACAGATTACTGTGCGAGTTAAACATAATCTTTGAGCAATATAATAAAAGCACAAAAGATTTCGACTTGCCAAGATTGAGTGAGGGCATACAATACACGGAAGACCTACCAGGTTTAATTGATAGTGAACTATCAATTCCTATATCAATAGTGGACCTAAATTCAACATCGCTACTAAATTATGGACAACAGATAGCGTTCAACACTATATGCACTTGCATAAGAGAAGGAAATGGAGGTATTTTCTTCGTTGACGGCCCGGGTGGAACTGGTAAAACATTCCTCTATCGAACTATACTGGCAACTTTCTGCAACGAAGGGCGTATTATTATAGCAACTGCAACATCCGGAATAGCAGCAAATTTACTCCCAGACGGATGCACATCTCACTCTAGGTTCAAAATACCGATAAAAATAGATAATGTATTAAACTGTGGCATCAGTAAACAATCTGATCTTCGAAAATTGATTGAACTTTCATCCGCAATCATTTGGGATGAGGCACCCATGGCCAACATGAAAACATTCAAAATTTTAGACCGTACATTGCAAGATGTATTAGAAATAAACAAGCCTTTCGGTGGTAAGGTTCTTATCATGGGAGGAGATTTCAGGCAAGTAATGCTCGTTGTTGTGGATGACACGAGATTGGAAATAATTCGCTCAAGCATCGTTGAGTCTCACTTATGGGCAGGTGTCAAGTTACTTACATTAAAAGAAAACATGAGAGCACGCAATGACCTGGAATTTGCAGATTTCTTGCCAAGGGTCGGAAATGGGGTGGAGCCAACAATAAAAGACGACATGATTCGCCTTCTTGATTCAATTGTTATGCCTTGGGAAGGAGAGCAATCAATTAATGACTTAATAAATTTTGTTTTTCCCAGTATGCAAACTTACAATGTCAACAGTACTGATGCCGAGTATATGTCAACAAGAGCTCTAATCACTCCATTAAATGAAGATGTTAACAAGTTGAATGAAATATGCATGGAAATGTTCCCGGGGGATAGCACAATTTACTACTCTTTCGACTCAGTTTCGGATGATAATCATAACTTATATCTACCGGAATTTTTAAACTCTATTAGTCCAGGTAATCTACCAACACACAAGCTAACACTGAAACGTGGCTGTCCAATTATGCTTCTCCGAAATATAGATCCCAAAATTGGATTGTGCAACGGCACGCAGCTAATTTGTCGCAGATTTGGAAGAAATATCATTGAAGCAACTATATTGGTAGGCCATTTCAAGGGCCTCAGAGTGTTCATTCCACGCATACCGCTAAAAAGTGCAGAAGATTACAAAATGTCATTCGAACTAATAAGGAAGCAATTTCCAGTCAGACTGAGTTTCGCATTAACAGTTAACAAGTCTCAGGGGCAGACAATTGGAAATGTCGGAATTTATCTTCCAAATCACGTCTTCAGTCATGGCCAGTTGTATGTTGCTTTATCAAGAGGGGTATCAGCCCAATCCACAAGAGTTTTGGTCAAAAACTGTGTTATTGAAGGTCATGCAGGTGTGTTCACGAAAAATGTGGTATTCAAGGAGATTTTTGAACGGGTCGACCCGACGACAACAATAAGGTATGACATCGACTCCAACCACGGAACTGTTTAGTTCATTCCATTACATGCAGTGAAAATTTTTTTCTACAATTTGTATGTTATAAAAAAAATTATTTGTTTTTCAGGTGATTAAAATTGAAAAGAAGAAGATTACTGAGAAAAGACAGGGACTGCAGAATTCGACTGAAGGACTATGCAAAGACAAATAGGGGCAATGACATGCAAATATAAACAAATGAATGTTGAAGAAAAAGGAGGGCGAAGTGATAATTGAAATAAACATGAGTCGATGTCTTATAATTGTTTAGTTGTTATCGTTTGATAAAACGAGTTTACAAAAATTTAAGAAATGTTCTGAATTTCACACATTTATACATCTTTCTAATGTTTTACTTACAAATCTGAACTTTTAAAATACATGAAATTATCTCTTTTACGTCAAGTGTCACCCCCAAAACAAATGTCGTCGCCACAACAAATGTCACCCCACGACAAAAGCCTTCCCCACGACAAATGATGCCCCCATGATAATTGTCGCCCCCACGACAAAATGCCCCACCCACGACAAATGCCCCACCCATGACAAATGTCTCACCCACGACAAATGTCACACCCACTGCACATGTCGTCCCCACAACAAATGCCGCATCTACGACACATGTCACCCCGACGACAAATGACGTTCCCACGACATATGTCGTGGCCACAACATATGTCGCCCCCACGACATATGTCGCACCCACGACAAATGCCCGGAGCACGACATCAATGGTCTGGTACTGTGGCACGTAGCCATCGGGCCGGAGGCCTGTGCCTGTCACTCGTATATATATATATATATACATATATATATATATATATATATATATATATATATATATATATATATATATATATATATATATATATATATATATATATATATACACGAGTGCCCGACACGGGGCTCCGCCCCTATGGCTACGTGCCATAGTACCTCGCCCGCGATGGCGGGCTTCACCTGCCCCCGGCGGGTCGCCCCGCGACAGTACCCTAAGCCAATGACGGTGGGCGTCGCAAGCCCTCGGGCTGCTGTGGCGGCGTTGAGTGCACTCAATGCCTGTGACATTTAGTGCGCTCAACCCGCGACGAAGTTGAGTCCACTCAACCTGCGACGGCGTTGAATGCCCACTCAATGCCCCTGGCGTTGAGTGCCCGACACGGGGCTCCGCCCCTATGGCTACGCGCCACAGTACCTGGCCCGCGACGGCGGGCTTCGCCTGCCCACGGCGGGTCGCCCCGCGACAGTACTCCAATCCATCGACTACGGGCGTCGCCAAGCCCTCGGGCTGCTGCGGTGGCGTTGAGTGCACTCAACACCCCGGGCTAGTGCGGCGGCGTTGAGTGCACTCAACGCCCATTGAGTGGCACTCAACTCCCCTGGCATTGAGTGAGTGCCCACTCAACGCCCCTGGCTTTGAGGGGGCACTCGACGCCTAGGGCGGCGAGTGCCCGCTCAACGCCCCAGGAGTTGAGTGCCCGCTCAACGCCCCTGGCGTCGAGTGCCCGCTCAACGCCCCCGGCGTTGAGTGTTGCCCGCCAACGCCCTTGGCGTTGAGTGGGGCGTTGCCTGAACAGGCGTTGAGTGCACACTCAACGCCCACGGAAGAAGTTTGGGGGCCTCAGATACATGTGTACTTCATAATTTTTTTTAACATTTGCTTTTCTATGCCTTGATATCAGGCGTGGGAGATGCCTTTTTCGATTGATTGTTAGAGATGTGGCTTTTGATTGATTGACATAGGTTTTTTTGTGCTCATCATGTATCCCTATTTGCGGCTATTACAGGCATGAAATTAAAATTGAATTATTCTCTAACCTCTACTTTAGATGAAGTATGAACTCTAACCTCTAATTTAAATGGAGTTGTTAAAAGAACATGACATCTAAGCCTTGATGAAGGGCACAGATGCATGTGAGGGAAATAGATGATGAAGTTCATAGACGGATAGGTAGCTACAACCACGACATAGCAATATACGAAGCTCCTTCACAATGGAGGAAAACAGTGCACTTGCGATGACATCTATGCCTTGGGTGAGGGTTTATTTATGCCTTGGGTGACGGTTTTTTGAAATTTAAATGGGAAGAGAAAATTTGCAAATATTATTGTGCACAATCATAAGAGAAAATTAAGATGTTTCTAATATTTACTAACATTTACACTCTTCCTGTTATGTTTGATTTATCTTATAGGAGATGGAGAGAAAATGGAAAGCAAATTTGACCTCCAACCTATAGCCCACTTGCACTTTTTACCATCCTTTTCCTGCATAAACACAACCAAATAGATAAAGCATAAAAAATGAGACAGATTTTAGCATTTGCAACATAAATCAAGCCGGAAAGCAAGAGAATATGCGAGATTAGTTATAAATCGCTCCAAGATTAATTGTAAAGATATTTGTTGATAGTTCAGGAAGCACATTTTTTCACTCGAAAAACAAAATACACTAAATTAATGAGATCACATCTATATTAGGAATCAGGAAAACAAAATAACGATCCTACATATCCTCATGATTTTTACAGCATGTAATTATGAAACACATGTAATTTATTTATTACAATGGTACTTTATGCTCAAACAATATTTTGCTATAAGATCATCAAACATTTTACTATAAGAAAAAAGAAAATGAACTACTGAACATCGCATTACAAATGCAATGTTCTAGGATTCTAGCCGTTGACCTAAGTGGGTTCTAACCTTCGACAATGGAGGAGAGCGGTCAGGGAGATCTACAAAAGAGGCGGAATAAGTGAGAGTTTAGGAAAACGGGAGAAGATTGAAAGTGAAAACCAAAAATAAAACTTACCAGTTCTCCGTCGAGGGGTTGGAGGCGCCCAAGCTGAGCGGCGATGTATAAGCACCGCGATACTACTCCTCGCAACCTTACACGGCGTCGTGGACAGTGAGCTTGCGGTCGGCGTCGACCGAGGCCTTCGGCGTCGGTAACGACAGAGGCGATGAGAGCGGGATTGCCGATGGTGAGAGGTAGAGGAGAGCACAGGAGAGCTAGGCGGTAGGGTTTTTCGGCGAGGAAGACGGCGGGTTGGCTGCTGCAATGAGAAAGGATTTCAAATAAAGTAGAGAGGGATTCAAATTTAAAATAAAGCGGATGTGACATTGCCTTGTAAATTGGAATAAAGAGGTGCAATTTTGTTTTTTTGCTTTGCTGGCAGGAGGAGAAAAATGCTCACAGGATGAGTTTTTTCATGTAGCAGTGAGGCGGGGGATTCAAATTAAAGAAGTTTGAATGGTGGAGATTAAAAATGTGGTTCCTATTTAATGGTTGAGATGAACTCCAAATACTTCTTTATAATATAGTAGGATGGATGGCCATGATATGTTGTCCGGATTATATTAAATGGCTAGGATGAAATGTGAAATCCCAAGTCATATTTGAATATACATCTTTATAAAAAATATATATATATATATATATATATATATATATATATATATATATATATATATATATATATATATATATATATATATATATACCATATTATAAAGAAATATGGTGGTCTGCATATAGCATGAGTTCGAAATTAAAGGATAATTAGGTGACCGTCGGATTTCAGAGTTTTGATCATGAACCGTTGGATCAAACCAACCCTCTCTCCAGAATTTTTTATAGACCTCCTAAACCTAATGTAGGACAGTCCTAAACCTATGTGAATTAATTTCAAAATTAAATTAGCAAGACCCCTATGCGGACCCGCAAGCCGGCCATCACGCGAAAACCCAGCCCGGTAAAAGCAACGCGGAGAGAGGTCCGCCAGCCCGCAAACCATTCAGGCCTCCAATCCAGAAATCAGCCAGCCCGCAGACATGCCATCTCACATTATTTCAAATACTAACAGCAGAATTATTTTATATTAATTAATATTCAAATACAAGTTCAGTTGGCGGTGTGGGACTAATCAAAAGGCCTGAGTTATTATCCACCCGCAATGTATTAATATATTATATTAATTAATATATCATATTATATTATATAATATAATAATATATAGTATAGTATATAAATAGTTCGCGGGTGAACAGTGTCACGGCACTGTTCACCCGCGAATTATTTTATTATTATTTGTTTTATTTAATTAATTATTTATTTAATATTTTAATGTTTTCAATTTAAAAACATTAAATTTAAAAACAGTATTCACGGGGGCGGGCGAAGCCCGCCGTCGCCGGACAAGTACTGTGGCGCGTGGCCATCGGGCCGGAGGCCTGTGCCTGTCACAGGGGCGGGCGCCGTCGCCGAACGAGTACTGTGGCGCGTGGCCATCGGGCCGGAGGCCTGTGCCTGTCACTCGTATATATATATATATATATATATATATATATATATATATATATATATACTATTCTATAAGTAAAAATATCCTTTGGCGCAACATTGGGCTTTCCAATTTTGCCATTGCACCGAAGGGTGATTCACCCTTATGCTATGGAAAATGCGGCTGGGTCGGGCGTGCTGGGGCCGGCTTCGGGCAAGTGGGCGGGCGAAGCCTCGCCCCGGCGTGCTGGGGCCGGCTTCGGGCGGGTGGCCGGGTGAAGCCCTCCGTGAGCGGCTGGGTACTCTCGCGCTTGACTGTAGGGGCGAAGCCCCGTGTCGGCCACTCGTGTGTGTGTGTGTGTGTATGTATATATATATATATCTTTATATTTTATAAAGATGTATATTCAAATATGACTTGGGATTTCACATTTCATCCTAGCCATTTAATATAATCCGCACAACATATCATGGCCATCCATCCTACTATATTATAAAGAAGTATTTGGAGTTCATCTCAACCATTAAATAGGAACCACATTTTTAATCTCCACCCTTCAAACTTCTTTAATTTGAATCCCCCGCCTCACTGCTACATGAAAAAACTCATCCTGTGAGCATTTTTCTCCTCCTGCCAGCAAAGCAAAAACAAAATTGCACCTCTTTATTCCAATTTACAAGGCAATGTCACATCCGCTTTATTTTAAATTTGAATCCCTCTCTACTTTATTTGAAATCCTTTCTCATTGCAGCAGCCAACCCGCCGTCTTCCTCGCCGAAAAACCCTACCGCCTAGCTCTCCTGTGCTCTCCTCTACCTCTCACCATCGGCAGCCCCGCTCTCATCGCCTCTGTCGTTACCGACGCCGAAGGCCTCGGTCGACGCCGACCGCAAGCTCACTGTCCACGACGCCGTGTAAGGTTGCGAGGAGTAGTATCGCGGTGCTTATACATCGCCGCTCAGCTTGGGGGCCTCCAACCCCTCGACGGAGAACTGGTAAGTTTTATTTTTGGTTTTCACTTTCAATCTTCTCCCGTTTTCCAAAACTCTCACTTATTCCGCCTCTTTTGTAGATCTCCCTGACCGCTCTCCTCCATTGTCGAAGGTTAGAACCCACTTAGGTCAACGGCTAGAATCCTGGAACATTGCATTTGTAATGCGATGTTCAGTAGTTCATTTTCTTTTTTCTTATAGTAAAATGTTTGATGATCTTATAGCAAAATATTGTTTGAGCATAAAGTACCATTGTAATAAATAAATTACATGTATTTCATAATTACATGCTGTAAAAATCATGAGGATATGTAGGATCGTTATTTTGTTTTCCTGATTCCTAATATAGATGTGATCTCATTAATTTAGTGTATTTTGTTTTTCGAGTGAAAAAATGTGCTTCCTGAACTATCAACAAATATCTTTACAATTAATCTTGGAGCGATTTATAACTAATCTCACATATTCTCTTGCTTTCCGGCTTGATTTATGTTGCAAATGCTAAAATCTGTCTCATTTTTTATGCTTTATCTATTTGGTTGTGTTTATGCAGGAGAAGGATGGTAAAAAGTGCAAGTGGGCTATAGGTTGGAGGTCGAATTTGCTTTCCATTTTCTCTCCATCTCCTATAAGATAAATCAAACATAACAGTAAGAGTGTAAATGTTAGTAAATGTTAGAAACATCTTAATTTTCTCTTATGATTGTGCACAATAATATTTGCAAATTTTCTCTTCCCATTTAAATTTCAAAAAACCGTCACCCAAGGCATAAATAAACCCTCACCCAAGGCATAGATGTCATCGCAAGTGCACTGTTTTCCTCCATTGTGAAGGAGCTTCATATATTGCTATGTCGTGGTTGTAGCTACCTATCAGTCTATGAACTTCATCATCTATTTCCCTCACATGCATCTGTGCCCTTCATCAAGGCTTAGATGCCATGTTCTTTTAACAACTCCATTTAAATTAGAGGTTAGAGTTCATACTTCATCTAAAGTAGATGTTAGAGAATAATTCAATTTTAATTTCATGCCTGTAATAGCCGCAAATAGGGATACATGATGAGCACAAAAAAACCTATGTCAATCAATCAAAAGCCACATCTCTAACAATCAATCGAAAAAGGCATCTCCCACGCCTGATATCAAGGCATAGAAAAGCAAATGTTAAAAAAAATTATGAAGTACACATGTATCTGAGGCCCCCAAACTTCTTCCGTGGGCGTTGAGTGTGCACTCAACGCCTGTTCAGGCAACGCCCCACTCAACGCCAGGGGCGTTGAGCGGGCAACACTCAACGCCAGGGGCGTTGAGCGGGCACTCGACGCCAGGGGCGTTGAGCGGGCACTCAACTCCTGGGGCGTTGAGCGGGCACTCGCCGCCCTAGGCGTCGAGTGCCCCCTCAAAGCCAGGGGCGTTGAGTGGGCACTCACTCAATGCCAGGGGAGTTGAGTGCCACTCAATGGGCGTTGAGTGCACTCAACGCCGCCGCACTAGCCCGGGGTGTTGAGTGCACTCAACGCCGCCGCAGCAGCCCGAGGGCTTGGCGATGCCCGTCGTCGTTGGATTGGGGTACTGTCGCGGGGCGACCCGCCGGGGGCGGGCGAAGCCCGCCGTCGCGGGCCAGGTACTGTGGCGCGTAGCCATAGGGGCGGAGCCCCGTGTCGGGCACTCAACGTCAGGGGCGTTGAGTGGGCACTCAACGCCGTCTCAGGTTGAGTGGACTCAACTTCGTCGCGGGTTGAGTGCACTAAATGTCACAGGCATTGAGTGCACTCAACGCCGCCACAGCAGCCCGGGGGCTTGCGACGCCCACCGTCATTGGCTTAGGGTACTGTCGCAGGGCGACCCGCCGGGGGCCGGCGAAGCCCGCCATCGCGGGCGAGGTACTATGGCACGTAGCCATAGGGGCGGAGCCCCGTGTCGGGCACTCGTATATATATATATAACGATATTCGTATGAGATACATACAAGCTTAATATATATATTTTGTATGTCCAAATCTATCGTAACTCTTTTTTGCAGGTAATGTTTGTTTGCGACAAGAGAGTTTCGTCTATTTTTATAATGAATTAATAATTAATATTTATGTATAGTTATTCTTTAAATAAAATTAAAATTTATATTGTATATATATCTGTAAAACCCATATTTGTCAAGGGTGGACCTCTCCAGAGCCAGGTCATCATAAGTCAAAGTCAGTAAGTCAAGACACAAGTCAGAGTCAACGTGTTAGGCCGCAGAAGACCTGTGCGAGTATGACAAGCTCCCCACACATACTCGTCAGGTAGGTGACTAGGCATGATAATCACTCAGCCATGTGGGCTCCCCCCAGGAAGTCGCCTAGTCGCCAGGGGGTGGACTATAAATAAGACCCACCCCTCCCCCAGGATTTCCCTATAAGTAGGACCTCAGGATTACGAAGGGGGCAAAATTATGAATTACAAATTGTACGCAAATTGGAGCACAAAAATTATTTAGGAAAATAAGAAGAATCTAAATAAGGATGAAGGAGGAAGATCCATACCAAAAGGAGTCCGATTCGGAGCCCAAAATCTGAGTATAGGCAAAAAACGGGCAAACCCTAGACATTTTTCTTGAAATCCACGGCCAAATCGACGAGGGAGAGGGAAGAGGTTGCTGCCGGAGGGAGGAGGGAAAAGCTTGATGTCGCTGCTAGGGAAGGAGGCAGAGCTCCTGCCGACCATGACAGGAGGAAGAGGAACCAGCCTCAAGAAAAGAGGGAGAGGGAAACTGTCGGCCATGACAGAAGGAGCAGCCATCGACCTGAGGGAAGTCGGAGGAGGCCTCGGGAGAAGGAGGCGGCAAATTTGGAGCGGCGGCCTGGAGGGAGGAGCCAGAGAAGGCGACATCACCTGGAGTAGGAGAAGGCAGGATCGGGAGCGGGAGACGGGCTTTCCTGCGGTTTTGCGGGATGCGGGAAAATAAAGAACGGGGAGGGGGCGGCTCGGGTTATATGAGAGGGTTAGGTTTTATTTTATTTTATTATTATTATAACTACACTATTATTATCATAACAACAATCAGGTTGTTATATGTTTAGAATGATCTATGCAGAAATCTCAGAGCAGATTCCTGGTCGAGATAAAGCCCGGAACATTTCTTCCTATGGCTTCACGGGGGTCCGGGGGAGGTAAAGTGCAGGAAATCAGACGGACGAGATCCGCTGCACTTTACCGTAAACTGTGATCTAATGGATGCGAGTGCGCTGAGATACGTGCACATCTCAGCGCAAATATCTCAAAACAGTGCGCGAGAGATCAAAGAGTGCACACATCTCCGCGCGTGCTGAGATGCACTCGCACCCATCATATCTCGCACACTACACGGTGCAGTGCATTTCCTGCACTGCACCAACCCCGGACCCGGCTTCACGGCGGATCAAGTGCAGATTCTCCATGGGGCCAATGATTGTCATGCGGTTTTTAAGAAAACCCGAGTCGTTGGATCTTAGGGAGGAGATCGAATAACTCATATAACACAGCGGTGGCCCAAATCCATCAGGTTTCCTCCATCAATGGCTAGTCGTCGAATTGACACGCCGCCACCTCCAGTCAACTCATCGGAAGCATATGCTCCTTCAGGCAGTGGCGCAGTGGCCTGACACTGGTAGTAGCTATCGGGAGGAGTTACAGAGAATATCTTATATAACATTGTGGGAGATTTACTCTTCAACAGTGACACCGCCATAGATTCTCCCTCTCCACAGATACCTCTCTGGAAATTTGTAGCTCTCTAGAGGGTTAAGAGGGTTATGGGTAGCCCTCTATGTAGGGCCAACAAGGTAAGGTGATAAATGTAGGGCATCAGGTTGTCTCCTCCGGCATATACAAGGGTCAAGATGGTAGCACCTGTTTTTGATCTGGCTTGGGTAGAAAATCTGGCTCAGTTGGGACTGAGGAGTCCCTTAAATAGCTTAGGCAAAGGCCTCTCCTCCTTCCATCACGGCTAAGAAAATCACGATTGAGTTAGCCGTGATGGAAGGAGGAGGATGCTTAGTGCCAAAAATCTTGACCCTAACACATAGAGGGGGATGCACTTTTGCTTAGGTTAGTGGAATGAGTTATGGTTTTAGAAAATATCCAAAACCACTTCTTAGTTTGAGCTTAGCTTAGGTTTGGGTTTAGATTTGGAGTGGGTTGGGAATGGTTAAACCCTGCCTTTGCTTTAGGGTAGGAGTCTAACTCACCATGGGATTGATGCCTATTCAGCCACTAAAATTGAATAAAAGGGGTGGAGTTGGGGTTGAGCGGAGGGCTTAAATTTTCCTTTTTATGAACTTTGACCAAAGTCAACCCTAAGGTGATTCCCCATGTGGGTCGATATGGTCCCTGCCATTGAGTGACAAGTCAATGTTGATGTGATAAGGTTGAATTTGAACATTCACACTTTTTAAGATGCAATATAATTTTACGAGACCTATTTTAGCCAACTTGAATAAACGATGTTGGATTTAAACAAAATGAGTTGTGCTACACTCGTTTGGATCATACGAGTCTAATGTAATAGACGGAAGTCAATTCTAAGCTTGTTTGTTCAAAATGATATTCTCGGGTAACTGTGACGAACAACGTGACCTAAAATAGTCACTTTCACTAAACGACATCTAATTCAAACAAAATGAGTTGTGTTGCACTCTTATGGATCATACGAGTTTAATACAAGCAAAGGAAGTCAATTTTGAGTTCATCTACTCAAAGTGATATTTCAGGATGACCATGCCGAATAATCTGGCCTAAAAAGGTCACTTTCACTAAACGAGCTCGGATTCGAATGAAACAAATTGTTTTGCAATCGTATAGATCATACGAGTGTAATTCAACATATATACGTCAATTATAAGTTTGTCAGATCAACGTACATTGATATTTTGGTCTAAAATGGCGTTCTGAGAGTCTAGTCATTAAGCATGTTAAACGAGGGAGGGGTAGACCAATAAAGACTTGGAATCAAACTATAAGGAAAGACATGATGTACTTAGGCAATAGTGAGATTATGACAAAAGATAGGACACAATAGCGACAAAGGATCCATATAGCCGACCCTGCATAGTGTGACAAAGGCTTGAGTGTTGTCGTTGTGTTGGACAACATGGTCTAAAATGGTCACTTTCAATAAATGGCCTCAGATCTGAATAAAATGAGTTGTGTTGCACACGTATAGATTATACAACTCTAATGCAAATGACAGAAGTCAATTATGAATTTTTTTGCTCAAAAAATCGTGTTAAGGTTGTCATGTAGCTTGATCTAGCCTAAATTAGCCAACTTTATCAATGTACAACAAAATGAGGCATAAGTGATATCATTGGGTTTGTTTTGATCCTATGATAGCACTGCCACTGACCGAGCTTGATTCCAAGTTGATTTACCCTGGCTGAGATCCTTTAAGAGTTCAATTGAACCGTCGAGACTCTGTATCGAAGTTGTGATGTTACACTTGGTATCCTATAGGCACATGATGACTACACTTCTGTTACCTTCACCACTTCCTTTCTGGCCATGAAAGCATTAAGAAAGTGGGTGGAGAAGAAGCATATAGTGATTTCCTATGCATTGATAGAGGCATATCTGTTGGGTAATGTATCCACAATTACCCGGATTTGAGGAAGCCTCCTGTCAAGCTAAGATGAATTCACAATGTATTTGATGAAACCTTTCAAGTTGTGCTTGCAGTTATTCCACGCTAAGTGCACTCCAATGTCAGGGTGCAGTAGGTCAATATACACGGGTCTGCACGACGTAATCCCTCGTTGAGCAGATCAGTGTGTTGGCCTACGTGTACTCTCTCTATTGGAGTGTACTTATTTTCAAGTACAGGGCTGTGATATTGCAAGAGCAGACAAGGAGCAAGGATGGGTCAAAGAGCAGCTCATGGGTGAAAAGACGAAAAATCGTCTAAGTGTGAATCGACGAGAATCACCAAGTGATTCTCGCCGATTCGGCGAGAATCACTAGTGATTCTCGCCGAATCATCGAGAATCACTGGCTGATTCTCGCCGACTCTATCCGGCTACATCAAAGCGTGGGACTCTGGCGCTAAGTCATAATCGACGAGAATCACTAGTGATTCTCGCCGAATCGTCGAGAATCACTGGCTGATTCTCGCCGTCTCTATCCGGCTAACTCAGAGCGTACAAACAAGTCAACATCGATGAGAATCACCTTTGATTCTCGCCGAATCGACGAGAATCACCTTTGATTCTCGCCGATTCGAAGAGAATCACCTTCGATTCTCGCCGATTTTGACTTGGGCAATTTTCTGGATCCCACTGGACCGGATCAAATGTTAAGGCTCTATTTTGAACCGCTTTTAGGGTTTCTTCAGGTGGGACCCATAACAGTCATAAAAGAGTATTTTACTGTATAAATACACGCGTATTTTTGAATAGTACAGCTGCGAAGAAGATTTGAAAAAGCCGAGCCGCCGACGTGACCTAGATCGCGATACCTCTGCCGCCGCCGTCGCCGCTCGTGCTGGTCGATCGCCGGCTGCTAGATCGTGGTTTCTTCTAGATCTCCCGGCGACAGAAGCTTAGCCAAGCTTAGAGTCTCACGCGTCTAACCAGAGATCCTTTGTCTCTTGATTTGTTGATCGGGAAAACCTTCCCCGTCCGAATTGATCGAGATGATCGATCTTAGTGTGACCGTTGGAAGACCTAGCTAGCTTCGCTACGAAGTTTGAATCTCCAAAGTACTGCAGCCGCACACCATTGTCGCCGCCGATCCCGAGAACCAAGCCGCCGCCCTTCTTGCCGCCGCCGGTTTCGGGGAGATTCTCTCCAAGTGAGATCTAGGGTTGTGGACTCTTCGTGACTTCTAGAACACGTCATCAAACGAAGAGGGACACCATAGTCTCCGAAAGTAGTTTGTATTTCTTGTACATTCTAGTTCATTTTGGTTGTAAAGGAACGTTGGTTCCGAGTTGTAAGGGTTGGGTGCAACCCGTGTTGTGGGAGTGTTGTCTCCTACGTGTGGAAGGGTTCCTTCCGATAGTGCAAGGATTGGATTTCAATCCTGTTGGTGAAGAGACCGAGTCGTCCCTTGTTGGGAGATAGGTCGAAGGGGGAAAGTGGATGTACCCAAATCGGGGAACCACTATAAATAGCTTGTGTACTCTATTTGCTGTGCTGTTTTATTTTCGTGTGCAGGTACAATTTTAATTCCGCAAAAACGCTGCACGTCACCTATCCCCCCCTAGGTGAAGCTAGTTGACACTAGGTGGACTTTCAATATCATCGATCAAAGCTCTCTATCTCCGATATCACATTCTTCTTCCTCCTCCAAGCTCTCTTATCTTCTCCCTTTCCAAACCATGGAGAGAGTCTCAAGGTCCAAATGACTCCTAATTTTGTCCATAAAGATCTCAAAATGAAGTCATGGTTGATAATAAGTCAATGGATCAAGATTCCCCACATCAAACAACTTAAAATGAGCTAAAATAAAACATTATGGTCCCGCACTTATGATCGTTTGTTTCCCTCTTGCATGATCATATGCATTTCAATCATTTCACATGATCGTGTGATTTTACACGTGCATGATCATGTGCACAGTAAAACAACCTATTGTAGTGTCCAGAAAATCACCATGGGTTGGATACACACGAACATGCATGACTACATCACATGATCACTTATCATATTGCTTCTATAACGACACTGAACAGTCCACAATTTTCATGGGAATTCCATTGGCCCCTTATAATTATAATGCCCTCAATACAATGATTTTTTGGAGAGTTAAACTAGGATTTTGGGGCTTTACAACGTGCCAATATTGAGATGATTTTCTGGAAGGATTCAGTTCATGGGATGGGATTCTATACAAACCTATTCAAACTCTCACAGGTCCCTTAAAGCCACAATCGAAGGGAAAATTTAGGCATTACACAACATACATCTCACTCTCTCCATCAAGGTCCTACTCATTATTTTTATAGTATCATTCAGTTGCAGCATCTTCAGCGGTGGCTTTTCATATATGATCTCCTACTCTTTGCAATACTCATCAAATGGAACAATATACTCTCTCTCATTGACTGACCTAATGCACTTTAGTTTCTTCCTAGATTTCCTCTCCACCTCAGCATGAAATCTCTAAAAAATTATCGATGACCTCATTTTGGTCATAATAATATAAAATCAAAGTTTTCTCGAACAATAATCAATGAACATCATGAAGTAAGATGCTCCTCATCTTATTTGGATCTTTGATGGCCCATACACATCAGTATGTACGAGCTCTAGCAGCTTAGATCTTCTAGTGGAAGTGCAAATTTGGAACGAAACTCTATTCTGGTTTCTAGCCATACAATGGTCATGTTTCTCTAACTGGTCCACAGATAGATCAGTGATCATCTTATTCTTGGAGAGACATCCTAATTCTTTATGGCTTATGTGACCTACTCTCCTATGTCATAAGAATGTGGATGCCTCTTCTCTAATAACGTTGACCTAAGTAGCTTTTGGCCTCCCCTTCATGTAGTATAAACCAACATCTCTATAACCCCTGACTACTAATAATGACCCCTTGATCAACTTCCAAAACTGTGCACCAAAGACATTCAGGTGTTTTTCGTCACATAGCTTTCCAATTGAAACCATGTTGAAGCGGATGTCCTGTACGTGCCGAAAATCCCTCAGAATTAGTAGACCTAATATACTTTTCTTCAGGTACATATCTCCTCTCCCATTGACTTTAGATGTGACACTATTGCCCATCCCAAGCATCTCATAGTCATAAGTGGTGTAGGTAGAAAATAAGTCTCTATTGTGGGAGACATGTACAAAAGCATCTAAATCTACAATTCAACTCTTATCAAGCATGATAGTGCAACAATGACATCATCTCTACTAATGATATTGTTCTCTGCGGATACAATAATTATGGTGTCACTCTCATTCCTATCATCAATAACCATTCCTTTCTTCTCTCGTCATTCTCATTAGAATAATAAAACTTTTGTGTGTCTCTTCTTGTGGTAATAATGACACTCCACATTATGGTAGCAGGACTTAGACTTCCTCTACTCTGACTTCTCTCACTATTACTTCATCTGCTCTTGTTCCTGCCTCTCCCCTATGCTGAATGTAGAAGACACGACTCACAAAGAAGAGATTGAATGTCCTTAAGAGTTCCTTTTGACCTCCTCATTCAGAATGTCACTCTTTGAAATCTTTATTGTAATAATGTCACAAGGAGAGAAGTTGATCAGAGGAACTCTAACCATCTCTCAAGAGTTTAAAAGAGACTTCAACAACCACGATGTGTTGACCTCATCCGTGAAGGTCACCTTCATAGTAGTCAGTTAACCAATGATATCTTGGAATTTTTTTCACATGATCTAAGATAGGTGACCCATCTCTACACTTGAACTTTCCAAGTTTCTTTATCATGTATAGCTTGTTGATGTCAGTGCTCTTGACATATAATGTCTTCGGGGTCTTCTAAAGGATCTTTGCATCAATAATACTTGCAACATTGTAACACCCCAAAGCTCAAAAAAGGATCGAATAGCATTTTAAGGCCAATTTGGTGCCTGAATAGGTTCACACGGCCTGCGACACGGGCGTGTCCAGGGCCGTGTCCTGCTCTATTTTGGCAGGGCGGGTCGAGTGAGGCACACAGCCTGTGACACGGGCGTGTCCATGGCCATGTCGTGCTATGAGTTCGATGAATTTTCGTGAGGTCGACGAAATGCATTCGACGATCCTCGGAGTCAAGCCAGGTCGATCACACGGCCTGGGACACAGGCGTGTCCAGGGCCGTGTCCTTCTCTGTGTTTGACCGGTCTATGTCGACTGATGAATAGGGCCTGTGACATGGGCGTGTCAGAGGTTAACACGGGCGTGTCAAGAGTAACACGTGCATGTATCATGGCTATGTCCTGGTCGGGACACGACGGTTTCTTGTGTCGCTTGAGGAATACGCCCTATGACGCGGGCGTGTCAAAGGCTGACACGGGCATGTCATGAGTAACACGGACGTGTCTGAGCCCGTGTTCCGTTCTGCGTTCGACAATCATGTTCAGAACGTGATACACAGCCTGTGACACGGGAGTGTTACAAGCCGTGTTCGACCCAGGGAAGTGTCTTTCAGGGCGATTCGTGGCTATTCATTTCCTTCAAATAGGATCCAACGGTCCAGAACTCTCCCTACTAATATAAAGCCGGGAGCTGAGGGTTAAACCTTCATTTATCTTAGGCCTCTCTCTTTCTAAAGAGTTAGAGAGAGGGGGAGAGTAAGGAAGAAGGAGATGGAGGATTTCGGACGCCGGTGGAGCTTCGGAGCCCCAAATCGCGAGTCGCGTCCATATCCATGGAGGCGAGGCCGTTACAGTGTTTTTCTTCCGGGTAGTTTTTCATGGCGCCAAAGCGAACCTCAAGGGTAACGATTCTATTCTTGGACATGTGAAGTCCTCTTCCTTTTTACATAGGAAACCCGCTCTCGCGAGTGTGCGATGAGTGTGTGGTATTTCCTTCGGGTGGACATGATTAGTCCCCATAATCTTACATATAGAGTCCGGAATCGAAGTACAGACATAGGTATGGTGTGTGAAGCCTACTCGGACAAGTTGGTATGCATAGGTTATGTTTTCATTATGCATTGATTGTCGGAGAAGACTCCGTGGCGTATGTTTTTCGGGTTTCTACGTAGTAGATTGCTACATGGAGTCTTGGGGATTAACTCTAGGGTGCACCCGAAATTCTGGGCAGAAGCAAAGTTCTGCTGTATTGGTGGCCTGAGAGCCAGCCTTGTACATAGCCGGGCTATGTACTATTGTATGATCGATACTTTGGGATTCGGTGAAGCTTGTCCCGCACCGATTGCTAAATGGTCGTGGCGAGGTGAGCAACGGGTTGGTGGATCCTTACCCACTCCAAGTGGTTCGGTTAAAGCGAACTAAGGTACATGGGACTTGCCGATGGCTTGGAGAGCGAGTCTAGGCTTCGACTGAAAGGACTTTAATGCTCACGTTGTTTGCCATCCTGGGGGAGGTGGTGGACTGCGGAACGAGCTGGGTTTGGACCGGGTTCATCGAGTAAGTGCCCTGAGAGCACGGGGTGTGTGGCCGTGCGGGCCTACACCTGTGATGAATTATGCTGATGTTGTACTTTCACTTTAATGTTTGGCTATGCTAATAAATTGCAGGGAAGAGCACCGCCACCCCCATGTAAGGGGTGAAGTCGTTATAATTTGGTCAACGTTAGTTGACCGTTGCTTTTGTTTGCCACCACTGCGGTGGAATGTTGATTGCAGGTGCTGCAGAGCCTAGTGACAAGTAGCGGGCTAAAGACCTGGTTGTTGTGCCGGCTCTTGATGACCAAAGCGAATGTTTACTTTTTATGCTCATGTGTGACCGGCCTGCGTACCGATGTATGGAAGACATTTATTGTTTAAGTAAACTCTTGTAAGGCCATAAGACCAAAGTTTTGGTGTATTTGTACTATCATTCCTACTTTGGGTTTTAGTGGACAATCATGCTTTGGTTTGGGTTCTTATAACTATTTTAAAAGCTTCCGCTAGAATGCTCTGAGTTAGGACGCGTGTTCCTTTGGCAGTAATTTGGTATTAATACGTAACACCACTAACTGTCTATGGAATATGGCGTGGGGCCCCGGCCAGACCTTCTATTATATTTCATGTGACGGATGGGGGTGTTACAATTTGGTATTAGATTCAGTTTCGATCCTGGGACCTGTGGGTTATGGGCCCACCACGCTTTCGCTGCGCGATTATGAGCCATGTTATAATTTGGTATCAGACTATGGCATTGGTCTTGCTTATTGGAATTCTTGGGCGAATTCTTTTAAGGGGTGGTGAGCACATGTATGTGCGTCATCGTTATAACATGAAAAAAACCCATGAATGTTCACTTAGGAATGAAAATACGCATGTTTGAGGAACCTGCATGTTCCTATAATTGCTTTTTGCAATTTTGTTTGGTCACTCTATGGGGTGTTGTACGACAATAGGTGACCATGAGTGGCGCAAGACAGTCAGAACACTCGCTTTCTAAGGCAAGCAGGGCACCCAATGACGTGCCTGCAACCACTCCTTTAGTAGAAACTAAAAGACTCGTAGTGGAAGCGGTGTTTATAATGATAAACGCCCAACCAGCAAGGCAGGTGCAACACCCAGCCCCTGCGATGGAACAAGAACCGCTTCGAGCGGCAGATCCTAGGGTTGTGGAAAGCGTGGCAGAAGAACCTTTGCCGCCAAGAGGAGCGTCATAAAGACAACTTAAACATGTGATAAGTTTCAGTCCTCCAATATTTACAGGGGCTGGAACCCCAACTCAAGCCGAGGATTGGCTCGCTAGAGTTAAGAGAATCTTGTCGACAACGGAAACGAAGGAATGGAAGAAGACCGCCATAGCCACTTTCCTGCTATATGACGAGGCAAGGTTATGGTGGGAAGATCTAGAGCAGCATCACTTAGTTGGGAGACAACTCGTCGACGTCTCGATCGAGGAATTCTCAAGGTCGTTCTTGGTTAGATACCTACCCTCCGTTGAGAGAATTGAGATGGAGAATCAGTTTTTGAGGTTGAAGCAAGAAGTCAGTAGCGTGGACGAGTACCTCCACGAATTCACATGGTTGGGTCGTTACACTGCCCCTACATTTGGCGATGAGGAGTGTAAGACCAACCGGTTCTTTGAGGGCATGCGCGATGGCCTGAGGGTACTACTCGCTGGGCCTGTGACGCAAGGTTTCCCAACCTTGGTCAGTTCGGCCCGATCTATGGAAAGAGATCTGAAGAGAATCCAAGGGAGCAAAGACTTGGGTGTGCAAGAGATGAAGTTCAAGGTGCCGAACTCCTCGAAGTATAAGTTCCATAAGTGGAACAAGAAGGAAAGGACTTCGAGTTCAGCCCCTTATTCTGGTGGGTCTGGGGCAACCACAGGCCGAGCTAAAGGTGCTTGATACAACTATGGAAAGTCGGGGTATTTTGCTCGAGAGTGTTGGAGCAGACGTCCAAAGTCCGAGAGGAAGCCTAGAGCAACATACGAGGAAAAGGGGAAGGCAGTGGAGTCAACCACGTCCCACTATGCTCCATCTCAGCCTAGAGTGTACAATCTTGTCCTTTAGGAGGGCATAAAGCAGACCGACTGTAACGACTCCATCCGTTCATATAGCATATAATAGAAGGTCCGGCCGGGGCCCCACACCATATACCACAAAACAGGCGGCGAGGTTAAAAGTTAATACCACAACACAAGCACATCCTAACTCAGAGCATGCTAGCGGAAAATTTTAACAATAGTCTTGAACTCCACCCATGAATATCCACTATATATATAAACAACCGCATTTATATATCAACTCTCGAATGAACGTACAACAAATACAACATCGTCTGGCCTTATGGCCTTACAGTTACTCATTACAGGTGTGGATTCCAAACATCGGTGCACAGACCGGCCACATATGAACAAAACCTAACATTCATTGCTTAGCCTTCAAGGGCTAGCAGCGGCAGCGCAGCAACAGCAGCAGTAGGGACTTCAGCCCCTATATGTCCTGCTCGGCTCTCCAGCACCTGTACAAGGACATCCCACCAAGCGGTGGCAAACAAGGCAACGGTCAGCATTCAGCTGACTAGTTTATAATGACCTTATTCCTTTCCCGGGGCAGTGCTTTTCCCTCCTTGCAGGCATAGCAATTCATAGGTAGATATATATTACACATTGTGCTCTCATGCACAAATAGTCCATCACAACCGTCAGCCACGCGGCCCGACGATCCGTGCACTCATGGAACATTCTTAGTGTACCGGTGAACTAGGGTCCCACCACCGTTCCAGGTCTGAAACCCGACGGTAAAGTTAAGCATTTAGTCTTTACGACGCACAGGCCTAAAACTATCATTATGCGCTCCAACTGACCGCACTTTCAGGTCTCCAAGTTAGACAGACATAACGCAGGTACGGATCAGCAACCCCCCGTTGCTCAAGTTGCCTCGCCATCACCGAATACCAACGTACTCGACGCCAAATTTAAGGCGTGAGTCGGTTTCACCTTTTCTGTTCGGCACGAGGCCATTTTAAGAGCTCATCAAGCTCACAATAGCCATACTATCCACCAAGTACTGGCTTCACAAGAACCACAATGTCCACCAAGGACTGGCTTCACAATCAACAAGGGGAGTTCATGCTAGCGTCTCTCACGATCGCTTAGCGGGTTCCGCAGAATTCACTTTCTGCACCCAACTCTGCCCAAACCCTGTAGCATCCTGCAGTTCCAGAAAACTGGACTTGCCATAACACACAGCACAAGCATCACAAGGGTATTTTCCTGGACTACCACTCACGGTTTGGCCATCTGTTTGGGGATGAAAGGCCGTACTGAACGCTAACTTTGTTCCCAACAATTGATGGATTAACCTACAATCATTCGATGTGAATCGCCCATCACGGTCACTCACGATGCTATGAGGAACATCGTGCAGCTGTACAATTTGCTCAACATATAGTTTTGCCAAACTTTCCACTGAGTCGTCCCGCTTGTTCAGAAGGAAGTGAGCCACTTTCGTCAATCGGTCTACAATCACCCAGATTGAATCATTCCCGCGTTGAGATCTCGGCAACCCGTGCACGAAATCCATTGAAATATCGACAAACTTCCATTTCGGAATCGGTAACGACTTCAAGAAACCTCCGGGCTTCTGACATTCTATTTTCACCAAAGCACAAGTTTGATATTTAGCCACATAATGCGCTATATCTTTCTTTAGTCCTGGCCACCAGAACAACTTTTTCATATCCTTGAACAGTTTTGTGCTCACAGGGTGAATTGAGTATTTTGTAAAGTGAGCTTCATACATCAATTCTTCACTCAGCTTACCCACACTCGGGACGCACAAACGACCCTCTTTCTGCAAAAGGCCGTCATCCTAGGAGAATTGGCCATCTAGCCCATCCTTTACATAACGATGGAGACTCTCATCCAAATCCGTTGCTCGTCGAACCCTGTCCGCAAGGTCATATTGTACCTCCGTCCAGTTTAAGCATGCATCGGCTGTGGAATTCTTGTCAACACAAGAAATCTCTAACGCTTCCAACTCCTAGATCAGACGCTCATCATGCATCTGCAACCAATTTGCCCTTGACGGAGTCCTACGACTCAAGGCATCAGCGACCACGTTTCCCTTCCCGCGAGTATAATGAATATCAAAGGTGTAGTCCCCAAGGAACTCTATCCACCTTCGTTGTCGCATATTAATATCCTTCAGATCCAACAAGTACTTTAGGCTCTTATGGTCCGTAAAGATATCTACTTTTACGCCATAAAGATAATGTCGCCATAGCTTAACCGCAAAGATCACCACCGCCAACTCCAAGTCGTGGACGGGATAATTTCGCTCAAGCACTTTCAACTGGCGTGAGCCCTAAGCAATCACCTTCCCAAACTGCAGAAGAATGCAGCCTAAGCCGTTCCCCGAAGAATCATTATAGATCTCATAGCCGTCTGTACCACATGGCGATGTCAACATAGGCGCAGTGGTCAAACGACTCTTTAGCTCTTCAAAAGCTTGCGCACACTCCAGCGTCCAAACGAACTCCTTCCTCGTCAGTGTGGTCAGAGGTAAAGCGATCCGCGAGAAGTTTTCTACAAAACATCTATAGTAGCCTGCCAGTACAAGGAAACTCCTGACTTTGGCCACCAAAAACAACACCAGCCACTCCTGTATGGCTTTTATTTTTGACGGATCCACTGCTATGTCCTCTCCACTTACCACATGGCCAAGAAAAGCCACCGACGACAGCCAAAACTCACACTTTGAGAACTTGGCATAGAGCTTATTCCTTCGCAAGGTATGCAACACCAACCACAAGTGGTTAGCATGATCGGCTTCTGATTGAGAGTACACCAAAATATCATCAATGAATACAATCACAAACAGGTCCAAGTACTCTCAGAACGTTCGGTGCATTAGGTCCATGAACACCGATGGCGCATTACATAGCACAAACAACATTACCGTGAACTCATAAAGACTGTATCGTGTTCCAAATGCAGTCTTGGAAATATCACCTTCCCAAATCCTCAATTGGTAATATCCAGATTTCAAATCCAATTTGGAATAGACGGTTGATCCCACTAACTGATCGAACAATTCATCTATCCGTGGAATCAGATATTTATTCTTCTCTGTCAGCTTATTCAATTCACGATAATCAATACATAACCGCAAACCACTGTCCTTCTTTTTTATAAAAAGGACAAGTGTGCTCCAAGGTGACATACTTGGGCGTATATATCCCTGCTCCAGCAACTCTTGCAATTGGACTTTCAATTAAGCCATTTCCTTTGGCGTAATGTGATATGACGAGCGGGCCACAGGTTTCGCACCTGGCACCAACTCAATCGTGAAGTCGATCTCCCGCTGGGGTGGTAGCCCAGGAAGATCCTTAGGAAACACATCAGCAAACTCTGATACAATCGGAACATCACTCACATTGGCCTTTGGCTCAACAGCCTGAATCAACGTGATGAATACCTCCACGCCCTTCCGAACAGCATTGACAACTTGGAGTGCAGACATCAAGGTCCCGCTCACTCCTCGTATACCAGCGAACTTAGTCTCAAGCTTGGTATTCTGGCCCAGTGTGATCTCTTTTGACTTGCAATCAATAAAGGCACGTTGCTCCGAAAGCCAATCCATACCAAAGATCATATCAAATTCCGATATCGGCAGCATAGATGCGTTCAAACAGAAATCTCGACTTCCTATTTGAACCGCCACATCGCAAGCCTTATCCGCAAGCATCAAACATCCATTCGGTAATAACACCTTTACGCTCTCTATCTTCACATGACTAAGTACTCCAATGCGAGCTATAAAGTCCTTAGACAGAAATGAATGCGAAGCACCCGTATCAAATAGTGCTCTCGCCAGCGTGTTTCGAATCAAAACAAAGCCTGTGGCAAACACATCACACACAAGCTACACACAAAGCATGCAATATGAAAGCAATCAATAACTTAAATCATACCTGTGATGACGTCACTTTGTTTTATGGCCTCCTACTGGCCAAGGTTATAGACTCGGGGCTGCGTCTGGGATGCAGAGTACTCCACCACTACCTTTCCCTTCTCAGCATAAGACGCTCTCGTCTTTATTTCACCCTTTGGTGGACCAGCCCGACAGTCACGGGGCTATATGCCCCACTCTACCACAAGTAAAGCAGGTACGAGTTTCTGGCCTCGAAGTTGCCCCCGACAAAACCGTTGAAGGAGCTTTCCTAGAAGGCTTGGACCTCTTGCCCATTTCTTTTGATAGTACGATTTCCCAGGTCTGGGTGCTTTGAACTCTTGCTTTGTCACAGTTAAGGCCATTTTCCTTGCACCTGCTTCGTATCTTTCTCCAGCACACATGCAGTATTGACCAACGCCTGAAAGCCTTGGTTCACCGAACTCGAGAGCAAGAATCACAACTCATCCCGCAATCCTTCGTAGAACCTATTGGTTTTCCGCTGCTCATCGGCGAAGATAGAGACCGCATAACGTCCCAACCTTGTGAACTCATGCAGGTAAGTCTCAACACTACTTTCTCCTTGTGTTAGCCGTTGGAACTCATTTTCCATGGCAATGCGTTGTGCCGCTGGTAGGTGCTTTGACAGGAATAGTCGCGAGAACTCCTCAATCGAAACTTGTGTAAACTGCTTGCCCGCTAAGTGGTGTAACTCTATCTCGTACCACCATAACCGAGCCTCTCCTTCCAATAAGAAGGTGGCCAAGGTGACCTGATCTTCCTCCGTCCTGTTCGCCGTCAATATACGTTTGACGCGCAACAACCAATCCTCCGCCTGCGTAGGGGATCCCACACCTGTGAACGTAGGAGGATTGAAGCTCATGAACTGCTTCAACTGCCGTTCAGCTGCTCGCGCATCAACAGTCGCAACAGGTTCTGGCCTTGCCCCAACCTGTTCTAACACCACTGCCGGCTGCACTTGCCCACTAGGCTGTGCTTGAAACATTGCAAACATCGCCTCAGCAACTAAGCGGACATTTTCCGCAGAAGGGGGAGGTGTAGGCACCTCAGCTGGTGTCGTACTCTCATCAAAAAGCTGGGGCTCCGACTGCCCAGCACCACTACGCGTCACCTATAGGTGAACAAGACACACATTAGCGACCACACACAAGCAATAACAACAATTTAGGAACGCGCATGTTCCTCAAACAAGTGTATTTGCATTCCTAAGTGGACATTCAAGAGTTCATTGGTGTTAACGCGGTTCACACTGACACGTGCTCGCCACCCCACAAAAGAATTCGACCACGAATTCTGTTGAAGTTGGTGACCGGGCGGTCTGGCGGTCTGTCTTGGCGGGTTGAAGACCGCGCGGTCTGGCGGTTTGTCTCAGCCGGCTTGGAGACCGGGCGGTCTAGCGGTCTACCCTGGCAATCTCTCTTTCTCTCTGGTGGTAGCCGTGCGGTTAGCCCTTCTGTCTAACCGCGCGGCTTGTGCGGTTTGTTTTGTATAGTCCGCTTTGTCCCGTAAATTTTTAGTCCCACATCTCTTATTTGTATTCTCTCATCTCTCCTCCATTCTATATAAGGGAGGACATACCTTTGTAATAAATATCTTTTTGGATAATAAAACTTTCAATTATTCAAAACTTCGGCTTGTTTTTGGTTGTTTGTTCGCTACTTTAACATGGTATCAGAGGACTCGGTTTTCTCCTCCAGATTATGTGCGCCCTCTATGACCTCGCGACCTTTCCGCGCGGCTTGCTTCTTCTTCTCGCGGCCTGTCCCCGCGACTTGTTTCTTCCGCCCGCTTGCGCCCTGTTTGCGCGGCTTATTCTCTCCTTGTCGTTGCCCTTTGTGTACGCGACCTCTTTGTTTCTTCTTCTTCTTGCTGCGACCTGTTTGCCTCCCAGCGGACTTTTCTCTGTTCGCGTGGTGTCTCTTTCTTCTATTCGCGCGGGCTGATTTCTAGCCGCTCGACTTCTTTCTCTCTGCTTGCTTCTGCGGCTTGGTCGTGGTTTTTCTGGCCGCTGGAATCTATCATCGTGACCGCTGCAGATCTCTTTCTCTCTAACCGCTGCGTTTTCTCTCTGTTCGCGCGGGTTCTTCCTTGTTTCGGCGGCCTCTCTGCCTTTCTTCCTTTAGCCGCTCCTGCCTATTAGTCGTCGCGACCTCCTGTTAAGTCGCGCGGCTTGTGCTTCCCTCTTATCCCCCTTATGGCTTTCATATCCTCCTCTAAGCCGTTCGCCTCGGTGGTCACGTCTTCTGGTAGTGCCCATGTTGTTACTCAAGGAAAATGGTTGATCGACACCGGTACTACAAATCATATGACCGGCACTCTCCAGTGTTTTTCTCTCCTAGAAACACATGATCGGTTGCCCCCGGTTATTCTCACTGACGGCTCTTCATCATCAGTCCATGGGACGGGGATAGTTCATGTCACTCCGTCTCTTCACTTGGCGGATACTCTATACGTGCCCAAGTTCCCGTGCAACTTATTATCTGTTACCTCTCTATGCAAGCAATTACAGTGTTCCGTCACATTTACTTCTACTTTTTGCTCTTTTCAGGATCCGGACTCCCAACGGACGATTGCTACTGGGATTGAGAGTGGCGGCTTATACTTCCTGGACAATATTTCTGCTTTCTCCACCTTCTCCTCCACATCCACAGATATTCTCCAATGGCATCTCCGCCTTGGTCATGCTCCTCCACGTCTTCTTCGTCAACTTCTGCCCCAACTTCCTCCACACAGTCCTCCGCTCAACTGTGAGGCCTGTCAGCTTGGCAAGCATCACCGCTCCTCCTTCCCTCCAAAGCACGTTCGTGGATCTACCCGTCCGTTTGATCTCATCCACTCCGATATTTGGGGTCCTTCTCCTACTATTACCATTGGTCGAGGTAGTTCATATTTTGTCACGTTCATTGATGATTTCTCTCGCTGTATGTGGGTATACCTGTTAAAAGATCGCTCTGAATTATTCTATGTATGGACGTCCTTCTATCTCATGATCAAAACTCAGTTTAATGTTTCTATCAAAGTTTTTCGATCTGATAATGCCAAAGAATATATCAGTCATGACTTCTCTACATTCTGCATGCAAAATGGGATTATTCATCAAACTAGTTGTGTCTATACTTCACAGCAGAATGGTGTGGCAGAACGCAAAAACCGTCACTTCCTCGATGTCGCTCGCACCTTGATGACCCAGATGCATGTTCCTCGCTCCTATTGGGGCTATGCTGTTCTCCTTGCCTGCTACCTTATCAATCGCATTCCCTCCACGGTTCTCCACGGAAAAACCCCATTCTCCATTCTGTATCCGGGCAAGGAGCCGTTTCCTCTCCCTCTCCAAATCTTTGGATGCACTGCCTTTGTGCATGCCTCTTCAGCCACCAGTGATAAGCTCTCCCCTCGCTCCACCAAATGTGTCTTTCTGGGGTACTCCATCACTCAGAAAGGCTATTGTTGCTTTGATCCCGTCCTTCGTAAGCAGTTCGTCTCTGCTGACGTCACCTTCTTCGAGAATACCTCCTACTTCTCGGATGACTCCTCTCCTCTTCTCCCCGCTTCTGATTCTCCTGTCGTTCCCTTCGTTCCCTCGTCTCCTACTACGATCTCCACCCCTACACCATCTCCACCTACTCCTCTTTATCCACCACCGTCTCCCTCATCTCCTCCACCGTCTCCCTCATCTCCGCCGCCGTTGCTCTCTACTCCCGGGCCAGCTTTCTCTGCCACGGATGCTCCGGATGCCGAGGGACCCGCTGACCTGGATCTTCCTATAGCTCTTCGCAAAGGGGTGCGGACGTGCACCCTACACCCCCTTGCTGCTGTTGTTTCATATGATCATCTTACCCCTTCTCCCAGTGCATTTGCACTGGCTATCTCTGCCACTGCCACACCCCACTCCTACCAGGATGCCCTTGCTATTCCTCATTAGAAGATGGTCATGGATGAGGAAATGGCGACCCTAACTGAGCGGGGTACATGGACTCTTGTTCCTCCTCCCTTCGGTACTGATGTTGTTGGTTGTCGCTGGGTCTTTGTGGTCAAATTTGGCCCAGACGGCACTGTGGATCGGTATAAGGCTCGCCTTGTTGCTAAGGGCTTTACTCAGACCTATGTGGTTGATTACTTTGACACCTTCTCCCCCGTGACTCGTCTCAGCACTATCCGGGTCCTTCTATATGTGGCGGTAAATAGGGATTGACCGATTTCTCAACTGGATGTCAAGAATGCCTTCCTTTATGGTGATCTTCACGAGGCCGTTTACATGAAGCAACCTCCTGGGTATGTTGCTCAGGGGGAGACACGAGTATGCCGACTGAAGAAGGCAATTTATGGCCTCAAGCAGAGCCCTCGAGCTTGGTTTGACAAGTTCAGCAGCATCGTGGCGGCTGTTGGTTTTGCGCGAAGCTCTGCCGATCACTCTCTATTTATTCGCAAAACTCCTTCGGGGCTGGTTATTCTTGCTGTGTACGTCGATGATATTCTTCTCACTGGCGATGACCAGGAAGGGGTAGCCCTGACAAAGCGACATCTTCGTCAACATCTGATCATGAAAGATATGGGCTCTCCAACGTACTTTCTGGGGATCGAAATCTCTCGGAAGCCCGACTCCTTAGTTCTCTCTCAGCGTAAGTATGCCCTTGATCTTTTAAAAGAGGCAGGATTGACTGGAGCAAAACCTGCCTGATGCCCCATGGCAACTGGAGAAGACAAAACCTGGACAGATGATTCGCCTCCTCTTTCAGATAGTTCGCGGTACAGGCGTCTGGTTGGTAAGCTCATATATCTCATAGTGACCAGGCCCGACATTTCCTATGTTGTGGGCAAGGTGAGTCAATTCATGCAAGCACCTAGGGAGTGCCATCTACAGTCCGCCTTGCGGATCTTGGAGTATGTCAAAGCAGTGCCTGGGAAAGGATTACTTTTTCAGAAGAATAGTTATCTGAGGATTGAGGCATACTCAGATGCAAGTTATGCTGATGACAAAGGGGATCGCAAGTCAACCTCAGGTTTTTGCACCTTTGTTGGGGGAAATCTGGTGAGCTGGAAGAGCAAGAAGCAGTCTGTTGTCTCCAGGTCCAGTGCAGAAGCTGAGTATCGCAGTATGGCGTCGACCACTTGTGAGTTAAAATGGCTGCGGGCTCTCATGCTAGATTTAGGAGAGGTCTACAACCATCCTCTACATATGTTCTGTGATAACAAGGCCGCCATATACATCTCCAAAAATCCGGTCTTCCATGAAAGAACAAAGCACATTGAGGTCGACTATCATTTCATTCGTGAAGAGATCTTAAAGGAACAAATTTGCATTCCCTTTGTCACTTCTGATAAAGAGCTGGCTGACATCTTCACCAAGCCAGTTTCCGCCTCGTTTCTTCATATTTGTGACAAGCTGGGCATGATCGATATATATGCTCCAGCTTGAGGGGGAGTGTTGAAGTTGGTGACCGGGCGGTCTGGCGGTCTGTCTTGGCGGGTTGAAGACCGCGCGGTCTGGCGGTTTGTCTCAACCGGCTTGGAGACCGGGCGGTCTAGCGGTCTATCCTGGCAATCTCTCTTTCTCTCTGGTGGTAGCCGCGCGGTTAGCCCTTCTATCTAACCGCGCGGCTTGTGCGGTTTGTTTTGTATAGTCCGCTTAGTCATGTAAATTTTTAGTCTCACATCTCTTATTTGTATTCTCTCATCTCTCCTCCATTCTATATAAGGGAGAGCATACCTTTATAATAGATATCTTTTTGGATAATAAAACTTTCAATTATTCAAAACTTCGGCCTGCTTTTGGTTGTTTGTTCGCTACTTTAACAAATTCGAAAGAGAAAGACTAAGACAGGCTGATACCAAAATGTAATGACTCCATTCGTTCATATAGCATATAATAGAAGGTCCGGCCGGGGCCCCACACCATACGCTACAAAACAGGCAGCGAGGTTGCAGTTTAATACCACAACACAAGCACATCCTAACTCAAAGAATGCTAGTGGAAGATTTTAACAATAATCTTGAACTCCAACCATGAATGTCCACTATATTTATAAACAACTGCATTTATATATCAACTCTCGAAGGAACATACAGCAAATACAACATCGCCTAGCCTTATGACCTTACAGTTACTCTTTACAGGTGTGGATTCCAAACATCGGCGCGCAGGTCGACCACACATGAACAAAACCTAACGTTCATTGCTTAGCCTTCAAGGGCTAGCAGTGGCCGCGCAGCAGCAGGGACTTCAGCCCATATATGTCCCGCTCGGCTCTCCAGCACCTACACATGGATAGCCCACCAAGCGGTGGCAAACAAGGCAACAGTCATCATTTAGCTGACTAATTTATAACGACCTTACCCCTTTCCCAGGGCAGTGGTATTCCTTCCCTTCATGCATAACAATTCATAGGCATATATATATATATATATATATATATATATATATATATATATATATATATATATATATATATATCACATTGTGCTCTCATGCACAAACAGTCCATCACAACCGTCAGCCACGCGACCCGACGATCCGTGCACTCAGGGCACATTCTAGGTATATCGACGAACCAGGGTCCCACCACCGTTCCAGGTCCGAAACCCGACGGTAAAATTGAGCATTTAGTTTTACGGCGCGTAGGCCTAAGACTCTCATTATGCGCTCCAACTGATCACACTTTCAGGTATCCAAGTCGGACGAACATAATGCAGGTACGGATCAACCACCCCCCGTTGCTCAAGTCGCCTTGCCATCACCGAATACCAACGTACTCGAGGCCAAATTTAAGGCGCAGGTCGGTTTCACCTTTCCTGTTCGGCATGAGGCCTTTTCAAGAGCTCATCAAGCTGACAATAGCCATACTGTCCACCAAGGACTGACTTCACGAGAGCCACAATGTCCACCAAGGACTGACTTCACAATCAATAAGGGGAGTTCATGCTAGCATCTCTCACGATCGCTTAGCGGGTTCCGCAGAACTCACTTTCTGCACCCAACTCCTCCCAAACCCTGCAGCATCCTACAGTGCCAGAAAACTGGTCTTGCCATAGAACACAGCACAAGCATCACAAGGGTATTTTCCTGGACTACCACTCCAGTACTTCCTGCTACTGCCCTTCATATGTCCAACCCATCGACTCCACAAACTACACGTTTAACCACGGAGTCTTCTCCGGTGTACAAATGAAACATCACCAATCCAGACCAACCTGTCCAGATGGGCTTCACACAACATGCTTATTCTGTACTACATATTTTCGGATCTATATGCAAGACTATTGGGGATTCCAAGAATCAACCTCAGAGAAATCCCTCCGCAATCCACCCTCTGGTGGGGGAAATACATGCACATGCCAAAAATAAGGATTTCATATGTCCATGAAAAAAGATTGTTACCCTTGACGACCTCTTTGGAGCCATGGAAACCTACCCGGCTGGAAAACACCACAGTGGCCTTGCCTCCACAAATCTGGCCTCGGATCTCACTTCGGAACTCGGAAGCTCCACTGGTGGTCGACACCTCTCTCCTCCTCCTCCTCCTTGCTCTCCCTCTCTCTAGCTCTTTTAGAAAGAGAATGACCCAAGTTAAAATGAGAATCTCTTTCTCATTCCTGGCTATTAACCAGCAGGGAGAAGCCTGGGCCATCAGATCCCATTTGAAGAAAATGGATGGCCACAAATTGCCCTCAAAACTTTATTTTTGGGCTAACACGGCCTGTGACACGCCCGTGTCACAGGCCGTGTATCTTAAGCGGCACACAATTGACTTACCCAGAGCAGGACATGGCCATGTGACACACCCGTGTCACAGTCCGTGTGCCCTAACACGCCTTCAGACACGCCCGTATCTAGCGGCCGTGTACCTCAGGCGGCACACAACCGTCTCAACCCGAACAGGACACGACCATGTGACATGCACGTGTCACATGCCGTATGCCCAAAGACACACCCGTGTCCTGCCCGTGTTCACCAGACCTCATTGCCTTGGCCAAATCCAGAGAAGGATACGATCATGTGATACGCCCGTGTCACAGGCCGTGTTCCCCACTCGAGGATCTGCCCTCTATATCTACCCTCCGGAGGACACGCCCTTGGACACGCCCGTGTCGCAGGGCGTGTTCCCTCTCGAGAACTCGTCGAGTGCATTTTGTCGAGCACTCGAAAGCCTGCTCAACTATACAGAGCAGGACACGGCGTGGGACACGCCCGTGTCCCAGGCCGTGTTGCCCAGCCTGAACCCAATCTTGGGATTTGGGGTGTTATAACACTCCCCTCCTTACAAGAAATTTTGTCCCAAAATTTGGACACAGTAAGGAAACAAAGAGCAAGATGTTATAGCACCACAAAAGTGTAATACACCTTGACACACACTGCACAATAGTTTACACAAACAGCTCGGGAAATTCAGCTCGCATGGTCTGCTCTCGCTCCCATGTTAGCTCCTCACGGCCACAGTTGTCCCACCAGACTTTGACCATCCCGATTGTCTTGTTCTGCAACTGTTTGTCGGCTCTATCCTCGATCCGAATGGGCCTAACCTTCGCTGTTAGCCCATACTCCACCGGCACACAATCGCTCTCAATCACTTGAGCTGGATCTTTGACGGCTTTCCGAAGCACAGATATGTGGTACACATCATGTAATCCACTCAATTCTGCTGAAAGTGCTAGCCGATAGGCAGCTTACCCAACTCGCTCCACCACTTCAAACAGACCAAGATATCTCGGACTTAACTTTTTCAGACGCTGAATCCCGGACATGCCTTTGAAGGGTTTAATCTTCAAATATACCCAGTCGCCCACCGCAAAATCCACGTTCCAGTACTTGGTGTTGTAGTACTTTGCTTGATGATCCCGTGCTATTAGTAGCCTCTCCTGAATAGAGTGTATCGTTGAGTTAGCTTCATCGAATTCTTTACGCTTATAGAGTTTGGATTCGCCTGCTTCTACCCAAGCTAACAGTGTACGACACTTTCGACCATACAAAACTTCAAACGGTGCCATACCGATGCTCGCTTGGTAGTTATTATTGTAGGCAAACTCCACCATATAAAGATGATCTTCCCATCTCTTACCAAAATCCAAGGCGCACATTCAGAGCATATCCTCCATTGTTTTGTTGGTCCTCTCAGTCTGGCCATCTGTTTAGAGATGAAAGGTCGTACTGAACGTTAGCTTCGTTCCCAACAATTAGTCGATTAGCCTGCAATTATTCGACGTGAATCGCCCATCACGGTCACTCACGATGCTACGAGGAACACCGTACAACCGTACGATCTGCTCAACATATAGTTTTGCCAAACTTTCCACTGAATCGTCCCGCTTGTTCGGAAGGAAGTGAGCCACTTTTGTCAATCGATCTACAATCACCCAGATTGAATCATTCCCGCATTAAGATCTAGGCAACCCGTGCAGAAATCTATTGAAATATTGTCAAACTTCCATTTCGAAATCGGTAACAACTTCAAGAAACCTTCGGGCTTCTGAAATTCTGCTTTCACCAAAGCACAAGTTTGACATTTAGCCACATAATGCGTTATATCTTTCTTTAGTCCTGGCCACCAAAACAACTTTTTCATATCTTTGAACATCTTTGTGCTCCCAGTGTGAATTGAGTATTTTGCAAAGTGAGCTTCATACATCAATTCTTCTCTCAGCTTACCTACACTCGGGACGCACAAACGACCCTCTTTCCGCAAAAGGCCGTCATCTCAGGAGAATTAGCCATCTAGCCCATCCTTTGCATAGCGTTGGAGACTCTCATCCAGCTCCGTTGCTCATCGAACACTGTCCGCAAGGTCATATTGTACCTCCGTCCAGTTTAAGCATGCATCGGTTGTGGAATTCTTGTCAACACAGGAAATCTCTAACGCTTCCAACTCCTGGATCAGGCGTTCATCATGCATCTGCAACCAATTTGCCCTTGACGGAGTCCTACGACTCAAGGCATCATCAACCACGTTTCCCTTCCCGGGAGTATAATGAATATCAAAGGTGTAGTCCCCAAGAAACTCCATCCACATTCGTTGTCGCATATTAAGACCCTTCTGATCCAACAAGTACTTTAGGCACTTATGATCTGTAAAGATATCCACTTTTACACCATAAAGATAATGACGCCATAGCTTAAGCACAAAGATTACCGCCGCCAAGTCCAAGTCGTGGACGGGATAATTTCGCTCATGCACTTTCAACTGGCATGAGCCATAAACAATCACCTTTCCAAACTGCAGAAGAACGCATCCTAAGCCGCTCCCCGAAGAATCATTATAGATCTCATAGCCTTCTGTACCACATGGCGATGTCAACACAGGCGCCGTGGTCAAACGACTCTTTAGCTTTTCAAAAGCTCGCGCGCACTCCGGCATCCAAACGAACTTCTGATCCTTCCTCGTCAGTGTGGTCAGAGGCAAAGCGATCCGCGAGAAGTTTTCTACAAAAAGTCTAAAGTATCCTGCCACTCCAAGGAAACTCCTGACTTCGGCCACCGAATACAACACCGACCACTCATGTATGGCTTTTATCTTTTACGAATCCACTGATATGCCCTCTCCACTTACCACATGACCAAGAAAAGCCACCGACGACAGCCAAAACTCACACTTTGAGAACTTGACATAGAGCTTATTCCTTCACAAGGTATGCAACACCAACCACAAATGGTTAGCATGATCAGCTTCCGATTGAGAGTACACCAAAATATTATCAATGAATACAATCACAAACAGGTCCAAGTATTCTCGGAATGTTCGGTGCATTAGGTCCATGAACACTGATGGCGCATTACATAGACCGAACGACATTGCCGTGAACTCATAATGACTGTAGCGTGTTCCAAATGCAGTCTTGGGAATGTCACCTTCCCGAATCCTCAATTGGTAATATCCAGATTTCAAATCCAATTTGGAATAGATGGTTGATCCCACTAGCTGATCGAACAATTCATCTATCCGTGGAATCAGATACTTATTCTTCTCTGTAAGCTTATTCAATTCATGATAATCAATACATAACCGCAAAACACCGTACTTCTTTTTTACAAAAAGGACAGGTGCGCTCCAAGGTGACATACTTGAGAGTATATATCCCTGCTCCAGTAACTCTTGCAATTGGACTTTCAATTCAGCCATTTCCTTTGGCGCAATGTGATATGGCGAGCGGGCCACAGGTTTCGCACCTGACACCAACTCAATCGTGAAGTCGATCTCTCGCTGGGGTGGTAGCCTAGGAAGATCCTTAGGAAATACATCAACAAACTCTGATACAATCGGAACATCACTCACATTGTCATTTGTCTCAACAGCCTGAATCAGCGTGAAGAATACCTCCGCACCCTTCCGAACAGCATTGACAACTTGGAGTGCAGACATCAAGGTCCCGCTTACTCCTCCCATACCATCGAACTTAGTCTCAAGCTCGGTATTCTGGCCCAGTGTGATCTCTTTTGACTTACAATCAATAAAGGCACGCTGCTCCGAAAGCCAGTCCATACCAAAGATCACATCAAATTCCGATATCGGCAGCACAAATGCGTTCAAACAGAAATCCCGACTTCCTATTTGAACCGCCACATCGCAAGCCCTATCCGCAAGCATCAAACATCCATTCGGTAATAACACCTTTATGATCTCTGTCTTCACATGACTAGGTACTCCAATATGAGCTACAATGTCCTTAGCCAGAAATGAATGCGAAGCACCTGTATCAAATAATGCTCTCAACAGCATGTTCTGAATCAAAACAAAACCTGTGGCAAACACATCACACACAAACTACATACAAAGCATGCAATACGAAAGCAAGTAATAACTTAAATCATACTTGTGACGACGTCACATTGCTTTATGGCCTCCTGCTGGACAAGATTATAGACTAGGGGCTACGCCTGGGATGTAAAGGACTCCACCACTGCCTTTCTCTTCTCAGCATAAGACGCTCCCGTTTTCTTTTCACCCTTTGGTGGACCAGCCTGACAGTCACGGGCTATATGCCCCACTCTGCCAAAAGTAAAGCAGGTATGAGTTTCTGGCCTTGAAGTTGCCCCCGACAAAACTGTTGAAGGAGCTTGCCCATAAGGCTTGGACCTCTTGCCCCATTTCTTTTGATAGTACGATTTCCCAGGTCGGGGCGCTTTGAACTCTGGCTTTGTCACAACCAAGACCCTTTTTCCTTGCACCTGCTTCATATCTTTCTCCAGCGCACACACACTATCGACCAACGCCTGAAACCCTTGGTTCATCAAACTCGAGAGCAGGAATCGCAACTCATCCCGCAATCCTTCGTAGAACCTATTGGTTTTCCGCTGCTCATCGGCAAAGATAGAGCCCGCATAACGTCCCAATCTTGTGAACTCATGCAGGTAAGTCTCAACACTACTTTCTCCTTGCGTTAGCCGTTGGAACTCATTTTCCATGGCAATGCGTTGTGCTGCTGGTAGGTACTTTGCCAGGAATAGTCGCGAGAACTCCTCAATCGAAACTTATGTTAACTGCTTGCCTGCTAAGTGGTGTAACTCTATCTCGTCCCACCATAACCGAGCCTCTCCTTCCAATAAGAAGGTGGCCAAGGTGACCTTCTGATCTTCCTCCGTCCCGATCGCCGTCAATATATGCTTGACGCGCGACAACCAATCCTCCGCCTGCGTAGGGTATCCCACACCTGTGAACGTAGGAGGATTGAAGATCATGAACTGCTTCAACTGCCGTTCAGCTGCTCGCGCATCAACAGTCGCAACAGGTTCTGGCCTTGCCCCAACCTGTTCTAACACCACTATCGGATGGGCTTGCCTACCAGGCTGTGCTTGAAACATTGCAAATAGCGCCTCAGCAACTAAGTGGACAGTTTCCGCAAAAGGGGGAGGTGTAGGCACCTCAGTTGGTGTCATACTCTCATCAGAAAGCTGGAGCTCCGACTGCCCAGCACCACTACGCGTCACCTATAGGTGAACAAGACACACATTAGCGACCATACACAAGCAATAACAACAATTTAGGAACGCGCGGGTTCCTCAAACAAGTGTATTTGCATTCCTAAGTGGACATTCAAGAGTTCATTGGTGTTAACACGGTTCGCACTGACATGTGCTCGCCACCCCACAAAAGAATTCGACCACGAATTCGAAAGAGGAAGACCAAAACAGGCTGATACCAAAATGTAACGACTCCATTCGTTCATATAGCATATAATAGAAGGTCCGGACTGGGCCCCACACCATATGCCACAAAAAGGCAGCGAGGTTACAAGTTAATACCACAACACAAGCACATCCTAACTCAAAGCATGCTAGTGGAAGATTTTAACAATAATCTTGAACTCCAACCATGAATGTCCAATATATTTATAAACAACTGCATTTATATATCAACTCTCGAAGGAACATACAATAAATACAACATCGTCTGGCCTTATAGCCTTACAGTTACTCTTTACATGTGTGGATTCCAAACATCGGCGCACAGGCCGGCCACACATGAACAAAACCTAAAGTTCATTGCTTAGCCTTCAAGGGCTAGCAACGGCAGTGCAGCAGTAGCAGCAGCAGGGACTTCAGCCCATATATGTCCAGCTCAGCTCTCCAGCACCTACACAAGGACAGCCCACCAAGCGGTGGCAAACAAAGCAACGATCAGCATTTAGCTGACCAATTTATAACGACCTTACCCCTTTCCCGGGGCAGTGATATTCCTTACCTGCATGCATAACAATTCATAGGCAGATATATATATCACACATTGTGCTATCATGCACAAACAGTCCATCACAACTGTCAGCCACGCGGCCCGACGATCCGTGCACTCAGGGCACATTCTTTGTGTACCGACGAACCAGGGTCCCACCACCGTTCCAGGTCCGAAACCCGACGGTAAAATTGATCATTTAGTTTTACGATGCGTAGGCCTAAGACTCTCATTATGCGCTCCAACTGATCGCACTTTCAGGTATCCAAGTCGGACGGACATAACGCAGGTACGGATCAGCCACCCCCTGTTGCTCAAGTCCCCTTGCCATCACCGAATACCAACGTACTCGAGGCCAAATTTAAGGCGTAGGTCCGTTTCACCTTTCCTGTTCGACACGAGGCCTTTTCAAGAGCTCATCAAGCTGACAATAACCATACTGTCCACCCAGGACTGGCTTCACGAGAGCCACAATGTCCACCAAGGACTGGCTTCACAATCAATAAGGGGAGTTCATGCTAGCATCTCTCACGATCGCTTAGCGGGTTCCGCAGAACTCACTTTCTGCACCCAACTCCGCCAAAACCCTACAGCATCCTGCAGTGCCAGAAAACTGGTCTTGCCATATCACACAACACAAGCATCACAAGGGTATTTTCCTGGACTACCACTCCAGTACTTCCTGCTAATGCCCTTCATAGGTCCAACCCATCGACTCCACAAACTACACGTTTAACCATAGAGTCTTCTCTGCTGTGCAAATGAAACATCATCAATCCAGACCAACCTGTCCAGATGGGCTTCACACATCATGCATATTCCGTATTACATATTTCCGGATCTATATGCAAGACTATTGGGGATTCCAAGAATCAACCCCAGAGAAATCCCTCCGCAATCCACCCTCTGGTGGGAGAAATACACGCACATGCCAAAACGAAGGATTTCACATGTCCAAGAAAGAAGATCGTTACCCTTGACGACCTCTTTGGAGCCATGGAAACCTAGCCGACTGGAAAGCACCACAGTGACCTTGCCTCCACAAATCTGGCCTCAGATCTCACTTCGGAACTCAGAAGCTCCTCTCTCCTCCTCCTCCTTGCTCTCCCTTCTCTCTAGCTCTTTTAGAATGAGAATGACCCAAGTTAAAATGAGAATCTCTTTCTCATTCCTGGCTATTAACCAGCAGGGAGAAGCCTGGGCCATCAGATCCCATATAAAGAAAATGGACGGCCACAAATTGCCCTCAAAACTTTATTTTTGGGCTAACACGGCCTGTGACACACCCGTGTCACAGGCCGTGTATCTTAAGCGGCACACAACCGACTTACCCCGAGCAGGACACGGTCATGTGACACACCCGTGTCATAGGCCGTATGCCCTGACACGTCTTCGGACACGCCCGTGTCTAGCGGCCGTGTACCTCAGGCGGCACACAACTATCTCAACCCGAACAGGACATGACCATGTGACACGCCCGTGTCACATGCCGTGTGCCCAAAGACACACCCGTGTCCTGCTCGTGTTCACTAGGCCTCATTGTCTTGGCCAAATCCAGCGAAGGATATGGTAATGTGATACGTCCGTGTCACAGGCCGTGTTCCCCACTCGAGGATCGTTGAGCGCATTTTTACTCGAGTGGACTTCGTCGAACCAGAGGAGGACACGCCCGTGTCGTAGGGCGTGTTCCCTCTCGAGAACTCGTCGAGTGCATTTTATCGAGCACTCGACAGGCTGCTCAACCATACAGAGCAGGACACGGCGTGGGACACGCCCGTATCCCAAGCCGTGTTGCCCAGCCTGAACCCAATCTTTGGATTTGGGGTGTTACAACCCTCCCCTCCTTACAAGAAATTTTGTCCCAAAATTTGGACACAGTAAGGAAACAAAGGGCAAGATGTTATAGCACCACAAAAGTATAATACACCTTGACACGCACTGCACAACAGTTTACACAAACAGCTCGGGAAATTCTGCTCGCATGGTCTGCTCTCGCTCCCATGTTAGCTCCTCACGGCCACAGTTATCCCACCAGACTTTGACTATCCCGATTGTCTTGTTCCGCAACTATTTATCGGCTTTATCCTCGATCCGAATGGGCCTAACCTTCGTCGTTAGCCCATACTCCACCGACACACGATCGTTCTCAATCACTTGAGCTGGATCTTTGACGGCTTTCTGAAGCACAGATATGTGGTACACATCATGTAATCCACTCAATTCTGCGGAAATTGTTAGCCGATAGGCAGCTTCCCCAACTCGCTCCACCACTTCAAACAGACCAAGATATCTTGGACTTAACTTTTTCAGATGCTGAATCCTGGACACGACTTTGAAGGGTTTAATCTTCAAATATACCCAGTCGCCCACCGCGAACTCCATGTTCCAGTGCTTGGCGTTGTAGTACTTTGCTTGATGATCCTGTGCTATTAGTAGCCTCTCCCGAATAGAGTGTATCATCGAGTTAGCTTCATCGACTTCTTTACGCTTATAGAGTTTGGATTTGTTTGCTTCTGCCCAAGCTAACAGTGTACAACACTTTCGACCATACAAAGCTTCAAACGGTGCCATAACGATGCTCTCTTGGTAGCTATTGTTGTAGGCAAACTCAACCATATAGAGATGATCTTCCCATCTCTTACCAAAATCCAAGGCGCACATTCAGATCATATCCTCCATTATTCTGTTGGTCCTCTCAGTCTGGCCATCTGTTTAGGGATGAAAGGCCGTACTGAACGTTAACTTCTGAAAGATAATAGTTGCCTACCTAAATCACCTAGAGGGGGGGGGGGGTGAATAGGTGAGTTTTGTGTCTATTGCAGAATAAAAAACTTAGAACAAAGCACATATCAATCTACCAATCTATCACAGACGAGACAAGATTTATAGTGGTTCCCCGATCTGGGGTACATCCACTTTCCCTCACCGATCTAGCAATATACTAGGCTCGGCTACTCCACTATCTCAGATTGAAAATCAATCCTACCCTCGGAACAAAGTTCCTACAATCTCAATCCAACCAACTGGATCTACAACTCGAAAGTCAAAACTTCATAAAAACTCGGAGTTGAAAACTCCTACACTCGGAGAAAACTTCTCCTACAAGAATGAAAATTGTTTTAGAAAATACAAACAATGATTTCTCTGTCAAATCTGCAGGTAAGCAACCAGGATCTTCTTCTTGTAAGCTTTGCGGCATTTTCAGAAAGATGAAGAAAATCGCGGCAACAGATCTGGATTCTTCTTTGTCTTACACGATCGGGAAGAGGATGAGCATTTGAGAAACGATCTCTATCTGTAAAACTTCTTCAGTCTGATTCCTCTGAAAATCAAAATCCTTGCCGGAGAAGAACAACGACGACGACGGCTTTCGTTCCATGAAGAGAGAAAGAGGAAACAGTGACTTGGAGAGAGAGAAACAGTTGCAGAAATTTCTTAATAATTTTTGATCTTGAAAGTTTTTTGTTTGTTTGTTAGGGTTTGTCGATTAGACAAGACCTTATATAAGATTTTGAATAACAGTCATAATCAGTCTTAATGATATACACGTGGACCAATCATATCATGGGATTTGAAAATCCATCAATTATGGACTTAGAGAAATTTCGGAGAAAAAGAGGTGATAAACACGAGTAGGTAAATAACTACTCGAGTAGGTAAAGGACTACTCGAGTAAGTAAAGGAATGTTACTCGGGTATATAATTCATGACTACTCGAGTGGGTTGATGACAACTACTCGAGTATGTAACTAGAACTACTCGAGTAGGTAGAAGGACTTACTCGAGTACAGGTAATCAACTACTCGAGTACTTAGAAGATCTACTCGATTATACAGAAGGTTTCACGGGAAGTGGAGTTGAACTACTCGAGTAGGGGAGAAAAACTACTCGAGTAGGGGAGAAAAACTACTCGAGTGGTTTGACGAACTACTCGAGTGAAAGGACTTGGAAAAATTTCTAAACACTGGAAGATGAGCTACTCGAGTAGTAAGACTGAACAACTCGAGAGGATAAAATCTACTCGAGTATATGGAAAATACTTACTCGAGTAAATGACTTAGAATATATTTAGGAGAAGAGAAATTTAGTTTACTCGAGTATGAGGCTTGAACTACTCGAGTAGTAAGTGAACTACTCGAGTATATAACTTATACTACCCGAGTATATAGAAAATTTACTCTTGTGAAGAAAACAGTTACACGAGTCAGAAACTATAACTACTCGAGTATATATATATACTTACTCGAGTGGTTTACTTAGAAAAACTTGGAGAGTGAAATCTGTACTACTCGAGTAAGAAGAATGATCTACTCGAGTATAGGAATTCTGACTCGAGTAAAAAGCAAGTAATCTACTCGAGTAGTTAATGACCTACACGAGTAGAATACTTAGAAAAATTTTCAAGGGGGAAATTCTTTCTTCTTTGGTGAAATCAGCATCCAGCTCTATTCACATAGTCCAAGTGCTTGAATATGAAGTGTATCCCAATAGAGAGGCTACACATGAGTCAACACCTTGGGTCATACAATGAGGGATTACATTCCATGATCCTGTGTTTGGTGATACACTGTAGACTGACATTGGTCTACACTTCCCATTGGAGTCCTGCAACCACATAACTTAAACAAAACATCAAATACAACCTAATTCATCTTAGTTCCAGGATGACTTCATCAAATCTGGGTTAATGTGGATATAGTTCCCAACAATCTCCCCCTATTTGTTAAAGTCAGAACCCTTTACACTAAGGTGAATTATAGACATAAAAAGTGATAAGTAGAAAAATGTGTGCAAGTAAGCAAGAACCTATGAAAAAGATAATGAGAGCAAAAACTTAGAATTATATGAATAAGAATATCCAAAATTATCAATTCTACAGTCATTCATTTCACACTCTCAAAAGTCCTTGAAATTCAGCCTAGGTTCTGTTGCTTGTCCAACTTTTCTTGTTATCTCCTTTGGTAGCTGAATGACTTAGGATAATATCTGGGAGGCCTAGGAGGAGTAGCAGGATTATTCCTTCCATACTCTCTGTCATAAATTTTTCTCTTGGTCATGGATTTCTCATATAATTCCCATTCCTGGGAGCTATAGTGCAGGTTCCAGTTCTCATCAAAGTCCATTACCAGTTTTAGAGTATCCAGAATCAAGGATTTGGAAGTGGGAGACCAGATTTCAGCATAAACAGCAGCAGATCGTTTTTCAGCAACAGGAACAGGAATTGATCTACCAGCAGAAGGACCTTCACCATATTTTCTCTTCTTTTTGTAGGTTTGGATCTCTGGAGGAGCATGAAGGAAAATATCAGCAGGATCTTCTTCCCAGCCTTGAGTATAGGATTCTGGAGGAGCCACGTTATCTACGGCCTGGGAGAGAAGGTTGGTGAAGGTGCAGTTTGAGCAGAGGCTACAACAGCTAGAGGATTTAAGTGACGAGGAATGATATTTGGATCTGCAGCAAATTCAGGTAGGATTTGATTATGCATCCAAACAGCAGTGTCATAAGTATGGAACTTGACACTCTGGATCTGAGCTAGTACATCAGCATGAATCTTTTGCACATGTGCTTCCAAAATACCTTTCTTCAAAGCAGCAGATTTTTTTAGATGTCCTTTGACTAATTCCTCCCCCTTTATGATTTCAACAGATAATTTATCTATGGCAGTTTCTTTGAATAAACCAACTTCTTCACAGATCTTCATCTTAGTTGGTTCAGCCCTTTTGTCCAGTTCCATTTGATTGTTGGTAAGAGTCACACTCTGGTCCATCACCTGACCAATACTTGTGATAGTGTGATCTAATGCTTTACCACCAATCTGAAAGAGGCTTCGCAACTGATCTGTATTATGTTGGATCTCAGCAAATCCCCTGCTCATTTCAGCTTCCAGAGCAGTGATTTTGGCAGTGACAGCAGCTAGAGAAGTGTCAAAATAATTCTTTTGGTCTTGCAGCAGGATGGATATCTGAGACAACAAATCTGGTGAGGCAGTAGCAGCAGCAGTAGTTGAAGGAGCAGCAGATGGGGTTAGAAGAGGAGGAGCAATCCACGGGGGTATCTCTGCAATGAGGACTGAGCTTTGGGCTCTAGAGATTGGAATCATACTAGCCCCTTCATCAAGTATAGTGGGGATGGAGAAATTCAGATTCCTGAGAGGAGCCTCAGCAGGTTCCGAAGAGTGTTCAGTAGAGAGGAGAATTGTTTCTACCTGTTCTTGAGGAGCAACAAGATATTGTAGAGGAGATGGTACTGGAGATTGTGCTGATGGTTGAAAGGGAAGTGCTTCTGAGGTCAGCTCAGATATCATGTCATTAATTGCAGCTTCAGAGGAGAGCAAATCTTCTTGAGGTTGCTGATCTGATGGTGGGGTCGGTGGAGTTTTAGGTAGGGGAGAGGTAACTGGAGCAGGAGAAGAGGGGAATTCTTGTTGAGATGAAGGTAATCTGGGAGAAGGAGCAGGCTACCCCTCACTTGGCCACAGAATGAGGAGAGAGAGAAGGAGTCCTGTTCGTTAATGCTGGAACTTCTAGAACCTTAGCGGCTTGGGCAGCATTCTTCAGTTTTAACTCCCATCTTTGAATGGACTGAATTGTGACCTTCTTCATGTGGTGAAGAGGGGTCCCTGTGGAGAAGTTAAACAGCTGAGGATTTAACTCATGGAGGAGGAGAGAGATGATCCTGGCAAAATTGGGGGCCTTGATACTGTCCTTGATTTTGTCAAGAATCAGCATCCCAAATTGGAACTGTTTGCGGCAGAATATTGCCTGCATAATATCAAAGAAGTACAGAGGAATATCTCGGATAGATTAGTCTTGCAGAGCAAGATTTTCCCGATGACATCAACAAGAAATTTTCCCTCCGCATTCATGTCTGAACGTTTGATGTACTGAGTTTCAGCCGAAATACCACAGAATAGGCATGTTCTGTCAGAATCGTCTGCATCTAGGTCGTCTTCTTCGTCCACTATCGGTAATCTGAGAAGTTGAGAGACGATAGTCTTGGTGAGTTTGATTGTTATACCTTTCACTTTGGATTTCAGAATTTGTCCATCCGTTTGACCTTGAGGTTCTTGAAGAATTTTGCTACTTCAGGGAAAAGGATTCGGCACGGTTCTTGCAAGATGAAAGATAGCCCTGCGGTGTCTAGTAGAATCAACAAATTATGGAAATCATCCGAAAGTTCTGCAATCCCTGCGGCAACTAGTTCCGATCCCACGCCGATCTTGGAGGAGGCGGCCATTATTCTTGCTTGACGGGAAGAGAGGAAGATGATGCGGCTCTGCAACTTCTTGAAGGGAGACGAAACGATAGCCGGGTACACGAGGGAGTGAAATGATTTTGTGTAGAGAGATTTTCAGAAATTCGTATTTATAAACCCTAGGTTTAAGTCTAGTTAATCTAGAAGGAAATAACTTAAACCATTGAAAAGGCGACATAAGAAAATTTGAAAACCAAAGGCACATACACGAGAGATAGAAGATGTACTCGAGTATATAGGGAGTTACTCGAGTAGGTCTATAGAAGTTACTCGAGTAGGAGAATCTGCAATGACTCGAGTGGGAGAATTGACTTACTCGAGTAGATGAAGTGTACTACACGAGTACATGAATTGTCTTACTCGAGTAAGTTAAGTGGACTACTTGAGTAGGTCCTTTGATTACTCGAGGAGGTCAAGTCTATCTCGAGCCAGAAAGAGAAATTTTTTTTTGAAATGCCAAATTTTGACTAACCCTTTAATTTTCTTTGCTTTCTTGAAATCCGAACTTCTCTAATCTTCTTTGTTGAGCATCCCAAGTTCTATTTTGAAGAATGAGAACTTGTTCTCGTCCAGCGGCTTCGTGAAAATATCTGCAACTTGCCTGTCTGTGGAGACATACTGGAGATCTATATCCCCATGCTCTACATGCTCCTGGATGAAATGATACCTTAGCTCGATATGCTTTGTTCGGCTGTGCGAGACTGGATTGTTGGCTATTGCAATTGCGCTGGAAGAGTCGCAAAACAATGGGACATTCTTGAACTTCATGTTGTAATCCTCAAATCGATTCTTTATCCAGAGTAACTGTGCACAACAACTGCCTGAAGATATGTACTTTGACTCGGCCGTTGAGATTGCGACACAGTTATGCTTCTTACTACTCCAGGAGATTAGCCTTCTTCCAAAGAATTGGCAAGTCCCGGAGGTGCTTTTCCTGTCATCTTTGCTTCCTGCAAAATCTGCATCTGAAAAACCAATTAGTTCGCTGTGATTACTTCTTGGGTAGCATAAGCCAAGATTTGGTGTACCTTTAAGGTATCTAAAAATCCGCTTTGCAGCAGCGTAGTGAGATTCCTTAGAGTTCACCTGAAATCTAGCACAGACATTTGTTGAAAACATTATGTCGGGTCTACTGGCAGTAAGGTAGAGCAAGGATCTAATTATGCTTCTGTACTTGGTTTCATCAAAAGGTTTCCCTTTTTCATCCTTGTCCAAAAACATAGTTGAGCCCATTGGAGTCCTCATAGAGGTTGCATTCTCCATTCCGAATTTCTTAATCAGCTCTTTGGTGAACTTGGTCTGTGAAATGAAAATTCCATCTTCAGATTGTTTCACCTGAAGCCCTAAGAAATACTTCAGCTTGCCCATACTGGTCATTTCAAACTTCCCTTGCATACGTTTTGAGAACTTTTTGCAGAGGTTGTCGTCTGTAGAGCCAAAAATAATGTCGTCGACATAGATTTGCACTAACAAAATCTTGCCTTTTATTTCCTTAAGAAATAATGTCTTGTCTATCTTTCCCCTTTTGAACTTGTTCTCAAGTAGAAAGCTAGACATCATCTCATACCAAGCTCTAGGAGCTTGTTTCAGACCATATAGGGCCTTGTGCAAGAAATAGACATAATCAAAAAAGTTAGGATCAACGAAACCTGGAGGTTGTTCCACATACACTTCCTCCTTTATGTTACCATTTAGGAAGGCAGACTTCACGTCCATCTGATAGACAGTGAAGCCTTTGAATGCAGCATATGCTAGGAACAACCTTATAGCCTCCAGCCTTGCCACTGGAGCGTATGTCTGGTCGAAGTCGATTCCTTCTTCTTGACGATAGTCTTTAGCGACAAGTCTGGCCTTATTCTTTATGATCGTTCCGTCTTCGTCCATCTTGTTCCTGTAGACCCATTTTGTTCCAATGACGTTCTTTCCTTTGGGTCTTGGAACAAGTTTCCATACATTGCAGCGCTTGAACTAATTTAATTCTTCTTCCATAGCCAGTATCCACGATGCGTCCGAGTTTGCTTCCTCAAACTTATTCGGTTCAACCTATGAGAGAAAACTCAAATATAAATTCTCATTAGTTGTACCTCTTTGAGTTCTGACACCGTCCCGGGGATCTCCTATGATCTGGTCCATGGGGTGATCCTTCAGATGTCTGAGCTCTAAAGTTCTTGCATCTGGATTATCTTCAATCACCGGAGTGACTTCTTCAACTTGGACGATCTCTTCATTTTGATCATCTACCTCCCCAATAGGGGTTGGAGTGGTGATCTTGAAGAATTTTTCATCTTTTTCCTCATTGGGCTCTTTCAGGTTGATTTTATCTAGCTTTGCACCTGCATCGTCAATGAGCACACTAGATGGATTGCTTTGCAGCAAGATCGTCTCATCAAATACAACATGTATCGATTCTTCTACCACCAGGGTTTTTCTATTAAATATTCTATATGCCTTACTATGACTACTATAACCTACAAAAATACCTTCAAAACTCTTTTTGCTGAACTTGGTGGTATGATACTTACCATTGTTAAGTACGAAGCATTTACAGCCAAAGATTCTAAAGTATGAGATGGTTGACTTCCTGCCCTTTAGAAGTTCGTAAGGTGTCTTATCATGGTTTTTGTTTATGAGTGCTCGATTTTGCACGTGGCATGCAGTGTTGACGGCTTCAGCCCAGAAGTACTCCGGAAGTGAAGCATCACTCAACATTGTCCTGCAGGCCTCTATGAGTGTTCTGTTCCTTCTCTCAGCCACTCTGTTCTGTTGTGGAGTACGAGGAGAGGAAAACTAATGAAAGATACCTAAGCTTCCACAGAATTCTGTCATGGCCCCAGATTTGAACTCTGTTCCGTTGTCACTTCTGATTTTGACTATGGAGCAGTTGTGTTCATTCTGGATTTGCCTGACAAAATTAGTAAAGATCTCGAAGGTATCTGACTTGTGTTTCAAAAAGAACACCCATGCAAAGCGCGAGTAGTCATCAACAATTACTAGCGTATAATCCTTACCTCCCAAACTTCTAATTTGTAGTGGACCAAACAAGTCCATATGCAATAGATGGAGACATCTATTAGAGTCTTTGCCAATAACGCTTTTAAAGGTAGCCCTTGTTTGCTTGCCTTTTACGCACGCATGACAAGGTCTATCTTTGACGCACTTGACATTTGGGGCATCACGTACTAAGTTCATTGAAAATAATTTATTAATAGTTTTGAAATTAATATGTGCTAGTCTCTTGTGCCATTGGTCACCAAGAGACGCACTATCTTTTGCTAAAAAGCACACTGGTGTAGAGGAATCTATACAAATGAAATTTAAACAGAAAATATTCCTGCTTCGAGTGCCGGATAGAATCGTTTACATATTGTCAACGGATTTTATCAAACACTTATCAGTATGGAATTCAACTATGTATCCTTTATCCCAGAGTTGGCTTATGCTTATGAGATTGTGTTCCAATCCTTCGACATAAGCCACATCCGAGAAGGATACATTGCCGTTAGTAATCATACCATAACCTCTTGTAATTCCACGGTCTGAACCTCCAAAGATGACATTTGGTCCGTTCACAACTGGAGTAAAGTTCTGAATAAGGCTTCTAGTCCCGGTCATATGCCGAGAGCATCCGCTGTCCAAATACCAGATTGACGTTTTGTTGGCCTTTGGACATACCTGCAATCATAATCAATTTGCCTTAGGAGCCCAAACACGTTTGGGTCCTTGGTCTCAGGTTAGAGTACTCCCCCTACGAGTGTTAGCATTATGAGCAGTTTTTCTCATATTGCTGACATGAGGAGTTGCAGCGTTTCTGGGATTGAACCAACAATCAATGGAGAAGTGACCAACCTTGCCACAACACCAAAATTCAAATCTGTTGTACCTTTGCCTCATGATCTCCTGCTTGACCTTTTGGAGTTTTGGTCTAGCAGGGTCAGCATTCTTGGAGGAAGAAGCTTCGTGATAATAATAATCACATGTCTTCTTCTCCTTTACAGGCTTTTCTACAACAGGCTTTATCTTTGGTGCCTTCTTGAAGTTATGCCCATGATTGAAACGGCCATAGCTCTGAAGAATAACTTCTTCATAAGGTGCTTTAAAGACACTTTTGCCAAAGTTTCTGGGTCGAGTCCATCCTTGATAACGGGACTTTGGCTCTACATAGGTAGGCCTAGCAAAGTGCCCGTAGGATGAGTCAAAATCAAACTCATTTGAAGGAAATATAACCTTCTTGAACGTGGTCTGATCTTGAGGGGCTTTCCCCTTCTCTTTGGCTAAGGCCTTTTTGGCAGCCTTATTCTTCTGTTGAGCCTTATTTCTCCTAGAGGATTTACTAAGAGCTTCTTCATGGCCTAATCCGGCACCCTTGGCCTTGGCTGAGAATTCAGCAATGAATGGAAGAACCGTTTTGGGCTTCGAGAAACTTTTAACTAGTTTCTTTTCAGCTGCAAGTTGGGCTTCTAATTCCTTGATGATTTTCTCTTTGAGGTCAAGGTGCTCAAGAGCCTTGTTATATTCTTCAATAGCATTATTGAAGTTTTCTTCGAGGGAGTCAGTCTTTGCGACTTTCTCTCTCAAGATGCTCTCTTCAGCTTTGAGAGATTTGATCTCTTTAGCCTGAGTCTTCACGACTCGACGACATTTGTCGTAAGCCATGATTAACTCCTTATACTGGGCCATTAGTTCTGACTCATCGTTAGAGGAGCTATCCTCACAATCATGTTCAGAGACTTCAGAATCTGAAAGTGGGGTATGAGAGTTTACCTTCCCAGTGAACTGGGGCTCTTGATCATCATCTGTTTGAGCCATAAGCCCAAATTAAGCTTCTTCTTCTTCACTCGACTCAGATGAGTCGGAGTCACTAAGAGTCTTGCTCTTTTTGGCTATCAGGCTCTTCTCTTTCCTCTTTTTGTTGTACGAGGATTTCTTTTCTTCTCTTCTACCACCCTCCTTCTTCTTATGAGGGCAGTCGGCTATGACGCGTCCTGGCTTATTACAACAATAGCAAATAATGTCAGTCGAAACATATTTGTTCTGTTTAAAGGAATACCTGTCATGGCTACTTGAGCCTTTTCTTTGCCGATCACCAGCGTGTCGTGATCTTCTATAGGAGGCTTCCTTGCCTTTCCATTGCTTCTTCTTGTTCAAGAATTTCTTGAACTGACGTGAGAGCAGTGAGAACTCTCCTTCTGATAGCTCAGAGCCTGAGGTACTTGGCTCTGAAGTTTCTTCTTCTTCACTAATTTCTGGAGCTGGAGCAGGGGAGGCAGCCTTTGTCTTTCTAGAGGTGTCTGCTTTTAGAGCAACAGACTTTTCTTTGAGAGCAGACCTGCTCCTCTCTTCTTCAGCCTTCCTGGTGTTGAGTTGAAGCTCATATGACATAAGCTTCCCGAAGAGATTTTGTGGGTCCGTCTCAGCCAGCTTCCCAAACTCCCTGATGGCACAGACCTTGTTGTCCCATTCTTTGGTCAGGGATCTCAGGAACTTGTCATTCAGTTCTCCGTTAGTGAATACTCTGCCATAGACTCTTAGGCCATTCACTATCTTGAAAAAGTTCTCAAAGGTATCAGCAATGGTCTCTTTGCTTCCCTGTCGAAAGGCTTCATACTTCTGATTGAGGAGGGATCTCCGATCATCCCTCACTTCTTCTGTACCTTCCATCAAGGTAACCAATGACTGCCACATATCCTTTGCAGATTGGTAGTGGATTAAGTTCTGCAGCATTGAGTCATGAACTGCACTTGCTATAATGTTTTTGACTTTCTTGTCTAGTGAGACAAGTGCAATCTCATCCTTGACGAGATCCATTAACTTCTTAGGAACTCTCTAGGTAGGGTCTATGGTGGAGATATTCATAGGGATGTAAGGACCTTCTTCAACTATCATGAAGATCCTCGGATCCACTGCTTCCATAAAGAATTTGATCCTTTCTTTCCACATGGGAAAGTTGTTCTTGTTGCATAGGGGAAGCTTGGCAAAATCCTTTGCCTTGTCCATGGTAGATAGATCTCAAATGACAACTATTGAAGGATCTGATCAAGGTGTTAACCTTTTAACGATTAACCTCGCTTTGATACCAATTGAAAGATAATAGTTGCCTACCTAAATCACCTAGAGGGGGGTGAATAGGTGAGTTTTGTGTCTATTGCGGAATAAAAAACTCAGAACAAAGCACAAATCAATCTACCAAATTATCACAGACGAGACAAGATTTATAGTGGTTCCCCGATCTTGGGTACATCCACTTTCCCTCACCGATCTAACAATATACTAGGCTCGACTACTCCACTATCTCGGATTGAAAATCAATCCTACCCTCGGAACAAAGTTCCTACAATCTCAATCCAACCAACTGGATCTACAACTCGGAAGCCAAAACTTCATACAAACTCGGAGTTGAAAACTCCTACACTCGGAGAAAACTTCTCCTACAAGAATGAAAATTGTTTTAGAAAATACAAACAATGATTTCTCTGTCAGATCTGCAGGTAAGCAACCAGGATCTTCTTCTTGCAAGCTTTGCGGCACTTTCAGAAAGATGAATAAAATCACGGCAACAGATCTGGATTCTTCTTTGTCTTACACAATCGGGAAGAGGATGAGCATTTGAGAAATGATCTCAATCTGTAAAACTTCTTCAGTCTGATTCCTCTGAAAATCGAAACCCTTGCCGGAGAAGAACAGCGGCGGCGGCGACTTTCGTTCCGTGAAGAGAGAAAGAGGAAACAACGACTTGGAGAGAGAGAAACGGCTGTAGAAATTTCTTAATAATTTTTGATCTTGAAAGTTTTTTGTTTGTTTGTTAGGGTTTGTCGATTAGATAGGACCTTATATAAGATTTTGAATAACGGTCATAATCAGTCTTAATGATATACACGTGGACCAATCATGTCACGGGATTTGAAAATCCGTTAATTATGGACTTAGAGAAATTTCGGAGAAAAAGAGGTGATAAACACGAGTAGGTAAATAACTACTCGAGTAGGTAAAGGATTACTCGAGTAAGTAAAAGAATGTTACTCGGGTATATAATTCATGACTACTCAAGTAGGTTGATGACAACTACTCGAGTATGTAACTAGAACTACTCGAGTAGGTAGAAGGACTTACTCGAGTACAGGTAATCAACTACTCAAGTACTTAGAAGATCTACTCGAGTATACAAAAGGTTTCACGGGAAATGAAGTTGAACTACTCGAGTACAGGTATACTACTCGAGTAGGGGAGAAAAACTACTCGAGTGGTTTGGCGAACTACTCGAGTGAAAGGACTTGGAAAAATTTCTGAACACTGGAAGATGAGCTACTCGAGTAGTCAGACTGAACAACTCGAGAGGATAAAATCTACTCGAGTATATAGAAAAGACTTACTCGAGTAAATGACTTAGAATATATTTAGGAGAAGAGAAATTTAGTTTACTCGAGTATGAGGCTTGAACTACTCGAGTAGTAAGTAAACTACTCAAGTATATAACTTATACTACCCGAGTATATAAAAAATTTACTCTTGTGAAGAAAACGGTTACACGAGTCAGAAACTATAACTACTCGAGTATATATATATACTTACTCGAGTGGTTTACTTAGAAAAACTTGGAGAGTGAAATTTGTACTACTCGAGTAAGAAGAATGATCTACTCGAGTATATGAATTCTGACTCGAGTAAAAAGCAAGTAATCTACTCGAGTAGTTAATGACCTACACAAGTAGAATACTTAGAAAAATTTTCAAGGTGGAAATTCTTTCTTCTTTGGTGAAATCAGCATCCAGCTCTATTCACATAGTCCAAGTGCTTGAATATGAAGTGTATCCCAATAGAGAGGCTACACATGAGTCAACACCGTGGGTCATACAATGAGGGATTACATTGCATTGTCCTGTGTTTGGTGACCCATTGTAGACTGACATTGGTCTACACTTCCCATTGGAATCCTGCAACCACATAACTCAAACAAAGCATCAAATACAACCTAATTCATCTTAGTTCCAGGATGACTTCATCAAATCTGGGTTAATGTGGACATAATTCCCAACAACTTCGTTCTCAACAATTGATGGATTAGCCTCCAATTATTCGATGTTAATCGTCCATCACGGTCACTCACGATGCTACAAGGAACATCGTGCAGCCGTACGATCTGCTCAACATATAGTTTTGCCAAACTTTCCACTGAATCGTCCCTCTTGTTCGGAAGGAAGTGAGCCACTTTCGTCAATTGATCTACAATCACCCAGATTGAATCATTCCCGCATTGAGATCTAGGAAACCCGTGCAGAAATTTATTGAAATATTGTCAAACTTCCATTCCGGAATTGGTAACGACTTCAAGAAACCTCCGGGCTTCTAGAATTCTACTTTCAACAAAGCACAAGTTTGACATTTAGCCACATAATGCGTTATATCTTTCTTTAGTCCTGGCCACCAGAACAACTTTTTCATATCCTTGAACATCTTTGTGCTCCCAGGGTGATTTGAGTATTTTGTAAAGTGGGATTCATACATCAATTCTTCTCTCAGCTTACCCACACTCGGGACGCACAATTGACCCTCTTTCCGCAAAAGGCCGTCATCCCAGGAGAATTGGCCATCTAGCCCATCCTTTACATAGCGTTGGAGACTCTCATCCAGCTCCGTTGCTCGTCGAACCTTGTCCGCAAGGTCATATTGTACCTCCGTCTAGTTTAAGCATGCATCGGTTGTGGAATTCTTGTCAACACAGGAAATATCTAACGCTTCCAACTCCTAGATCAGACGATCATCATGCATCTGCAACTAATTTGCCCATGACGGAGTCCTACGACTCAAGGCATCATCGACCACGTTTCCCTTCCCGTGAGTATAATGAATATCAAAGGTGTAATCCCCAAGGAACTCCATCCACCTTCGTTGTCGCATATTAAGACCCTTCTGATCTAACAAGTACTTTAGGCTCTTATGGTCCGTAAAGATATCCACTTTTACGCCATAACGATAATGCCGCCATAGCTTAAGCGCAAAGATCACCGCCGCAAAGTCCAAGTCGTGGACGGGATAATTTCGCTCATGCACTTTCAACTGGCATGAGCCATAAGCAATCACCTTTCCAAACTACAGAAGAACGCATCCTAAGATGCTCCCCGAAGCATCACTATAGATCTCATAGCCATCTGTACTACATGGCGATGTCAACACAGGCGACGTGGTCAAACGACTCTTTTGGTCTTCAAAAGCTCACGCGCACTCCGGCGTCCAAACGAACTTCTGATCCTTCCTCGTCAGTGTGGTCAGAGGCAAAGCGATCCGCGAGAAGTTTTCTACAAAACATCTATAGTAGCCTGCCACTCTAAGGAAACTCCTGACTTCGGCCACCGAAGACAACACCGACCACTCTTGTATGACTTTTATCTTTTACGAATCCACTGATATGCCCTCTCCACTTACCACATGGTTAAGAAAAGCCACCGACGACAGCCAAAACTCACACTTTGAGAACTCGACATAAAGCTTATTCCTTCGCAAGGTATGCAACACCAAGCACAAGTGGTTAGCATGATCAGCTTCCGATTGAGAGCACACCAAAATATCATCAATGAATACAATCACAAACAGGTCCAAGTACTCTCAGAACTTTCGGTGGATTAGATCCATGAACACCGATGGCGCATTACATAGCCCAAACGACATTACCGTGAACTCATAATGACCATAGCGTGTTCCAAATACAGTCTTGGGAATGTCACCTTGCTGAATCCTCAATTGGTAATATCCAAATTTCAAATCCAATTTGGAATAGACGGTTGATCCCACTAACTCATCGAACAATTCATCTATCAGTGGAATCAGATACTTGTTCTTCTCTGTAAGCTTATTCAATTCATGATAATCAATACATAACCGCAAACCATCGTCCTTCTTTTTCACAAAAAGGACAGGTGCGCTCCAAGGTGACATACTTGGGCGTATATATCCCTGCTCCAGTAACTCTTGCAATTGGACTTTCAATTCAGCCATTTCCTTTGGCGCAATGCGATATGGCGAGCGGGCCACAGGTTTCGCACCTAGCACCAACTCAATCGTGAAGTCGATCTCTCGCTGGGGTGGTAGCCCAGGAAGATCCTTAGGAAACACATTAGCAAACTCTGATACAATCGGAACATCACTCACATTGGCCTTTGTCTCAACATCCTGAATCAGCGTGAAGAATACCTCCGCACCCTTCCGAACAGCATTGACAACTTGGAGTGCAGACATCAAGGTCCCGCTTACTCCTTGCATACCAGCGAACTTAGTCTCAAGCTCGGTATTCTGGCCCAGTGTGATCTCTTTTGACTTGCAATCAATAAAGGTACACTGCTGCGAAAGCCAGTCCATACCAAAGATCACATCAAATTCCGATATCGGCAGCACAAATGCGTTCAAACAGAAATCCTGACTTCCTATTTGAACCGCCACATCGCAAGCCTTATCCGCAAGCATCAAACATCCATTCGGTAATAACACCTTTATGCTCTCTGTCTTCACATGACTAGGTACTCCAATGTGAGCTACAAAGTCCTTAGACAAAAATGAATGTGAAGCACACGTATCAAATAATGCTCTCGCCAGCATGTTCTGAATCAAAACAAAGCCTGTGGCAAACACATCACACACAAGCTACACACAAAGTATGCAATACGAAAGCAAGCAATAACTTAAATCATACTTGTGATGACGTCACTTTGCTTTATGGCCTTCTGCTGGCCAAGGTTATAGACTCGGGGCTACGCCTGGGATGTAGAGGACTCCACCACTGCCTTTCCCTTCTCAGCATAAGACACTCCCATCTTCTTTTCACCCTTTGGTGGACCAGCCCGACAGTCACGGGCTATATGCCACACTCTACCACAAGTAAAGCAGGTACGAGTTTCTGGCCTCGAAGTTGCCCCCGATAAAACTGTTGAAGGAGCTTGCCCATAAGGCTTGGACCTCTTGCCCCATTTCTTTTAATAATACGATTTCCCAGGTCGGGGCGTTTTGAACTCTAGCTTTGTCACAGCCAAGGCCCTTTTTCCTTGCACCCGCTTCATATCTTTCTCCAACGCACACGCAGTATTGACCAATGCCTAAAAACCTTGGTTCATCGAACCCGAGAGCAGGAATCGCAACTCATCCCGCAATCTTTCGTAGAACCTCTATTGGTTTTCCGCTGCTCATCGGCGAAGATAGAGCCCGCATAACGTCCCAACCTTATGAACTCATGCAGGTAAGTCTCAACAGTACTTTCTCCTGCATTAGCCATTGGAACTCATTTTCCATGGCAATGCGTTGTGCCGCTGGTAGGTGCTTTGCCAGTAATAGTCGCGAGAACTCCTCAATCGAAACTTGTGTTAACTACCTGCCTGCTAAGTGGTGTAACTCTATCTCGTCCCACCATAATCGAGCCTCTCCTTCCGATAAGAAGGTGGAAAAGGTGACCTTCTGATCTTCCTCCGTCCTGATCGCCGTCAATATACGCTTGACGCGTGACAACCAATCCTCCGCCTACGTATGGGATCTCACACCTGTGAACGTAGGAGGATGGAAGCTCATGAACTGCTTCAACTGTCGTTTAGCTGCTCGCGCATCAACAGCCGCAACAGGTTCTGGCCTTGCCCCAACTTGTTCTAACACCACTGCCGGCTGCGCTTGCCCACCAGGCTGTGCTTGAAACATTGCAAATAGTGCCTCAGCAACTAAGCGACCAGTTTCTGCAGAAGGGGGATGTGTAGGAACCTCAGCTTGTGTCGTACTCTCATCAGAACACTGGGGATCTGACTGCCCAGCACCACTACGCGTCACCTATAGGTGAACAAGACACACATTAGCGACCACACACAAGCAATAACAATAATTTAGGAATGCACAGGTTCCTCAAACAAGTGTATTTGCATTCCTAAGTGGACATTCAAGAGTTCATTGGAGTTAACTCGGTTCGCACTGACACGTGCTCGCCACCCCACAAAAGAATTCGACCACGAACTCGAAAGAGGAGGACCTAAACAGGCTGATACCAAAATGTAACGACTCAATCCGTTCATATAACATATAATAGAAGGTCCGGCCAGGGCCCCACACTATATGCCACAAAACAGGCGGCGAGGTTACACGTTAATACCACAAGACAAGCGCATCCTAACTCAGAGCATGCTGGCGGAAGATTTTAACAATAATCTTGAACTCCAACCATGAATATCCACTATATATATAAACAACCACATTTATATATCAACTCTCGAAGGAACGTACAACAAATACAACATTGTCTGGCCTATGGCCTTACAGTTACTCTTTACAGGTATGGATTCCAAACATCGGCGCGCAGGCCAGCCACACATGAACAAAATCTAACATTCATTGCTTAGCCTTCAAGGGCTAGCAGCGGCAGTGCAGCAGCAGCAGCAGGGACTTTAGCCCTTATATGTCCCGCTCGGCTCTCCAGCACCTGCACAAGGACAGCCTACCAAGCGGTGGCAAACATGGCAACAGTCATCATTCAACTGAACAATTTATAACGATCGAACCCCTTTCCCGGGGAACTGGTATTCCTTCCCTGCAGGCATAACAATTCATAGGCAGATATATATATCACACATTGTGCTCTCACACACAAACAGTCCATCATAACCGTCAGCCACGTGGCCCGACGATCCGTGCACTCATGGCACATTCTTAGTGTACCGGCGAACCAGGGTCCCACCACCGTTCCAGGTCCGAAACCCGACGATAAAATTGAGCATTTAGTCTTTACGACGCGTAGGCCTAAGACTCTCATTATGCGCTCCAACTGACTGCACTTTCAGGTCTCCAAGTCGGACAGACATAACTCAGGTACGGATCAGCCACCCCTGTTGCTCAAGTCGCCTTGCCATCACTGAATACCAACGTACTCGAGGCCAAATTTAAGGCGCCGGTCGGTTTCACCTTTCATGTTCGGCACGAGGCCTTTTCAAGAGCTCATCAAGCTCACAATAGCCATACTGTCCACCAAGGACTGGCTTCACAAGAGCCATAATGTCCACCAAGGACTGGCTTCACAATCAATAAGGGGAGTTTATGCTAGTGTCTCTCACGATCGCTTAGTGGGTTCCGCAGAACTCACTTTCTGCACCCAACTCCGCCCAAACCCTACAGCATCATGCAATGCCAGAAAACTGGTCTTGACATAGCACACATCACAAGCATCACAAGGATATTTTCCTGGACTACCACTCCAGTACTTCCTGCTACTGCCCTTCAGAGGTCAAACCCATCGACTCCACAAACTACACGTTTAACCACAGAGTCTTCTCCGGTGTGCAAATAAAACATCACCAATCATGACCAACCTGTCCAGATGAGCTTCACACAACATGCCTATTCCGTACGACACATTTTCGGATCTATATGCAAGACTATTGGGGATTCCAAGAATTAACCCAAAGGAAATCCCTCCATAATCCACCCTCTGGTGGGGGAAATCCATGCACATGCCAAAAAGGACTTCACATGTCCAAGAAGGAAGATCGTTACCATTGACTACCTCTTTGGAGCCATGGAAACCTAGCCGGCTGGAAAGCACCGCAGCGGCCTTGCCTCCACAAATCTGGCCTCGGATCTCGCTTCGAAACTCAGAAGCTCCACTGGTGGCCGACTCCTCTCTCCTCCTCCTCCTTGCTCTCCCTTATCTCTAACACTTTTAGAAAGAGAATGGACCACGTTAAAATGAGAATCTCTTTCTCATTCCTGGCTATGAACTAGCAGGGAGAAGCCTGGGCCATCAGATCACATATGAAGAAAATAGATGGCCACAAATTGCCCTCAAAACTCTATTTTTGGGCTGACACGACCTGTGACATGCTCGTATCACAGGTCGTGTACCTTAAGCGGCACACAAACGACTTACCCCAAGCAGGACACGACCATGTGACACGCCCGTGTCACAGGCTGTGTGCCCTGACTTGCCTTCAGACACGCCCGTGTCTAGCAGCCGTGTATCTCAGGCGGCACACAACCGTCTCAACCCAAACAGGACACGTCCATGTGACACGCCAGTGTCACAGGCCGTGTGCCCGAAGACATACCTGTGTCCTGCCCGTGTTCACCAGGCCTCATTGTCTTGGCCAAATCCAGAGGACACAACCATATGACACGCCCGTGTCACAGGCCATGTTCCCCGCTCGAGGATCGTCAAGCGCATTTTTACTCGAGTGGACTTCGTCGAACCAGAAGAGGACACGCCCTTAGACATGCCCGTGTTGTAGGGTGTGTTCCCTCTCGGGAACTCGTCGGGTGCATTTCGTCGGGCACTCGACAGGCTGCTGAACCATACAGAGCAGGACACGGCTTGGGACACGCCCGTGTCCCAAGCCGTGTTGCCTAGACTGAACCCAATCTTGGGATTTGGGGTGTTACACCGACGTGATGACAGGTGTTGGGTATTGTATCCACAATAACCTAGATTTGGTGAAGTCACCCTTAAGCTAAGATGAATTAAGTTATATTTGATGTGTTGTTTGAGTTATGTGTTTGCAGGATTAATTTGCCAAGTGTAGACCAATGTTAGTCTACAATGGGTCACCAAACATAGGACCATACAATGTAATCCTTCATTGTGTGATCCATGGTGTTGACTCGTGTATAGACTCTCTATTGGGATACACTTCATGTTTCAAGCACTATGATTGATTGGAGAAAGAAGTGTTGCTGATTTTATTGAAGAAAGGAAATTTCTCAAGAAGGAAAATTTTTCTAAGTCTTTCACTTGAGTAGAAGTTTAATTACTCGAGTTGAACACTTAGTAACTACTCGAGTGAGTCTATCTGAACTCGAGTAAGGGAAATGGCTCTCGAGTAGTCTAAACATAGCTCTCGAGTGGCCAAGTCCATTACTCGAGTAGGCCTTCTCTTATTCTCGGGTTATCAGTTTTTGCTCTCAAAATTTATTCTAATTACTTTACTCGAGTAGTTAAGTTAACCACTCGAGTAGCTGAATACTTTGGCTCGAGTGACAGAAAGACAGTTCTCGTGTTGTTTTCACCCCACTCGAGTAGTCAAGTTCATGTACTCGAGTAGTCTTTCTACTACTCGAGTAGCCCAGCTCCAATACTTGAGTGACCAACTTTTAACTCTCAGAATTTTTCTAAGTCCTATACTTGTGTAGCAGAATTCCTTTACTCGAGTAGTTAATCTACTTCTCGAGTAGTCTAATTTCAGTACTAGAGTTACCAGATTTCATCTCCCAGAAAATCCGCCAAGTCTTTGACACGAGTAATCCTTCTACCTCTCGAGTAGTTCATCTCCACATCTCGTGTAATACTTCTAGCACTCGAGTGTTTCTTATCTCACTCGAGTGATTACGAATTTTGTTCAGTATTTCCTCAAGGACTTCTTCTCGAGTAGTCTGTTTCTATCCTCTCGAGTAATCATATTTGTACTAGAGTAGCTCATCTTTTACTTGAGTAAATCAAAAACCTTTTCCAGAATTTCGCTAAGTCCATAACCGGCGGGATTATCAAATGCTGTGACGTGATTGGTCCACGTGTACGCCATTAATGCTAATTATAACCGTTAGGGAGATCTTATATAAGGTCTTGTCAAATCGTTTAACCCCAACAACAAGCTGTCAAAGAAATATTTTATGTCTCTGAATCACAATTTTCTCTTTCTAAAAACGGAAGTCGTCGCCCGCTTCATCGTGCAAATCGCCTAGGGTTTTCGTCCAAGATGATTCAGATTAAGGTTGACTTACAGATTGAGATTGTTCTTCAAATCCTCATCATCTCTCGGATCGTGTGATTCAAAGAAATTCCAGATCCAGATCTTGCCGAGCCTCTTCTTTAATATTTTCTGATAAAGCCGCAAAGATCAAAGAAGAAGACCTTGGCCGAGATTTTCCAAATCTGAGAAAATTATTGTTTTTTTCATTTTCTCCATTTATTTTTGTAGGAGATTCTTCTCCGAGTGTAGGAGCTTTTGTCTCCGAGTTGTAGGAAGTTTTTATCTTCCGAGTGTAGATCCGTGTTGTGGATCGAGATTGTAGGAACTTTGTTCCGAGGTGCAAGATTGGTTTTTAATTTGAGATTGTGGAGTAGCCGAGACTAGTGCTTTGCTAGATCAGTGAGTGGAAAGTAGATATACCCAAGGTTGGGAAACCACTATAAATCTCTTGTCGTCTGTGAATGCTTGGTAGATTTTTGTGTGCATAGATCTCTAAATTTTTATTCTGCAAAAAGTCGCACAACTCTCCTATTCACCCCCCCTCTAGGTGATTAAGGTAGACAACTGAATAACTTTCAATTGGTATCAGAGCCAGGTTGATCACTAAAAGGTTAACACCTTGATCAGATCTGTCTTAAGTTGTTTTTTGGGATTATCCAAGCATGGACAAGGCTAAAGATTTTTCCAAGCTTCCCTTTTACACAAAGAATAACTTTCTCATGTGGAAAGAGAGAATTAGATTCTTCATGGAAGTTGTGGATCCGAGAATCTTCATGATCGTTGAAGGTCCTTACGTTCCGATGACCGTCTCCACTATAGATCCAACTAAGAAGGTTCCTAAGAAATTGATGGATCTCGACAAAGATGAGATTGCACTTGTCTCTCTAGACAAGAAGGCCAAGAATATAATAGCAAGTCCAGTTGATGACTTCATGTTGCAGAACCTGATCCACTGCCAGTCCGCTAAGGAGATGTGGCAGTCACTCGTCACCTTGATGGAAGGAACAAAAGAAGTTAGGGATGATAGAAGATCCCTTCTGAATCAGAATTATAAAGCCTTCTGACAAGGATCCAAGGATACCATTGCTGACACGTTTGAAAACTTCTTCAAGATAGTCAACGGCCTAAGGGACTACGATCGAGTCTTCAGAAACGGAGAACTGAAAGATAAGTTCTTGAGATCCCTGACTAAGGAATGAGATAACAAGGTTTGTGCAATCCGGGAATTTGGAAAGCTAGATGAAACGGACACGCAGAATCTCTTCGGGAAGCTTATGTCATACGAGATGTAACTCAATACAAGAAAAGTTGAAGAAGAGAAGAGCAGGTCCTCATCCAAGGAGAAGTCTGTTGCTCTCAAGGCAGACACCTCAAGGAAGTCCAAGGCTGCCTCTTCTGCCACAACACAAGAAGTAAGTGAAGAAGAAACCTCGGAGCCGAGTACCTCAGGCTCAGAGCTTTCTGAAGGAGAGTTCTCTCTACTCTCATGACAGTTCAAGAAATTCATGAACAAAAAGAAGCAATGGAAAGGCAAGGATGCCTCCTACAGAAGATCACGACATGATGGTGATCGACACAGAAAAGGCTCAAGCAGCCATGACAGGTATACTCCTAAACCGAACAAACATATTTCTACTGACATCGTTTGTTATTGCTGTAATAAGCAAGGTCATGTCATCGCTGACTGCCCCCACAAAAAGAAGGAGGGTGGAAGGAGAGAAGAAAAGAAATCTTCTTACAATAAGAAGAAGATAGAAAAGAGTCTAAAAGCCAAGAAGGGAAAGACTCTAAGCGACTTTAACTCATCTGAGTCGAGTGAAGAAGAAGAAGCCTACTTCGGGCTTATGGCTCAGACTGATGATGAACAAGAGCCCAGTTCACTGGGAAGGTAAACTCTCACACTCCTATTTCTGATTCTGATGTTTCTGAGCATAATCATGAGGACAACACTTCTGATGATGAGTCTGAACTCATGGCCCAGTACAAGGAGTTAATTAAGGCTTACGACAAATGTCGACGAGTCGTGAAAACTCAGGCTAAAGAGATAAAGTCTCTAAAAGCTGAAGAGAGCACCTTGAGAGAGGAAGTCGCTAAGACCGACTCACTCAGAGAAAACTTCAATGCTGCCATTGAAGAATATAACAAGGCTCTCGAGCACCTACACCTTAAAGAGAAAATTATAAAAGAATTAGAAGCACAACTTGCGGCTGAAAAGAAACTTGTTGAAAGTTTCTCGAAAGCCAAGACGGTCCTTCCTTTCATTGCTGAATTCTCAGCTAAGGCCAAAGGTGCTGGGCTAGGCCATGTTGAAGCTCCTAGTAAATCTTCTAGGAGGAATAAAGCTCAAATAAAGAATAAGGCGACCAAGAAGGCTTTGGCCAAAGAGAAGGTGAAAGCCCCTCAAGATCATATCTCTGTCAAGAGGGTTATATTTCCATCAAATGAGTTCGATCTTGACTCATCCTATGGTCACTTAACTAGGCCTACTTATGTAGAACCCAAGTCTCATTACCAAGGATGGACTCGCCCCAGAAACATTGGTGAGAGTGTCTTTAAGGCACCTTATGAGGAAGCTATTATTCAGAGCTATGACCCTTATAATCATGGTCATAACATCAAGAAAGCACCAAAGGTAAAGACTATTGTGGAAAGGCCATTGAAGGAGAAGAAATCATGTGATTGTCGTCACCATGAAGCTTCCTCCTCCAAGAATGTTGCACCTGCTAGACTACCATCTCAAAAGGTCAAGTAGGAGAACACAAGGCAAAGATACAACAGGTTCGACTGTTGGTGCTGTGAAAAAATTGGTCACTTTGCCATCGATTTCTGGTTTAATTCCAGGAATTTTGCAACTCCTCAAGTTGGCAATATGAGAAAGACCACTCATAATGCTAATACTCGCAGGGGAAGTATTCTAACAAGAGACCAAGGAACCAAACGTGTTTGGGTTCCTAAGTCAAATTGATTTATAATTGCAGGCATGTCCAAAGGCTACCAAAACACCAATCTGGTATTTTAACAGTGGATGCTCTCAGCATATGACCGGGACAAGAAGCCTTCTTCAGAACTATTCTCCAGTCTTGAATGGGCCAAAGGTCATATTTGGAGGTTCAGACCGAGGAATTACTAAAGGCTATGATATGATCTATAATGGTAGAGTATCCTTCTCAGATGTGGCTTATATTGAAGGATTGGAACATAATCTCATAAGCATAAGTCAACTTTGCGATAAAGGATATATTGTTGAATTTCATGTTGACAAGTGCTTGATAAAATCTGTTGACAATATGGAAATGATTCTATCAGACACTTGATGCAGAAATATATTTTGTTTAAATTTCATTTGTATAGACTCTTCTACACTAGTGTGTTTTATGGTTAAAGATAGTGCGTCTCTTGGCGACCAATGACACATGATATTAGCACATATTAATTTCAAAACCATCAATAAATTATTTTCACTAAATTTAGTACGTGATGCCCCAAATGTCAAGTACGTCAAAGATAGAGCTTGTCACACATGCGTAAAAGGCAAGCAAACAAGGGCTACCTTTAAAAGCGTTATTGGCAAAGATTCTAACAGATGTTTGCATCTGCTTCATATGGACTTGTTCGGTCCACTGCAAGTTAGAAGTTTGAGAGGTAAGGATTATACGTTGGTTATTGTTGATGATTACTCACGCTTTGCGTGGGTATTCTTTCTAAAAACAAGTCAGATACATTTGACATCTTTACAAATTTTGTCAGGCAGGTCCAGAATGAATACAACTGTTCTGTAGTCAAAATCAGAAGTGATAATAAAACAGAGTTCAGGTCTAGAGCCACGATAGAATTCTGTGAAAGCTTGGGTATCTTTCATGAGTTTTTCTCTCCTCGTACTCCTCAATAGAATGGAGTGGCTGAGAGAAGGAATAGAACACTCATAGAGACCTGCAGGACCATGTTGAGTGATGCCTCACTTCCGGAATACTTCTGGGCTGAAGCCGTCAACACTGCATGCCACGTACAAAATCGAGCACTCATAAATAAGAACCATAATAAGACACCTTACAAACTTCTAAAGGGCAGAAAACTGACTGTCTCATATTTTAGAATTTTTGGTTGTAAGTGCTTCGTGCTTAACAATGACAAGTATCATACTACCAAATTTAGTGAAAAGAGTTTTGAAGGTATTTTTGTAGGGTATAGTAGCCATAGTAAGACATATAGGATATTTAATAGAAAAACTCTTGTTGTAGAAGAATCCATACATGTTGTATTTGACGAGACGAGCTTGCTGCAAAGCAACTCTTCTAGTGTGTTCATTGAAGATGCAAGTACAAAGTTAAAAGAACTAAACTTGGATGAGCCAACTGAAGAAAAAGGTGAAAAGTTCGTCAAGATCACCACTACAACCCCTATTGGAGAAGTTGATGATCAAGATGAAGAAATCATCCAAGTTGATGAAGTCACTCCAGTGATTGAAGAAGAAGTTCCAGATGCAAGGACTCTAGAGCTCAGACATCTGAAGGATCACCTAATGAACCAAATCATAGGAGATCCACGGGATGGTGTCAGAACTCGTAGAGGTACAAGTAACGAGAATTTATACTTGAGTTTTCTCTCACAGGTTGAACAAAAGAAATTTGAGGAAGCAAACTCAGACGCATCTTGGATAATGGTGATGGAAGAAGAACTAAATCAGTTCAAGCGCTGTCAAGTATGGAAACTTGTTCCAAGACCCAAAGGTAAGAATATCATTAGGACAAATTGGGTCTACAGGAACAAGATGGACGAGGATGGAACGATCTTAAAGAACAAGGTCAGACTCGTCGCCAAAGGATATCGTCAAGAAGAAGGAATCGACTTTGACCAGACGTACGCTCCAGTGGCAAGGCTGGAGGCAATCAGGCTATTCCTAGCATACGCCGCTCTTAAGGGCTTCACTGCCTATCAGATGGACGTGAAGTCTGCCTTCCTTAATGGTGACATAAAGGAAGAGGTGTATGTGGAACAACCTCCAGGTTTCGTTGATTCTAACTTTCCCGATTATGTTTATTTATTACATAAAGTATTATATAGTTTGAAACAAGCTCCTCGAGCTTGGTGTGAGACGTTGTCTAGCTTTCTTCTTAAGAATAAGTTCACAAGGGGAAAGATAGATAAAACATTATTTCTTAGGGAAATAAAATGCAAGATTTTGCTAGTGCAAATCTATGTCAACGACATTATTTTTGGCTCTACTGACGACAACCTCTGCATGAAGTTTTCTAAACTTATGCAAGGGAAGTTTGAAATGAGCAGTGAAAGTGCTGGTTAGATCTGATATACTCTAGAGGGGGAGGGGGTGAATAGAGTATGGTGCTTACTAAAAACCTTTTACAACTGTTGTTGTAAACCTAAGTGAACAGGGAAGCAAATAACATAAAGTAAATGTAAACACAGAGCAATCACAGATCACAGCCAGAAAACAAAAGAAAAACAAGCAACCAGAAGACACAAGGAGCTATAGTGGTTCCCCAATCAATCTGGGTACATCCACTCTTCTACCACCCTAGGTAGGAATCTACTGCAGGATGAGTTGATCAGGTGTCCTGGGCACCAATGGGTTTTGATCAGGTCCCCAAAAACCAAACCCTCAAGTCTTTTGGAAGGAGACTTGCAACCAAAATAATTTTGAAGGGATTTAAAACCCTGTACAGAAATGAGAGAGAGGGTGATAGTGTCTTCTCTATCAACAGTCAAAGAGAAGACTTATGGATTGATGTAGTAGCTCTTGCTCCCCCTGAGATCTTGAAATGGTCAGGAATGCTGGAGCACTGCTTCAGGGTGATAGGCCTTCAATGACCTAGAATGCCTGGACCAGAACTGCTTCAGGAACTTCTTTGACAGATTGATTGATTGTTGTCCTTTGAAGTTATCCTGTGAATAGAGAGAAGAAGACTCTTGATTGAATTTAGTTGTTCTTCTTCTTCTTGAGAGAGTTCTCTGGTCAAGGCTGATTGCAGTCAAGAACTTTAGATTTTTGAATGTTTTTGTTCTTCTGCAGCTTTTGAGTATTTTTTGTACTTAGATTCTTGAACTCTGCTTGATTCTGTATTTTCTTGTGTCGGTCTTTGTCTGTCACTGACTGAGGGATATTCAAACTTTTTTTTTTGGAATTGTCGAGCAGTAATTACAGTCGGCCTTGGAAAGAATCCAACAATCAATGACTTTTCTAACTGTCCCATGAAAAAATGGCATGTGATCGTCCATAGTCAATGCACGTTCTAACGGTAACATTCCGTGGCGATCTGACATTAAATGTTCAGGAATTAGCGCCAAGAAACGGGACGGGAGCCTTGAAGAAAACCTAATCTGGATTCGTCGAACGAAGAACACATTTCGTCGAGCTTAACTTGTGTTCGTCGAGCTGAGCTTGAGTTCGTCGACCTGAGCTTGAGTTCGTCGAGCTGAGCTTGAGTTCGTCGAGCTGAGCTTGATAGAGTTCATCGACCAGACAATCTTCATTCATCTGACAGACATTCTTCATTCGTCGAGCTAAGAATCAAATTCGTCGATTTGAGAAAAGTTCTGGACTTAGATAAAATATCCTGCATCTGCTGAAATGCCGTGTCGACACAAATTGGTGTCGACAGATTGATCTTGGTGTCGACACAAATCCTCTAGTGTCGACATAAGCTGGTGTCGACTGAAATCCTGGTGTCGACACAAGTTAGTGTCGACTGAAATCCTGGTGTCGACACAAGTTGACTGGTGTCGACACAAACCCTAAGTGTCGACACAGATTCTCTGAGTCCAGAAATCGTCGAGTAGAGAATAGCATTCGTCGACCTGAGAAGCTGACTTCGTCGACCTGAGAAGCTGTGAACTTGAGGTCCAAGTTCGTCGAGCTCAGAATATAATTCGTAGACCGAAGCATGAAGCTGGACTTAGAATAATTTGAAGTCCTCCTGACTTTGGCTTGATGTAGAAACTGAATTTTCGTCGAACATAGAACATAGATCGTCGAGCTCAGCACTACGAATTGTCTCACGATCGTCGAGCGCAGAATTCCTTTCGTCGAGCTGAGTTCGACGAACGTGGAACTCACTTTACTTAGTCTTGAAAAACTTGTGAATCTGGAGTGTCTGAGGGTCTTGTTGAAAGCTGGTCCATCTGGAGTTGAGCCTAAGGACTTAACCTAGACTCTAGGATACAAATTGACCCTGGCTATACAAGATGGGTCACATCCTAAGTCAGTGAACCTAGCCCAAATCAACTAGGGATCCAACAAGCAGTATGAGCGAGCTGAAGTATTTCTTAGGGCTTCAGGTGAAATAATATGAAGATGGAATTTTCATCTCGCAGACTAAGTTCACCAAAGAGCTAATTAAGAAATTCGGAATGGAGAACATAACCTCTATGAGGACTCCAATGAGCTCAACTGTGTCTCTAGACAAGGATGAGAAAGGGAAACCTTTTGATGAAACCAAGTACAGAAGAATAATTTGATTTTTGCTCGACCTTACTGCCAGTAGACCAGACATACTGTTCTCAACATGTGTATGTGCTAGATTTCAAGGGAACTCTAAGGAATCTCACTACGATGTTGTAAAGTGGATTTTGAGATACCTTAAAGGTACACCAAATCTTGTCTTATGGTACCCAAGAAGTAATGATAGCGAGATAATTGGTTTTTCAGATGCAGATTTTGCAGGTAGCAAAGATGACAAGAAGAGCACTTTCGGGACTTGCCAATTCCTTGGAAGAAGACTCATTTCCTGGAGTAGTAAGAAGCAGAACTGTGTTGCAATTTCAATGGCTGAGTCAGAGTATATCTCTGTAGGCAGTTGCTGTGCACAGTTGCTATGGATAAAGAACCAGTTTGAAGACTATAACATAAAGTTTCAAAACATTCCATTATTTTACGACTCTTCCAGCGCAATTACAATAGCCAACAACCCAGTCCCTCACAGCCGAACAAAGCACATAGAGCTGCGGTACCACTTCATCCGGGAGCATGTGGAGCATGGGGACATTGATCTACAGTATGTCCCAACAGACAAGTAGATTGCAGACATTTTCACGTAGCCACTGGATGAGGCTAAGTTCTCTGAAAGTAAGGGTTAGATCTGAAATACTCTAGCGGGGGGGGGGGGGGGGTAAATAGAGTATTTAGGGTTTATCAACTTTTTTCTAATTAATTCAATCTATTTCTAGTTCAGCAGAAATTAAATTAAAAACACAAACAAAGCAACCTAGTAATCACAGGCACAACAAGAACAAAAGAAAAAAAGAGCAACCCAGACAACACAAGAAATTTATAGTGGTTCCACTAAACTTGGGTACAACCACTCTTCTACCACCCTGGTAGTAATCCACACAGGTTTTTGATCAGGTGACTGCCACCAATGAGCTTTTGATCAGGTGCTCAAAAACCAAACCTCAAGTCTTTTGGTCAGGTGACTTGCAACCAGGAATAACTTTTGAAGGGAGTTAAGAACCCTTTATATAGTGGGGGATGAGAGAGTGATTTTGTCTTCTCTTTCTAAGATACAACTGAGAAGACTTTAATGGAAAATGATGTTAGCAAAGGCTCCCCCTGAGATATAGAATGGTTCAGGAAGTTGAAGGCCTGCTGCAGGGTGATAGGTCTTCAGACTGTTGCTTTGACCAGAAGAGCTCCAGGAACTTCTTGACATATTGAATGTTTGTTGTCCTTTGAAGAATCTTGAATGAAGACATAAGAAGATTCTTGATTTGAATGATTGTTCTTCTTCTTCTTGCTGCAACTTCTCTGGTCTAGGGCTTGTGTTTCTTTATTGTGTTATTGCCCTGTAAGTATCTTTCTCAGTGTGCTGTCGAGAGAGAAGAAGATCCTTTTTTTTACTGTGTTTTCTGACTACTCTTCTGTGTGTATCTTGGAAGAGCAAGAAAAATCCCTTTTATATTTTCCATATAAATTACCTTTTGAAATTTGAATTCCTTTCTGCATTGAATTCTGACGGCCTGGAGAATACTTGCATTTATTGATTTCCCCAATTGTCCTATGGAAAAATGACAAGCAATAATCCTGATGAAGAATGTAATCAATGCTTGCCTCTAATGGTAATATTCAGAGAATATTTATGCATTGATTACTCAAGAATTATTGCAATAGAAAATGGATAGAGGGAGGGTAATTTCTAAGTCTGGAACTTTACATAATTCGTTGAGCAGAATTCATCGATCTGTGTCCAGAGATCATCGAACAGAGAAGTCATGTTCGTCGACCAGATGATAGTTGTTCGTCGAGCTGAGATCCAAGATCATCGACCTAAGAACTGATAACTGCTTTCTCTAGACCCGTCAATTCTGTGCATCAAGTTCGTCGAGCTGAGAATATTGTAGGTCAAAGGCACAGCGGGGAAGAGGTCGCGCGGACTGAAAAGGCCGAGCGAACAGAAGGAAGGAGAAGAGCAGGTGACCGCGACCAAGATGCGGGTGAGAAAGGAACAACCCGCACGGTCAGGCAGATCACAGCAGCAAACCGCGAGTATAGGGACAAGCGGATAGGGGAAAGCAGAAGCGGACAGGGAGAAGAAGGTCGCAGCGGGTAGACACAAGCCGCAAAGACAAGGAAGTCGAAGAGGCAAGAAAGAGCAAGGAGCGCAGCGACAAGGAAACAGGTCGCTGCGACGAATAGCAGTAGGAGAAGGGAACCAAGAAGCAAGCCGCGCGATCAGGGCAGCAGACAGAAACAAGCCGCGCGAACAGGGCGGCGGACAGAAGAGAAGGCAAGCCGCGAGAGAGGTCGCGGATAGCGGAAAACAAGCCGCCTGCAGACTTCTCCCCTTTGTGTTCATGTATCCCGCCACCCTTCATCTCAATACCTGGGTTTTGAGATGAACTAATGGGTTGGCAGGTTCTAACTTGGTATCAGAGGAGGTCATGCTGCGGGGGTGTGTTGAGATTATATTAGCCAGCATGACACGTGTGTGTGGGACCGCATGTTTGGGCTTTCCCCATCGCGTTCCAGGTCTGGGTGTTGACCCCGGTGGGCCCCCTTGTGTGGCGGAATATCCCCGCGATCCTGTGGTTGGGGTTAGTCCCACATCGCCTGCAGTAGGCGATCCTTTGTGTTCATGTACCCCCGCCCCCCCTTACCATTACCTCGGGGTTTTGGGAAGATGTGTGGTGACGGGTGGTTTCCACATGGTATCAGAGGCAGGTTGTCCTGCTGCGGGGGTGTGTTGAGATTATATTAGCCAGCAGTACACGTGTGTGTGGGACCGCATGTTTGGGCTTTCCCCATCGCGTTCCAGGTCTGGGTGTTGACCCCGGTGGGCCCCCCTTGTGTGGCGGAATATCCCCGCGGTCCTGTGGTTGGGGTTAGTCCCACATCACCTGCAGTAGGCGATCCTTTGTGTTCATGTACCCCCTCCCCCCCTTACCATTACCTCGGGGTTTTGGGAAGATGTGTGGTGACGGGTGGTTTCCACAAATATATCTTCGTCGACTGGAGTTCAGAATTCCATGTTTCTTGGACTTAATAATGTTGAAGTAACGTATCCAGAAATCGTCGACCTCAGAACTGGGTTCGTCGACCTAAGAGTTAGTTTCGTCGAGCTGAGAACTTCTAACTGCTTGATAAATCTTGCCAAGACTGTGGTCTAAGTTCGTCAAGCTGAGAAGGTGAGTTCATTGACTGGAGAGTGGTTCTGGACTTAGAATACTTAGTTGTTTCTGGTCTTATAGTATTGAAGTAAATAATCCAGAAATCGTCGAATTAAGATCCAAATTCATCGAGCTGATATTCTAACTTCGTCGACTAGAGTATGAAGCTGGACTTCAAATACTTATATGTTTCTAGAATAAGGTGTTGGAAGTAGAATACCCAGAGATTGTCGATCTGAGAACTAAGTTCGCCGACTGGAATTAAGTGTGAAGAATTATGGACTTGGTGTTGAAGTACTCTGGAATTCGTTGACCTGAGATTCAAGTTCGTCGAGCTCAGCTCAGAGAATTATCTCTGATTTCGTCGACCTGAGTTCGACGAATGTCGAACTCATTTTCTGAGTCTTTGAAATTTCTCTAAGTCTTGAGTCTTTTGCAACTTGTTGATGGCTGGTCCATGTGGTGTTAATTCTAAGGACATGGTCTAAACTCTAGAACTCATACATGACCCTTACTATATATGTTGGGTCAAACATCCTAATTTAGTGAACCTAGCCCAAATCCAACTAGGGATCCAACAATCTCCCCCTATTTGGGTATGGTCACTAATTACAGACTCAAATTAATAACAAAGCAATAAAATATATATCTAGCATGAAAAATTTAAAATATGCAGCAGATATATATACACAGAGCTTTGTATCAGAATATAACCAAGTAGTTTTTAGAATAACATAAAAACTGAAAACAGTTTATAATTTACTTATTCTTCCTTTGTTACTTGAGCTTTTCCTCTTTGGCCTTCTCACCTGGCTGAGTAAACTTAATCTCCCTGTTAGGATCTGCAACTTAAGCCTTGGTCATTATCATGTCAGCAGCCCCAATGATATTAAGAGATGTAGCCCTGGGCACTACTGCTTCTGGATGCAGTTTCATATAATCATCAACATTAAAAAACTTGTTACCTTTAGCAAACCTGTTCAGTTCTTCCTTTCTGTACTTGGACATTGTAGAGTATTGAAAGGTATCCTTCCCTTCAGCTTTAGCTTTGTTAATCATGGAAAGGCCAACCAATTCCTGGAACCTGGCCATCTTAGCTGTTGTAGCTATCTCTGGATCCTCAAATGGTATAGGTGGGGAAGCAGGTCTTTTGGGGCTTTCAGCCTTTTAATGTTTAGGGAATTTTTGTTGTTGTTGTTGTTGATGCTGCTGCTTTTGTTGTTGGTGCTGCTTGGCAGATGAATAATGTCTTTGCTGGCTGCTTCTTGAAGATGAGGATCTACCCTGATGTCTCTGATAGGTCTGAAACTGGGTAGTCCTTGGAGTTGAAGAATTAGAAGCACTAGCAGCTGGTGGAGGAGGAGGAGGAGGAGGGTCCTTTTTGAATCTTTGTGGAGGAGGAAAATATATTCTGCTTCTCTTCCTTTCTTTCTGTTCATTCTTGGACAACCACATCCATGCTGGCATGCCCTTATAAGGTGTGATCTTTTGAAGTATATAGTATGGTGTGTCATTTGCTGGATTTAATTTTGTTGCAGGAGGTGGAGGAGCTTTCCTCTTATTAGATACTTTCTTTTTCTTTGGCCCATCATCTGAGTCCTCCTCCTCCTCCTCATCATCATCATCATTAGAAGAATCTTGTGGATTATCATACATTGCATTTATTTCTTTTAGGGTTTCAGCAGATATCAGAGGTTTCTCAGCCTGGGAGGGAGCTGGAGGAGGAGCTGGAACTAGAGCTGGAGCAGGAGCTGGAGAGCTGTACACTTTAGTGCTTTCAGCAACTGACTTATTTTCCTCTTCTATATCTTCCATGATAAGTGCATCAAGATCAGGCAGTGGTGAATCATCCATTACAAAAACTGGAGCAGAAGGGGATGAAATGATGGGGGAAACAGCTCTGGGTGGAGATGGAATGGCTGGAATCACTGTAGCTGGAACCTTTGTAGTTGGAACCTCCGTTGTAACAAAACTAGCCTTTAGTTGCTTGGTAACTTTGGGGCTTATGGGTGAGGTATATGGGATTATAACCATGGATGGCTTAGTGCTGTATTCTGGAAGAAAGTTCAAATGAACTACATCAAAAGTTCTCAATAAATTAAACAAATCTACTGTGGGATTTATAATAAAATCACCAGCAGTTATTGTTTCCTCTGTTACTGTATCATCCATAGTATCTATGTCCATATCTGTTTAAATAAAATTAATGAAATTAATTAAATCTTTATCAGCATCTGCTGCTGCTTCTGCTTCTTTTGTTTCTCCTACTTCTGCTGTTTCTACTGCATCTGCTGCTACTGCTGTTACTATTGCTGCTTCTTCTTCATGGAGTATCTCCCCCTGCTTGGTTTCAGTGCACACTGGAGTCAGGCCCCTAACTAGAGAGGAAGGATCAGAGAGAGCAGATATTTGTGCAGCTAGGGTAGAAATGGAAGTAGCAAGAGGTGTAATGGCCTCTACTATAATGGTTTTAAGAAGGGGAGTGAGAAGTGCAATGAGTTATGGTATGATGGAGGGATCCAAGAGTGGAGCTGCAGAGGGTGGTGTAGAAGGTGTAGTAGTGGAGATAGGGCTAGGAATGGAGGAGGATGGTGGAGGTCGAGGTGGTGCATCCTGCATTAGTTCATCCTGAGGAGTAGAGGTATTGAGGGGGGTTGAAGGCAGATTGAAGAATGGGATGTTGTCCAAGTGAGGGGGGTAAAGGAGATGAAGGTGGTGATGGAATTGGTGTACCATGGGGGTATTGAGGTGGGGTTGGTTGCGGTGATTGATAAGGAGAGGGTTGGTGAAATTCTTGAAGAGGAGAAGAGGGGATGTCAGTGATATCTATTGGTGGAGAGTTTGTAGGAGATGGAGCTGGAGTAGGAATATGAACTAGTTGTTGTTGTGGTTGTTGTTGTGGTTGTGGAAGAGAAGAAATGGTGGGGGTGGAGGGAAGTTGATGTGCCATCTGAGGATGAGGTTGGATGGCTAGAGGTGATGGAGGTGGAGGAGGGATCTCCTCAGTGGGGTGGGAAGTGGCTGCAGCAGCCCTGGTGGAAGAGGAAGAAGCCTTGGAGGGCTTGGTGATGGTCCTCTCCCACCTGCCAAAAAGGGCACAGGCGAGCCTCTTAGAGGCACTGATGAATATGGTGTATGAGACCAGAGATTCAGCAGCCTTTTCTTTGAGGAAGATCCATAAGATCCTTCCAAAACAGACTTCTTTCTTGGTATTCTTTTTCTTAATCAGATCAAACATGATCTGAGCCCAGTTGACCTTTTTCTTGTTAACCACAACACACATAACCAGGAATTGGTGCCTGGTTATGTAGTCATGTGTAGTGTGCTTGCCCAACAACACTTTCACTACAATGTCTGATAGGAATTTGAATTCAGCAGACATGTGTTTCTTCAGCAATTTATTTGGGGTTTCTCCAGAGTAACCAATCATACCCAGCATCACATCATATTCCTCAGTGTCAATTTCTAACTCTTCTTCACCGTTACTTAATCCAAAAATTTTTGTTAAAACAACGGGGGTAAGGGAAACAACATTACATGCTATAGTTCCAGTCATGGTGTTGTCATCTGTTGTGGAGGAGGTATAGACCCACTCCCTGATTTTTTTTGTGTTGGCGATCTTAATCCCGGTGGATAGCAGACTCTTCAATTGCTATTCTTCAAGCAGTTACAGGATTTCCATGAATATAGGGTCTGAATGTTGAAATGACTCAAAATCAACATCAAATCCGGTGTCGAATTTCATTGCCGCAAGATTTCCTGCTGGAATCGCCATTAGAGCACCTACAAGAGAAAAAACGACAATCAATTACAAAGGAACTGAAAGCGCGGGATGTACTACCTTGGGCTCGCGAGAGGTGTCCCAACGAGCGAGAAGGGGAGGCTGGCGAGATGATAGGTGAGTAAGACCAGGGGGACCCGCCTGTAGGAGGCGGGATGGGAGATTCTTTGAGCTTGGCGAGATGGCTCTGGTAGACGAGATGGCCTATATTGCGAGATGCCAGCGAGACGGACAGAGAGGGTCGTCTCGCCCGTCAGTCTCTTCCCCACTCGCCACATGGGAGAGGAGATGTCTTTACCTTTTTACCCCTAAGGAGGATTTTACCTTTATGCCCCAGGTAATCTTACATTTCTACCCCTAGAGGTCTGCGCATAGCTCTCCAGAACAACGGAGTTTAGCTGTTGGCAGACCCAGCCCAGGGTGTTTTGGTCATTTCAGATTATTTCAGAAGTGATATTTGCAGATCAGATTCAGAGGCCTATAAATAGACCGATAAGGTGCCTGAGATGGTTGTTGAACCTTTTCACTATCTTCCTCACAGGCACCTAGCTCAGCATTGGCTAGGGAGGGGAAGATCTTTAGTTCTTCCGGGAAAGAGGTGGGACCTCCGAGCTGAGATCCCTCGGTCTGTTTTCAGGTCTCCAACTCTCGTCAGGAGGATAGTTCAAGAAGAGTACGTGTGGGCTGCATCCTGTTTCGAACTTTAGGAGGGACCAGAAAGCTGGTTCCAATATTTTTGGTGCGGTGAGCGTGGATCGCAGCCCTCAGAGAAGAACCTTGAGCAACCACATGGCTGGAGATCACAAAGAAGGAGAAGGAGAGGGGTCGGATAACCCGGGAAGATTTGTCGGAAGAGAGGAGTTTATGGCTTCAATCAAGGGGATCATGGACTTACTGCAAGGGATCTCGCGACAGAGAGATTGTTCTGCCCCACTACCTCAAGTGCCTGCTCTCACGCCGCAAGAAGGGCTCGTCTCGGCACGAGTGGGAGAAGATGCCCCGGGGAGGAGACCGGGGAAGGAGGTGATGGCAGAAGGGAGCGGGAGAGACATGGCAGGAAGGGAGCTGTTCCCAAGCCCGACGAGTACCATCTCGCCAGGAGAGGTGGTCGCGCGAGTAGGGGCGGCGAGACCGGTGGCGAGAGGGTCGCCTTTTTGTGAGTTGATCCTGTCAGCTCCCATCCTAGAAGGGTTCCGGGAACCCGAAATGAACTACTATGTGGGGAAAGATGATCCCCTTCATCACTTGCAATGGTTCGAGGATGCGGTTTCGATCAGGCCCATGACGGACGCGTTTAAATGCCGCCTTTTCACCATCACTCTAAAGGACAATGCTAGAGACTGGTTTCATCAGCTCCCGACAGGCTCGATATACTGCTTCGAGGACCTAAGCAGGAGCTTCCAGTTACGGTTCTCCACTTCTAAGAAGAGAAAGAGGAACCCAGAGCCGATCTTTTTGATTAAGCAGAGGGCAGATGAATCACTAGCTCAGTACGTGGATAGGATCAAAGAGGAGATCTTGGATATACAGGAGGTGTCATGGTTTGCCCTCCAGATGGCTTTTACCGTGGGACTACGGGAAGGGTTTTTCAAAATGAGCCTCACCCGGAAGGCGTCGCTGTCTTTTGAAGGCTTGATGGAGAAGGCGGCGAAGGAAATAGCGATGGAGGCGGCAAATCCCGCTTTCGCAAAAAAGTTGGCAAGACTTACAGAGGTGGAGTCGAGGGAGTCCGGGGGGAGACAACAAGAAGCAAGGAGAAGAGAAGAGCTGAGGGCATCGGCATATCAAGAGCCGGGATGGAGACAACAGGGGGGCCAGCCCCCGGACAAGGTAGAGGATTTCCCCACGGGGGGAGGAACCAACAAGGAGGACCGGGAAGATTTCACTAGCAAGGGTGGGGGTATGGTCATAGACCACCCCTGCCCCCTCCGCAGCAGGCTATGGCTATCGGCCGGGGCAGAGTTAGAGGTCGGGAGAGAGGAAGAGGAGCAGGAACTGGGAGAAGGAGAAACCCTCAGGAGGGAAGGCAAGGGGGGAGGTGGCGTTGCCATATTGTGACTTCCACGAGGAGGAAGGTCACGCAACAGCTACCTGCCCAGATTTCTTGGAAATGAGGAGAACTATAGGAGCAGGAGAGCAACAGAGACCGGTGCAGATAGAGGAAGTGACAGGTACAGGAGAGGAGGATCGATGTGTAGATCGAACGGATGTAGGAGATCGAGGGGGAATTGGAGTAATCCATGGGGGGGGGGGGGGGGGGGTTGGGATAGAGGCAGTCCGAAAGGCGAGTCTTCACACTATGTATCGCCGAAGCGTAGCCTCGACGTCGCAATCCCCTCCCCCAGATGAGAAAATCACCTTTTCAAGGAAGGACATGCCAGACCATGAAGACCCTTTCTGTGACGCACTGGTGATACGAACCTCCATTGAGAACTTTACGGTGTCACGGATCCTAGTAGATAATGGGAGCTCTGTGAACGTTATTTTCAAGAAAGACTTCAACGAGATGAGGGTGGAGGCCCGAAGGGTGCTGGCATTACGGGGGAGACAGAAATGGCGGGAGAGAAGCACTGAGAGATGGGGATAGTATAAGAGAGGGAGGAAGAGGATGTTGGTGGAGAGGGAGAAGTAGTGATGGTTGGTGGCATTGCGGGGGAGCTAGAAATGGCAGGAAAGGAGAAGGGAGAGATGGAGGCGGAAGAGGAAGGGGAGCCAAAAGAAGATGAAAGGAGGAAAGAGAAGAGGAAGATGGAGGAAGCGGGAGGGTCGCCCAGGAGGGGGGCCCGGCTAGAAAAAAGAAGAGCTTCACTGTAGGAAGGAGAGGGAGCAAGCAAGTGGGAGATGGAAAAGTTTGTGGAAGAAATGGTGATGGCTGTCGCGGAAGACGAAGTCAGAGAACAGGACACGCTGGAAGAGCAGGAAGAAGAGGAAGAGCCATCAAGGCTGAAGGCGGCCGTGGAGGTACTCGAGGTAGAGATCCACACCAAGGAAGGGAGAAAGGAGAAGGTAAAGATCAGCGGCGAACTCAGCCCGGAAGACCGAGAGAAGATCAAGGCCTGCGTGCAAAAACATATTGACGTCTTCGCGTGGAGCGCCGCAGACAAGTCCGGGGCGATGCGAACGTCTCTTGTCACCGCCTCAATCTCGATCCCAACACTCGCCCCATATAGCAGAAGAAGAGGGTCATAGCCTCCAAGATGGCCAGGCCTATTAGAGAGGAGGTAGAGAAGTTACTTAAGGCGGGGTTTGTGTCCGCCTGTAAGTATCCGGGGTGGGTAAGTAATGTTGTAATGGTTAAAAAGGGGGAGGGTAGATGGAAAATGTGTGTGGATTTTTCTCTTTTAAATAAAGCATGCCCTAAGGATTGTTACCCGCTACCCCGAATCGACGCGCTGGTCGACTCAGCCGTCGGTTTTCCTTTTATGAGTTTCTTGGATGCATTTTCCGGATATCACCAAATACGCATGCAACCTCCGGACGTTAAGGACGTCACCTTCGTCACGGAGGATGGGTGCTTCTGTTTTAATATGATGCCCTTCAGGTTGAAAAATGCGGGGGCGACCTACCAAAGAATGATGGATCGGATCTTTCGAAATCAGAGAGGGAGGAACCTCGAGGTGTACGTGGATGACTTGATGGTCAAAAGTAAGGACCTCGAAGCTCATGTCCTAGATCTTGAGAAGACCTTTGAGACCCTGAAGAAATATAGAATTAGACTCAACCCCCTGAAATGTGTATTTGGAGCCAATAGGGGAAAGTTCCTAGGACATCTTCTCACTCCATCTGGAGTGGAGCCCAACCCCGAGAAAGTAAAAGCAATCCTAGAGTTGGAGTCCCCTAGAAATGCCAAGGAGGTTCAACGTCTTACCGACAAGTTGGCCGGGCTAAGCAGGTTTCTCTCTCGAACCGGAGAAAGATGCTTGCCTTTTTTTCGGACACTACGAGGAGGCAAGAAATTTGAATGGACCCCAGAATGTGAGAAGGCTTTCCAAGCTCTAAAGCAACAGCTCACCCAAACGCCTTTACTCCAGGGATCAAGGGAAGGAGAGGTCTTGTTTCTGTACTTAGGGGTAGGGACTGGGGCTGTGAGCTTGGTTCTTGTGCGAGAAGAAGGGAAGAAGCAATTTCCGATCTACTACGTGAGTAGGGTCTTAAAGAAAGCGGAGCTCGGATACCCCATTCTTGAAAAGTTAGCATTTGACCTCATCATCTCGACCCGAAAGCTCAGACTGTATTTTCAGGCTCATTCTATTCAGGTGGTAACGGATCACCCCCTCCGTCGCATCTTGGAGGGGGTAGAACATTCTGGGAGGCTGGCCAAGTGGTCAATAGAGCTCAGTAAATTCGACCTCGCTTTCATTCCTTGGCTCGACATTAAGGCACAGACGGTGGCCGATTTCCTGGTGGACTACGGAGTTGAGGTCCAGGAGGCAGAAGTATCCACTCGTGCAACCTGGAAGATGTTAGTAGATGGAGCGTCGGGAAGAAACTCCTTCGGAGGGGGATGGTCTTGATAATTCCGGAGGGGACCAGGATTGAACAGGCCTTGAAGATTCATTTCACAATCACCAACAACCAAGCGGAATATGAGGCGATTATCGCAGGACTCAAGTTAGCCCGGGAGTTGGGCATACAAGACATCGAGGCCTCCACCGACTCCATGGTAGTGGCAGGCCAGATCAAAGGGGAGTTCGAGACAAGGGAGCCCACCCTCCAGTTGTATCTAGGAAAGGTCAAGGGCATCATCAGACAGTTCCGAAGCTTTTCAATTCAGCACGTCCCGAGGGGGGAGAGCACTCAGGCTGACCAACTTGCCAAGTATGGCCCTCGAGCCAGGGGAACAATGACGGAGCTTTTCAGGCCGTCTAAAGAAGAAGTGGAACTCATGGAAATATGCCAGCAGAGGTCTTGGATGGACCCCTTCATCGCCTTTTTGGCTTCGGGGCAGCTACCCGCGAGAGAACTTGATAAGAAGCATACCAGATACAAATCGGCGTACTACCTGCTGAAAGATGGGGTTTTATATCGCAAGATGCTGTCGGGTTTGCTGGCCCGATGTGTGTCAGAGGAAGAGGTTCCAAAGGTTCTACAAGAGATCCTCTCGGGAGAATGCGGGAGTCACTCGGGGAGCCGAACATTCGAAGGGAGGGTGCTGAAACAGGGGTACTTCTGGCCTACCCTCAGGAAAGATGCGGAGGAATTCGCAAAAAGGTGTCAAAAATGCTCGGAGTTTGCCCCCCTCCAGCTCCTTCCGGCCCAGAGGTTGCGGACAATCACAGCTCCCTGACCTTTCGCTATATGGGGGCTAGATCTGGTGGGTCCTTTTCCCCAAGTGAGTGGCCAGAGGAAATTCCTGCTAGTCATGGTGACTACTTTTCGAAATGGCTGGAGGTGAAGGCGCTGGCTAAGGTAACATCGCAGGTGGTCAAGAATTTCGTATGGGGGGAGATCATCTGCCGGCATGGGTTACCTCTAGCCATTGTAACAGATAATGGACCACTATTTGCAAGTAGAGAGTTCGTTGACTTCTGCATCTGTTTGCGAATAGATCTCCGCTTTGCCTCTGTTCATCATCCACGAAGTAATGGGCCGGTGGAAGCAGCCAATAAGGTCATTATCAATCTGTTGAAGAAGAAAGTGGAGAATTTGAGAGGGAGCTGGGTGGAGTAGCTACCTTCAGTCCTATGGGCCTTGAGAACCACACCAAACACCACCACGGGAGAGACCCCGTTTAAGCTCTCTCATGGCTCGGAGGCTGTCATACCTATCGAGTTTGAAGTCACATCACCAAGAGTAGCAGTTGCAAGGGAAGGAGGCAAAGGATGGAGAGCGGAGAATGAGGAAGATCAAGCGCCGGATGGCAAGGTACTTCGACAAGCATATAAGGGTCAGGCAGTTCGAGAAGGGAGATTTGGTCCTAAAAAAGGTAGATGCAGCAGGTAGAGGGGCCTCCGTAGGAAAGCTCAATCCCAATTGAGAGGGTCCTGTCACAACCCGCATTTCCTCAACGAGTACATCGTATCAGAGTAAGAGGAACTACGTGTTATGATGCCACGTCGTGCAGGGGATAACTGCACACGCTTAAGGTACACGCCCTATGACACGGGCGTGTCACAGGGCGTGACACGGCCGAAAATCGACTTTTTCAGTTTTTTTTGTGCCATTCGTTTTTCTGAATCTGGATCAAGCCGAGAAGAGAGTTTATTTTCCGCCGCATCCAAACACACATTTTGATCCATAAGGCCGAGGGATACGGCCATAAAACTAAATTCTTTTCTTGCATTTAACTGATGGATTTCAACTAATAAAGTAAGCGTCAAGTGTTTGCCTAAGCGTGTGCAGTTATCCCCTGCATGACGTGGCATGATAACACGTAGTTCCTCTTACTCTGATACGATGTACTCGTTAAGGAAATGCAGGTTGTGTCAGGTCCTTTTGTAGTAAAAGAGGTCTTGAAGTCAGTAGGGTACCACCTCCAGGATGTGGACGGGGTATCCCTCGGTCGAGCCCGAAGTGGTGATGATTTAAAGAGATTTTACCCGTAACACTCTGTTCTTTGCACCTTTTATTGTTGTACAATGCTTGCAATTTTGATGCGCTCTTTTGATGTGATGGGAGTGTGGGTGACCTTTTTATGGCACCAAGGGTGAGATGGAAGAGAGGAGACCCCGAGCAGACCCGCTGACTAGGCTCTCATCTAGCTGGCATGGCTGTAGGCTCACTCGATGGTTGGAGGGTTTGGAGAGGAGACCCCGAGCAGACCTGCTGACCAGGCTCTCATCTAGCTGGCAGGGCTGTAGGCTCACTCAGTGGTTGGAGGGTTTGGAGAGGAGACCACGAGCAGACCCGCTGACCAGGCTCTCATCTAGCTGGCAGGGCTGTAGGCTCACTCAGTGGTTGGAGATGGTTTGGAGAGGAGACCCCGAGCAGACCCGCTGACCAGGCTCTCATCTAGCTGGCAGGGCTGTAGTCTCACTCGGTGGTTGGAGATGGTTTAGAGAGGAGACCCCGAGCAGACCCGCTGACCAGGCTCTCATCTAGCTGGCGGGGCTATAGGCTCACTCGGTGGTTGGAGGGTTTGGAGAGGAGACCCCGAGCAGACCTGCTGACCAGGCTCTCATCTAGATGGCAAGGCTGTAGGCTCACTCGGTGGTTGGAGATGGTTTGGAGAGGAGACCACGAGCAGACCCGCTGACTAGGCTCTCATCTAGCTGGCAGGGTTGTAGGCTCACTCGGTGGTTGGAGATGGTTTGGAGAGGAGACCCCGAGCAGACCTGCTGACCAGGCTCTCATCTGGCTGGCAGGGCTGTAGGCTCACTCGGTGGTTGGAGATGGTTTGGAGAGGAGACCCCGAACAGACCCGCTGACCAGGCTCTCATCTAGATGGCAGGGTTGTAGGCTCACTCGGTGGTTGGAGATGGTTTGGAGAGGATACCCCGAGCAGACCCGCTGACTAGGCTCTCATCTAGCTGGCAGGGTAATAGGCTCACTCGGTGGTTGGAGATGGTTTGGAGAGGATACCCCGAGCAGACCCGCTGACCAGGCTCTCATCTAGCTGGCAGGGCTGTAGGCTCACTCGGTGGTTGGAGATAGTTTGGAGACGAGACCCCGAGCAGACCCGCTGACTAGGCTCTCATCTAGCTGGACGGGCTGTAGGCTCACTCGGTGGTTAGAGATGGTTTGGAGAGGAGACCTCAAGCAGACCCGCTGACCAGGCTCTCATCTAGCTGGCAGGGCTGTAGGCTCACTCGGTGGTTGGGGATGGTTTGGAGAGGAGACCCCGAGCAGACCCGCTGACCAGGCTCTCATCTAGCTGGTAGGGCTATAGGCTGACTCGGTGGTTGGAGATGGTTTGGAGAGGAGACCCCGAGCAGACCCGCTGACCAGACTCTCATCTAGCTGGCAGGGTTGTAGGCTCACTCGGTGGATGGAGATGGTTTGTAGAGGGGACCCCGAGCAGACCCGCTGACCAGGCTCTCATCTAGCTGGCAGGGCCGTGGGCTCATTCGAGGGCAAGTCAAGTGGTGAGAGTTCACAGGGAGAAATGTCCATATTTATCAGGAGATTGGTGGAAAATCCCTAGAAAAAGGAAGGCGCGGGGATTAGGCCAGAGAAAAGGATCCCTGGCCGACAGTCGGCATGGGTGGTCTCGCCCATAGCGAGTGGTCTTCCTTGTCCCAGGCGCATGCCTGGTGTAAAGGGGGGGGGGGGGCTGTCATGTAGGGGGGGGGGCTGGTCTCCAAGTTCTTTAGCGCATGTTTATCTTACGGCGAGATAAGCACTTAGGGACAGAAGCTCTCGCTGGTAGTAAAGGCGAAGAGAGGCCCAAGGTCTAGCGTCTTTGGGCTAGCTATTAAGCGAAACAGTAGAAGGAAAAAGTATACTAGTAACATGTAAAAAGTTAATAATAATATTCCATTTGATCATCACAAAAGAGAGCACCTCACTATTTCCGAGGAAGTGTCTATCAAGATTACAAGACAAGATAAAAAAGAAAAAGAGGGGGGGGGGGAGAAGTCACGGGTGCTGGTGTTCCCCTACTCCTCGCTGCCGGAAGATGAGCTGTCGTCCGTCTCGCCGAATAAGCAGGGGACCAGGTCGCGGACAGTAACCGTCTCGGCATCATCGCACACCACCCCCAACTCCTTCATCATTTTAAGAACAAGCTTCGCTGTCTTGATATTGGAATCTCGGCAGAGGGCATCCACCTCGTCCATAGAGTAGAGAGAAGGAACGGGAAATTGGTCTGAGGGGGGCGCCACGCTGTTCCGAAGGCGGATATTTTCAGCTTTTAATTTCTTGTTCTCTCCCTCCAACTCCTCAATGCGCGAGCGCATCCGGTTGGCAGTCTCGGCATCCTGCAAGAAGATCTAATGAATGGACCATAATAAGCGGCGAGTAGGGCTAGCAAAGCGGCGGTAAGAAAACTTACCACACCACCCTGACTCTGCGCAACGAGGTTGTCGGCGACGGCCAGCCGCTTCTCAAGGTCATTATACTTCTCCCGTTCCGCGGCGAGACCGGCCTCCGCCTCCTTCCATTTCCTATTGTTGAAGACCAGGCTGCGCGAGACCCGGTGCGCGAGTTCCAGGGAGCGAAATTGAGAGTGGGCGCTCTTTAGAATGAGATCTCGCGATGTCTCATTGTCCGCGGGCTCAGAGCCAAGGCCACCATATAGCCCGAACACTAGGGAGAAGGCGTGGCTGGTGGGGGGGGGGGGTCATGCTCTTTCCAGGAAGGAAGGAGAGTGGACATCGACATGCGGTTAACATCCTTGTCCCAGAGGAGCACCGGCTCGCCCGCAATATCATCCGTCACAGGCCCCATGTTATAATTGGGGTGCGAGGCGGGAGCCGGGCGGCTGGAGGAGCCAGCCTTGCCGGAAGGGAACTCAGCAGTCTGAACATTGGTGGTTGCAGCTGGCTCTGACAAGACCGTCTCGCGGGTGGGCGAGACGGGTAGTTGAGGAGGTGAGGGAGACCCTAAAGAGATGGGGGACAGTGATCCCGATAGCTCCTTCCTTTCTTTGGCAGACTTTTTCTCCTTTTTGAAAGACACCGCTTTCTTCGCCTTCTTCTTTGGGCTGTGCCGGGAAGTGCCCTCGTCCCCGGGCCTTTTATTTAGGGTGGGGGTCAGCGTATCCCTCGCGGCCTCCGCCGCCATACTCGCTAAGGCGAGACCCCTGTTACTCTGGTAAGGAGGATGAACAGGGATGGTTCTCTCTCCTAGATAGGTTGACAGTCAGCAGAGAACAAAAATTTACAATGCTAAGGGGGGGGGGGCGATGGGAGTATACCTTCGCCGGGGAAGACAGCTGGAAGCGAGTCGAGGTCTCGCCTGAGGTAATTGACCTTGAAATTTTTCCCTGCGAAGAAGTCGGAGAGATCCTTCTCGGCACCCCCAACCTTGGGGGTTTCATAGTAGCATTCAGCAGGAGACACCGGGGCGAAAGGAATGTCTCCCAAATCCCCGTGAATGAAGATGAAGCGAGTCAGCCAGTGATGATTTTTATTAGGTGTCTCGCACACCTTTAGTCCTTGGCCTGTGAAGTAAGAAACGCCACCATATTTCGCGTGATAGATGAACAACTTGCGAAAGGCGGTCAAGCTGAATTCGATGCGCTCTCGCCGCTGGTAGCAGGCGAAAGCAATCAGTATATAGATGGCGTTGGGGTTGAATTGGGCGGGGACAACCCCGAAGTACTTGAGGACTAATTTGACCTCTGGACAAAGGGGAAGTCGCAGCCCCGCCTCGAAGTGCGAGACGGGGAAGGCCAGTTCATTGGGGTAGAAAGTATTGATGCATTCACCAACTTTGGGTGGGGAGACAAGTATCCGTCAGCAAGGAACTGCTGGCGAAGCGAGTATATTCTTCCTCTGGCAGTCTGCCGAGAGGAAAATCGTGATCCACAAATCGCTTTCCGCAGCGGCTGCAGCCCTCACATTCTTCCACCCTCTTCTTTCCCATAGCAGGCGAGAAGGCGGAAATAGGGGAAGAGAGCAATTAAGAGGGAGAGCGGGACGGGAGAAATGTGTAGAAGAAGAAGGGTAGGCGGAAGCTTTGACCGCAAAAACAGCCAAGAATAGTAACAGAAGTAGGGGAATATCTGGATTTAAGAGGTATTTATAATGAATGAAGGAGAGAGGAGATCGAGCGGGAAAATCAAGCGGCGGGAAATGAAGAGACGGCCCGACACTTCGCCTCTCTCTCTCTAGAACCCAAGGGGCGAAAACGCCGCGACGACTTTTTCGAAGTCAAAGCCATCATTACGAACTAATTAATTGAAAAAGGAGCTAATCACAGTAATGATGAAAAACCTAGCATGACATGACAGGCACAACACCATAATGATGAAATTTTTCATCCCGCGTGGAGGGAGCATCCCGTCCAGAGAAGTTTTATACAACACACCAATAGCTAAACATAATTAAAATGGCAATAATAATACAGGGTGGCCTGGAGAAGGCGAGACGGGACCGCGACAGCTTAGTTCCTGACCCATTTCCAGCGGCCATCTTGGCCTCCCGCAAAGGGAGGGCGGCCAGGAAGATGAAAAGCACAAGCGGCGACCACGCCGCGGAGCGCGAGACGGAGATGTTCGTTCGTCGCGTTTAGGATGGCTTGGGGGTCTGTCCCGTCCATTGCGCTGTCGGCTTCCATCTCAGCAGAAAGGCGGTGGCACTCTGTTTCTAGCCATTCCATGCGCCGGTCAGAGTCCTGCTTCTCCAGCTCCATCTCGCAGATTATATGCGTGTATTTGCGGAACATCCTAGCTGTCCTCCGCTTCAGCTCCAGGGTATCCATGGGATCACCCAAGTACTCCTCGATCTCGTCAGGACGGGGAAGAGGCAAGAGGGGGGAGACACGGGAGCGTCTTCAGTGTCAAAATCAAACTGGATGCCTGCACAGAGAGTGAGAAATCATAAACAAGGATGAGATCGCATGGGTTGGATAAAAGAAGGCAAATTGGAGGAAAAGCGAGAAGGGTAAGTTCTTACTTAGGATGCGAGGGTTCCCCACAACCCGCGAGAGGTCTTCTTTCCGCGAGAGGGGTCGGTAGGACGCCTCGAGCGAGTCGGTGCGCTGATGGGTTTGGTTGATATCGTCAGAAGGATTGGCGGTCACAGGGGAATCAGCCAAGTTTCCCTGTAAAAGCGTGATCAATAGGCGGGACGAAAGAAGAGAGAGAAGAATAAGGAATTACCCCTCTCCCCGGAAGATGTGGGAAGATTATCTGTTGTCAAAGGTGTGGAGGAGGTCGCGCCCGCCGAGAGGGGAGGGCAGGCGGCCTTCATCTTCTTCAGGCGACAGGACGGAGGGGCTGGGGGAGGAGTACGCCCCAGATCCGGGAAAAGGGCAGCCATGTTGGCCTTATTTCGCTTTCGCACCATCGCGAGGCGCTCACGAAAACTCTGGCTGTGATACATGCTGAAGGTCGAGGAAATGAAGGAAGATAAAAAGGGACCCTAATGAAGGCTGGAATCTCATATTTATAGGCCCCATGGGGGGGGGGCACCGAAGATTCTCATAAGTGAATCCCAGCGCGCGAGCCTCAGTTGGACTTATCTTTTCGAGGTTAGGGCAACCTCAAAAAGAGCGGGGATTGTGTACAACCTTGGGCTCGCGAGAGGTGGCCCAACAAGCGAGAAGGGGAGGCTGGCGAGATGATAGGTGAGTAAGACCAGGGGGACCCACCTGCAGGAGGCGGGATGGGAGATTCTCTGAGCTTGTCGAGATGGCTCTGGTAGGCGAGATGGCCTATATTGCAAGATGCCAGCGAGACGGACAAAGAGGGTCGTCTCGCTCTTCAGTCTCTTCCCCACTCGCCACATGGGAGAGGAGATGTCTTTACCTTTTTACCCCCAAGGGGGATTTTACCTTTATGGCCCAGGTAATCTTACATTTCTACCCCTGGAGGTCTGCGTATAGCTCTCCAGAATAGCGGCGTTTAGCTGTTGGCAGACCCAGCCCATGGTGTTTTGGTCATTTCAGATTATTTCAGAAGTGATATTTGCAGATCAGATTCAGAGGCCTATAAATAGACCGATAAGGTGCCTGAGATGGTTGTTGAACCTTTTCACTGTCTTCCTCGTAGGCACCTAGCTCAGCATTGGATAGGGAGGGGAAGATCTTTAGTTCTTCCGGGAAAGAGGTGGGACCTCCGAGCTGAGACCCCTCGGTCTGTTTTCAGGTCTCTGACTCTCGTCAGTAGGATAGTTCAAGAAGAGTACGTGTGGGCTGCATCCTGTTTCGAACTTTAGGAGGGACCAGAAAGCTAGTTCCAACACGGGATGGAGGTCGAAGAAAACCTAGATATAAAGTTTTCCAGAATATGAATCAACAAACTCCGTTCCACGAAAAATAAAATAATTCTTCGATCTGAGGTCGACGAAATAATTTGCAGTTAAATAATTCGTCGAGCTCAGTCTGAAGATTTGAAGACATTTCGTCGAACTCCGTTCGACGAAAGTGTTCTGAAGTAGATTCGTCGATCTCCGTTCGACGAAAATGACTTCACTCATAGAGAGTTCGTCGAACTCCGTTCGACGAATATCTCAAGAACTTTCGCCAGTTTGTCGAACTCCGTTCGATGAACTTTGGCAAATTCGTCGAGTGCAGACAGAAATTAAACTAAGGCTTCTCCATTGATCATTCCAAGCTGATCTATAAAGAATATGTGATTTATTTCATCCAAGTGTTTGGTGAAAATATCAGCTCTTTGTAAATCAGTGTTGATATCGACAAGTTTAATTTTATTTTTGTCTACACACTCTCTAATGAAATGATGCATAATGTCTATATGTTTAGCCCTACTGTGATGGACTGGATTATGTGCTATGGATATAACACTTGTGTTATCACATAGTAGAGTTGAATTATTTAAGTTGAAACCATAGTCTAAGAGTTGGTTTTGAATCCATAGCATCTGTGAACAACTACTACCGGCTGCAATGTATTCTGCTTCAGTAGTTGAGGTAGAGACAGATGACTATTTCTTACAAAACCAGGACACTAATCTCATACCAAGGAACTGACAAGTTCCTGAGGTACTTTTCCTGTCCACCCTGCATCCAGCAAAGTCAGCATCTGAGTATTCAGTTAACTCAAATTCTGACTCAGTGGGATACTATATAGGCCTAGACTGGGACAACTCTTTATATATCTCAAAATTCTTTTTAGAAAAATTAGGTGAGATTCTTTAGGGTTCACTTGGGACCTAGCACAAAGGTATGTGACAAACATGATATCAGGTCTGCAAGCTGTAAGATATAATAAGGACCCAACAATGCCCCTATATAACTTTTGGTCAATAGGTTTCCCATGTGGATCAGAATCTATTATAACATTAGTTGTCATAGGTGTTTTCTTTGCTGAGGCATCAGCCATCCCAAACTTCTTAATAAGCTCTTTAGCATATTTAGCCTGGGAGATGAAGATGTCATCAGGTAGCTGCTTCACTTGGAGACCAAGGAAGTAGGAGAGCTCACCCATGCTACTCATCTCAAACTTAGAATGCATGAGGTCAGAAAACCTCTTGCATAGTTTAGAGTCAGTAGACCCAAATATGATGTCATCCACAAAAATTTGTACTAACAAGATTTTATCCTTATGCTGCCTAGTGAATAGTGTTTTATCTACTATGCTTCTAGTGAAATCATTCTCTATTAGAAAGCTAGCTAAAGTCTCATACCAAGCTCTTGGATCTTACTTTAGACCATAGAGGGTTTTATGCAGTCTAAATACATAAGAGGGATGAGTTGGGGAAACAAAACCTGGAGTTTGTTCAACATAAACCTCTTATTTTAGTATTCCATTTAGAAAAGCACTCTTTACATCCATCTGATATACCTTGAACTTCTTGAAGGCAGCATAGGCAAGAAAGATTCGGATTGCCTCTAACCTTGCAACTGGTGCAAAGGTTTGATCATAGTCTATGTCTTCTTCTTGTCTGTATCCTTGAGCAACAAGCCTAGCCTTATTCCTCACAATTGCACCTTGGGCATCTAGTTTGTTTCTATATACCCATTTGTTTCAGTGCACACTGGAGCCAGGCCCCTAACTGAAGAGGATGGAGCAGATAAAGCAGATATTTGTGCAGCTATGGTAGAAATGGAAGTAGCAAGAGGTGTAATGGTCTCTGCTATAATGGTTTTAAGAAGGGGAGTGAGAAGTGCAATGACTTGTGGTATGATGGAGGGATCCAATATTTGAGCTGCAGAGGGTGGTGTAGAAGGTGTAGCAGTGGAGATATGGGTAGGAATCGAGGAGGATGGTGGAGGTGGAGGTGGTGCATCCTGCATTAGTTCATCCTGAGGAGTAGAGGTATTGAGGGGGGGTTGAAGGCAGATTGAAGAATGAGATGTTATCCAAGTGAGGGTGGTAAAGGAGATGAAGGTGGTGATGGAATTGGTGTACCATGGGTGGATTGAGTTGGGGTTGGTTGTGGTGATTGAGAAGGAGAGGGTTGGTGAAATTCTTGAAGAGGAGAAGAGGGGATGTTAGTGATATCTATTGGTGGAGAATTTGTAGGAGATGGAGCTGGAGTAGGTATATGAACTAGTTGTTGTTGTGGTTGTGGAAGAGAAGAAATGGTGGGGGTGGAGGGAAGTTGATGTGCCATCTGAGGATGAGGTTGGATGGCTGGATGTGATGGAGGTGGAGGAGGGATCTCTTCAGTGGGGTGGGAAGTGGCTGGAGCAGCCCTAGTACTCTCAGAAGCCCTGGTGGAAGAGGAAGAAGCCATGAAGGGCTTGGTGATGGTACTCTCCCACCTGCCAAAAAGGGCACAGGTGAGCCTCTTAGAGGCATTGATGAATATGGTCTAGGAGACCAGGGATTCAACAACCTTTTCTTTGAGGAAGATCCCTAAGATCCTTCCAAAACAGACTTCTTTCTTGGTATTCTTTTTCTTAATCAGATCAAACATGATCTGAGCCCAGTTGACCTTTTTCTTGTTAACCACGGGACACATAACCATGAATTGGTGCCTGGTTATGTAGTCATGTGCAGTGTGCTTGCCCAGCAACACTTACACTACAATGTTTACTAGGAATTTGAATTCAGCAGACATGTGTTTCTTCAACAATTTATTTGGGGTTTCTCTAGAGTAACCCATCATACCCAACATTATATCATATTCCTCAGTGTCAATTTCTAACTCTTCTTCACCGTTACTTAATCCAAAAATTTCTGTTAAAACGGTGGGGGTAAGGGAAACAACATTACCCGCTATAGTTCCAGTCATGGTGTTGTCATCTGTTGTGGAAGAGGTATAAACCCACTCCTTGATTTTTGTGCTGGCGATCTTAATCCCGGTGGATAGCAGACTCTTCAACTGCTATTCTTCAAGCAGTTACAGGATTTCCAGGAATATAGTGTCTGAATGTTGAAATGACTCAAAATCGACATCAAAGTCGGTATCGAATTTCATTGCCGCAAGATTTCCTGCTGGAATCGCCATTAGAGCACCTGCACGAGAAAAAACGACAATCAATTGCAAAGGAACTGAAAGTGCGGGATGGAGGTCGAAGAAAACCTAGATATAAGGTTTTCCAGAATATGAATCGACAAACTCTGTTCCACGAAAAATAAAATAATTCTTCGATCTGAGGTCGACGAAATAATTTGCAGTTAAATAATTCGTCGAGCTCAGTCTGAAGATTTGAAGACATTTCGTCGAGCTCCGTTCGACGAAAGTGTTCTGAAGTAGATTCGTCGATCTCCGTTCGACGAAAATGACTTCACTCATAGATAGTTCGTCAAACTCCGTTCGACGAATATCTCAAGAACTTTCCCCAGTTTGTCTAACTCCGTTCGACGAACTTTGGCAAATTCGTCGAGTGCAGACATAAATTAAACTAAGACTTTTCCATTGATCATTCCAAGATGATTTATAAAGAATAGGTGATTTTTTCATCCAAGGGTTTGGTGAAAATATCAGCTCTTTGTAAATCAGTGTAGATATAGACAAGTTTAATTTTGTTTTTGTCTACACACTCTCTAATGAAATGATGCATAATGTCTATATGATTAGTCCTACTGTGATGGAATGGATTCTGTGTTATGGATATAACACTTATGTTATCATATAGTAGAGTTGAATTATTTAAGTTGAAACCATAGTCTAAGAGTTGGTTTTGAATCCATAGCATCTATGAACAATCACTGCCAGTTGCATTGTATTCTTCTTCAGTAGTTGAGGTAGCAACAGATGACTGTTTCTTACAAAACTAGGACAATAATCTCATACCAAGGAACTGGCAAGTTCCTGAGGTACTTTTCCTGTCCACCCTGCATCCAGCAAAGTCAGCATCTGAGTATCCAGTTAACTCAAATTCTGAGTCAGTAGGATACTATAGGCCTAGACTGGGACAACTCTTTATATATCTCAAAATTCATTTTAGAAAAATTAGGTGAGATTCTTTAGGGTTCACTTGGAACCTAGCACAAAGGTACGTGGCAAATATGATATCAGGTCTGCTAGCTGTAAGATATAATAGGGACCCAATAATGCCCCTATATAACTTCTGGTCAACAGGTTTCCCATGTGGATCAGAATCTATTACAGCATTAGTTGTCATAGGTGTTTTCTTTGCTGAGGTATCAGCCATCCCAAACTTCTTAATAAGCTCTTTAACATATTTAGCCTGGAAGATGAAGATGTCATCGGGTAGCTGCTTCATTTGGAGACCAAGGAAGTAGGAGAGCTCACCCATGCTACTCATCTCAAAGTTAGAATGCATGAGGTCAGAAAACCTCTTGCATAGTTTAGAGTCAGTAGACCCAAATATGATATCATCCATATAAATTTGTACTAACAAGATTTTATCCTTATGGTGCCTAGTGAATAATGTTTTATCTACTATGCCTCTAGTGAAATCATACTCTATCAAAAAGCTAGCTAAAATCTTATACCAAGCTATTGGAGCTTGCTTTAGACCATAGAGGGCTTTATGCAGTCTAAATACATAAGAGGGATGAGTTGGAGAAACAAAACCTGGAGGTTGTTCAACATAAACCTCTTCTTTTAGTATTCCATTTAAAAAAGCACTCTTTACATCCATCTGATATACCTTGAACTTCTTGTAGGCATCATAGGCAAAAAAGATTCTGATTGCCTCTAACCTTGTAACTGGTGCAAAGGTTTGATCATAGTCTATGCCTTCTTCTTGCCTGTGTCATTGAGCAACAAGCCTAGCCTTGTTCCTCACAATTGCACCTTGGGCATCAAGTTTGTTTCAGTATACCCATTTGGTTCCAATGACTGAGTAGTCTTTGCGTCTTGGAACCAAATCCCAAACTCTACATCTCTCAAATTGGTTGAGTTCCTCTTGCATAGCAATGATCCAGTGGGGATCCTGCTCAGCATCATGTATGGATTGAGGCTCAATATGAGAGAGAAAACAGGCATGCATCACATCTTTGTTGAGTTAATGCCTTGTCTGTACACCTACTGTTATGTCTCCAATCACTTGGGATCTGGGGTGATCCCTTAGTGTGACAAGATCAGTAGGTGGAGTTGGTTCAACAACAACATTTTGACTTAATTCCTCTTGTGGAATTATGTTTGTTGTTGAATGAAGTTCAGTAACTTCAGTGCTTTTTTCTTCACTATCTTCATCAACTTGTGGAGAAGGATGTGTTGGAGCCTCTTGGGTGAGGTTTAGTCCATCCAATTTCTCACACAAGTGAGGTACCTGCAAAGGATTACTGGTAGAAATCTCTTTCTCCTTGTAAGACATGTTAGTTTCATCAAAGGTAACATGTATAGATTCCTGAATTTTTAAAGTTGATTTATTGAACACCCTATAAGCTTTGCTTACTTGGGAATATCCTAGAAAGATTCCCTCTTCAGCCTTAGCTTCAAACATTCTAATGTATTTCTTGTTCTTATTATGTATATAACATACACATCCAAATACTTTAAAATAGGTGATTTTAGGTTTCTTCCCTTTAAGTAATTCATAGGGAGTCCTATTATTTAGTTTATGTATCAAGCTTCTGTTCAGTACATAATTTGCTGTGCTTACAGCCTCTTCCCAAAAGGATATTGGCATGTAAGCATCTGCAAGTAATGTGCCTGCTGCTTCAATCAGTGTTCTATTCTTCCTTTCAGCTACCCCATTTTCTTGGGGAGTTCTAGGAGCTGAGAAGCAATGTCTATTACCTTACTTCTCACAGAACTCATGCATAAGAAGAGACTCAAACTTTGTACCATGATCACTTTTGATCAATGCAATATGAGTAGAGTACTCAATCTGTATGGTCCTGAGAAAATCTGTAAGAACCTTATAGGTATTTGACTTAGATCTCAGAAAGAACACCCAAGTGAATCTTGAGAAGTCATCTACAATGACTAGTGTATAGGATTTCCCTCCTAGGCTTTGTACAGCAATGGGTCCAAAGAGATCCATGTGTAGCAAGTACAAGATCATAGGTGAATCACTTTTATTATTTGATTTAAAACTAGATTTAGTTTGCTTGCCTAGTTGACAAGCCCTGCAAAGGCCTTCCTTCTTATAGGGACCAGAAGGTAAACCTCTTACAAGACTGTCTTTAGATATCCTAGCAATATTTTTCATGTTTATATGTCCTAGCCTTTTATGTCATAATTCATTTTGATTGCAAACTATATTAAGCAAACAAATATCTGAATTGGCAGAAACTAAATAAATATTTCCTTATCCATTTCCAATTAAAACTTTTTGGTTTTCTTTATTAGAAATAATACAAGTTCTTGAATTGAAATGTACCTGATAACCTTCATCACATAATTGGCTTATTGAGATGAGGTTATGCTTGAGTCCTTTTACATAAGTCACCTTCTTGAATGTGACTGCTCCAATCCTTACTTCTCCATAGCCTTCAGACTGGCCACACTTCGAATCTCAAAAAATTACCTTTGGCCCCAGCTTGGACTTGTAGTTGATTAGGTGTAAGATATAATAGGGACCCAACAATGCCCCTATATAACTTCTGGTCAACAGGTTTCTCATGTGGATCAGAATCTATTACAACATTAGTTGTCATATGTGTTTTCTTTGCTGAGGCATCAGCCATCCCAAACTTCTTAATAAGCTCTTTAGCATATTTAGCCCGGGAGATGAAGATGTCATCATGTAGCTGCTTCACTTGGAGACCAAGGAAGTATGAGAGCTCACCCATGCTACTCATCTCAAACTTAGAATGCATGAGGTCAGAAAACCTCTTGCATAGTTTAGAGTCAGTAGACCCAAATATGATGTCATCCATATAAATTTGTACTACCAAGATTTTATCCTTATGGTGCCTAGTGAATAATGTTTTATCTACTATGCCTCTAGTGAAATCATGCTCTATCAGAAAGCTAGGTAAAGTCTCATACCAAGCTCTTGGAGCTTGCTTTAGACCATAGATGGCTTTATGCAGTCTAAATACATAAGAAGGATGAGTTGAAGAAACAAAACCTAGAGGTTGTTCAACATAAACCTCTTCTTTTAGTATTCCATTTAGAAAAGCACTCTTTACATCCATCTGATATACCTTGAACTTCTTGTAGGCAGCATAGGCGAGAAAGATTCTGATTGCCTCTAACCTTGCAACTGGTGCAAAGGTTTGATCATAATATATGCCTTCTTCTTATCTGTATCCTTGAGCAACAAGCCTAGCCTTGTTCCTCACAATTGCACCTTGGGCATCTAGTTTGTTTCTGTATACCCATTTGGTTCCAATGACTGAGTAGTCTTTGGGTCTTGGAACCAAATCCCAAACTCTACATCTCTCAAATTAGTTGAGTTCCTTTTCCATAGCAATGATCCAGTGGGGATCCTGCTCAACATCATGTATGGATTGAGGCTCAACTTGAGAGAGAGAACATGCATGCATCACATCTTGGTTGAGTTGATACCTTGTCTGTACACCTACTGTTATGTATTCAATCACTTGGTATCTGGGGTGATCCCTTAGTGTGACAAGATCAGTAGGTGGAGTTGGTTCAGCAACAACATTTTGATTTAATTCCTCTTGTGGAATTATGTTTGTTGTTGAATGAAGTTCAGTCACTTCCGTGCTTTCTTCTACACTGTCATCATCAACTTGTGGAGAAGGATGTGTTGGAGCCTCTTGGGTGAGGTTTAGTCGATCCAATTTCTCACACAAGTGAGGTACCTGTAAAGGATTACTGGTAGAAATCTCTTTCTCCTTGTAAGACATGTTAGTTTCATCAAAGGTAACATGTATAGATTCCTGAATTTTTAAAGTTGATTTATTGAACACTCTATAAGCTTTGCTTACTTGGGAATATCCTAGAAATATTCCCTCTTCAGCCTTAGCTTCAAACTTTCTAATGTATTTCTTGTTATTATTACGTATACATCATACACATCCAAATACTTTAAAATAGGTGATTTTAGATTTCTTCCTTTTAAGTAATTCATAGGGAGTCCTATTATTTAGTTTATGTATCAAGCTTCTATTCAGTACATAATTTGCCGTGCTTACAGACTCTGCACAAAAGGATAGTGGCATGTAAGCATCTGCAAGTAATGTGCATGCTGCTTCAATCAGTGTTCTATTCTTCCTTTCAGCTACCCCATTTTCTTGGGGAGTTCTGGGAGCTGAGAAGCAGTGCCTGATACCTTCCTTATCACAAAACTCATGCATAAGAAGAGACTCAAACTCTGTACCATGATCACTTCTGATCAATGCAACATGAGTTGAGTACTCAATCTGTATGGTCCTGAGAAAATCTGTAAGAACCTTATAGGTATCTGACTTAGATCTCGGAAAGAACACCCAAGTGAATCTTGAGAAGTCATCTACAATAACTAGTGTATAGGATTCCCCTCCTAGGCTTTGTACAACAATGGGTCCAAAGAGATCCATGTGTAGCAAGTACATGATCCTAGGTGAATCACTTTTATTAATTGATTTAAAAATAGATTTAGTTTGCTTGCCTAGTTGACAAGCCCTGCAGAGGCCTTCCTTCTTATAGGGACCAGAAGGTAAACCTCTTACAAGACTGTCTTTAGATAGCCTAGCAATATTTTTCATGTTTACATGTCCTAGCCTTTTATGACATAATTCATTTTGATTGCAAACTATATTAAGCAAACAAATATCTGAATTGGTAGAAACTAAATAAATGTTTCCTTGTCTATTTCCAATTAAAAATTTTTTGTTTTCTTTATTAGAAATAATACAAGTTCTTGAATTGAAATGTACCTGATAACCTTCATCACATAATTGGCTTATTGAGATGAGGTTATGCTTGAGTCCTTTTACATAAGTCACCTTCTTGAATGTGACTGCTCCAATCCTTACTTCTCCATAGCCTTCAGACTGGCCATACTTTGAATATCCAAAGATTACCTTTGGCCCCAGCTTGGAGTTGTAGTTGATTAGGTTGTCATTGCTGCCAGTCATGTGTTTGGAGCAACCACTGTCCATATACCATAGTTGATTTACCACTGGACAACACTTTTCTTGCAATGAAACCAGTTAGTTGTTCTTGACCCAGGTTACCTTGGGTCCTTTATATTGTTGATAAGAAAAACTGGATATCACAGAAAATTCTGATTGTGATTTATATCCTAATGGATGATATCTTCTGGGAGGTATTATCCAATCTGCAAGTGGGTTAAATGTTTTCTTAGTTTGATTGGAGATGGTGTTGTAATTATAATTTTTGTTAAGTCTGACTGGGTTCGACGAATTGTTATGAGTTTGTCGACCAGAGTTCGACAAAATGGGATGAGATTGTCGATCTCTGCTTAAAGAATGACCATAGTCATTTTCTGTGCCCCAAGTTCGTCGATCTCTGCTCGACGAACCATACACAGTTCGTCGATCGCAGTAAGATGAATGATTTTTATATAAATTTGTATTCAGTGTTCGTCGACTTGAGTTCGACGAGCTGGCCACATTTCGTCGATCTGGGTTCGACGAAAACTGCTGAACTTTGTTTTTACTTATTTTCTGGTTTCTGTTGTTTTGATCTTTTAATTTGGGCATTTCTTCTGTAGTTTGTTTATGGTTTGTTATTTCTTTGCCCTTAGCAGAAACAAATTTTATGGGGGTTATTAAAATGTTTTTCTTGAGAATGGGGGGTAAACTTGATGAAGCACTCAAGCCCAACTTGTCATTTAGTCTGGCATTGATTGTGCTTGTGATGTCCATCAGCTTAAGGCTTCTCCCATTGAGAGATTCCTCAAGTTGTTTGGCCTCACATAACTCAGTTTTTAATAGAGTAATTTTTTCATTAGCTAGTGTAAGTTCATCTTTTAGCTTGGTGTTTTCAGATTTCAGCATCTCTTGACTAGCTAATTTTTTCCTAAGTACTTTGATTTCTTTTTCAGACTTTATTAAATCAATGCACATGGTTTTAAATTCAATTTTAAAAGAATCAGAACTATAATCAAAAGAGGACAATACCTGATCAACTTCTGATTCAGAAGCTCCTTCACTGTCAGAATCTTCTTCATCTGAATGACTCCTGGAGGCATCAATGACCATGAGGCATACGTCTTTGGCCCTTGCCTCATCTTCTTCTTCACTGGAGCTGGAGGATGTGGATTCATCCTCAGTTTCACTATAGGATTCTGCTACAAAGCCTTTCTCCTTCTTCTTGTATTTGTTGGAAGAAGGCATGCTGTTTTGCTGTCTTCTAGAGTCTTTCTCTCTTCTCTTTTCCTTCTTCTTATTTTCTGGACACTCTGAGATGAAGTGTCCAGGTTTCCTGCAGCTAAATTAAACCACTTATTTAGTGGGGGTTTTGTCATACTTTGGCTTGTCATCCTGCCTAGATGACTTTCTTTTGGAATCTTTCCTTGCCATTTTATAGAATCTCTTGACAAAGAGAGACATCAACTCTTCATTTATTGTTGGAGTCTCTGTCTCCTCAGCAGCCTTGAATGCAATGCTATGCTCCTTCCTTGCTGGTGGAGGTGTTATCTGCTCAACTGCTTCTCTAGATTTAATCAGCTGCTCATAGGACTTAAGCTTCCTAAAAGAGATTCAGTGGAGATCTCATTTAGGCTCCTGGCCTCCTTGATGGGCCAGATTCTTGAATCTCATGAGCTTGGAAAGCACATAAGGATTTTATCATTCACCTCAGTGAAGGTGATGTCCTTGTCCAATGTCTTTAGCTCATTGATGATTGAGCTCAGTCTATTGTACATATCTGTAACTAATTCTGCATCCTCCTTCTTGAAGTTCTCATATTGTGATATGAGATTGGATCTCCTGTCTTTTCTTTCATCAGCAGATCCAGCCACCATTTGATTTAGAGAATACCAGATAGCCTTAGCTGATGTGCATTCAACCACCTTCTAGAAGATGTCATCTGACATGGTTTGGGCCAGGATGTTCATGGCCTTGACATCAACAATCTTTGCTTTCTTCTAGGCTTCAGTCCACTCAGGTGGTGGAACTGCATTTGTGCTTGAAGCTGCTGTGAATGTAGAGGTAGTAGCTTGAGGAGGACCTGTTACGATGGAATTGTAGATATCCTCATCAATAAAGTTCATATATAATTTAATTCTTGCCTTCCAGATGGCAAACTTATTCAGATTGCATACTGGAGGTCTGGTGCTTACATAGTCTTTGTTCTGTGCAATGTTGTGTGTATAATCTTAATGGAAATAAAAGCATATCTAACTCAGGATCTTTGGTTCAAGGGTTAGCTTGTACAACCAAAAGAACCTTGCTCTGATACTAATTGAAAGTAAGGGTTAGATCTGAAGTACTCTAGAGGGGGGTGAATAGAGAATTTAGGGTTTATCAACTTTTTACTAATTAATTCAATCTATTTCTAGTGCTGCAGAAATTAAATTAAAAACACAAACAAAGTAACCTAGTAATCACAGACACAACAAGAAAAAAAAGAAAAAAAGAGCAACACAGACAACACAAGAATTTTATAGTGGTTCCCCTAAACTTGGGTACATCTACTCTTCTACCACCCTGATAGGAATTCACTCAGGTTTTTGATCAGGTGACTGCCACCAATAAGCTTTTGATCAGGTGCTCAAAAACCAAACCTCAAGTCTTTTGGTCAGGTGACTTGCAACCAGGAATAACTTTTGAAGGGAGTTAAGAACCCTTTATACAGTGGGGGATGAGAGAGTGATTTTGTCGTCTCTTTCTCAGATACAACTGAGAAGACTTTAGTGGAAAATGATGTTAGCAAAGGCTCCCCCTGAGATATAGAATGGTTCAGGAAGTTGAAGCTTTGCTGCAGGGTGATAGTTCTTCAGACTGTTGCTTTGACCAGAAGAGCTCCAGGAACTTCTTGATAGATTGAATGTTTGTTGTCCTTTGAAGAATCCTAAATGAAGACAGAAGAAGACTCTTGATTTAAATGATTGTTCTTCTTCTTCTTGCTGCAACTTCTCTCGTCTAGGGCTTGTGTTTCTTTACTGTGTTATTGCCCTGTATCTTTCTCAGTTATTTCTCAGTGTGCTGTCGAGAGAGAAGAAGATCCTTTTTTGACTGTGTTTTCTGACTACTCTTCTATGTGTATCTTGGAAGAGCAAGAAAAATCCCTTTTATATTTTCCATATAAATTGCCTTTTGAAATTTGAATTCCTTTCTGCAATGAATTCTGACGGCCTGGAGAATATTTGCATTGATTGATTTCCCCAACTGTCCCATGGAAAAACATCAAGCAATAATCCTGATGAAGACCGTAATCAATGCTTGCTTCTAACGGTAATATTCAGAGAATATTTATGCATTGATTACTCAGGAATTATTGCAATAGAAAAGGGACAGAGGGAGGGAAATTTCTAAGTCTGGAACTTTACAGAATTTGTTGAGCAGAATTCGTCGATCTGTGTCCAGAGTTCGTCGAACAGAGAAGTCAAGTTCGTCAACCAGATGTTAGTTGTTCTTCGAGCTGAGATCCAAGATTGTCAACCTAAGAACTGATAACTGTGTTCTCTAAACACGTCAATTCTGTGCATCAAGTTCGTCGAGCTAAGAATATATCTTCGTCGACTGGAGTTCAGAATTCCATATTTCTTGGACTAATGTTGAAGTAACGTATCCAGAAATCGTCAACCTCAGAATAGGGTTTGTCGACCTAAGAGTTAGTTTCGTCGAGCTGAGAACTTCTAACTGCTTGATAAATCTTGCCAAGACTGTGGTCTAAGTTTGTCGAGTTGAGAAGGTGAGTTCGTTGACTGGAGAGTGATTATGGACTTAGAATACTTAGTTGTTTCTGGTCTTATAGTGTTGAAGTAGATGATCCAGAAATCGTCGAAGTAAGATCCAAATTCGCCGAGCTGATATTTTAACTTCGTCGACTGGAGTGTGAAGCTGGACTTCAAACACTTAGATGTTTCTGGAATAAGGTATTGGAAGTAGAATACCCAGAGATCGTCGACCTGAGAACTAAGTTCGTCGTCCTGAGAACTAAGTTTGTCGACTGGATTTAAGTGTGAAGAATCCTGGACTTAGTGTTGAAGTACTCTGGAATTCGTTGACCTGAGTTTCAAGTTCGTCGAGCTCAGCTCAGAGAATTGTCTCTAATTTCGTCGAGCTCAGCTTAGAGAATTTTCTCTAATTTCGTCGAGCTGAGCACGAATTTCGTCGACCTGAGTTCGACGAATGTCAAACTCATTTTCTGAGTCTTTGAAATTTCTCTAATTCTTGAGTCTTTTGCAACCTGTTGATGGCTGGTCCATGTGGTGTTGATTCTAAGGACATGGCCTTGACTCTAGAACTCATACATGACCCTGGCTATACATGTTGGGTCAAACATCCTAATTTAGTGAACCTAGCCCAAATCCAACTAGGGATCCAACATTCTCGTTCTTCAAAACAGAACTTGGAATGCTCAACAAAGAAGATTAGAGAAGGTGGACTTACAACAAAGCTCAAAGGTCAAGAAATCTGTCAAAAGTTGAAATTTTTCAAATTCAGACTGTATGACTCGAGAAAGACAAAGACCACTCGAGTAAGAAGTAAGTCACTCGAGTACCTCCTTGTACTACTCGAGTACTCTGCCAGCCACTTGAGTAAACCTACTCGAGTACTTCTTCAACCTACTCGAGTACTAAGTTGCCACTTGAGACATATAAAGTCATCACTCAAGTACTTTAGTTTTTCTCATTCGAGTACTATCATCTTTTCACTCGAGTACCGCCAGACCACTCGAGTATCAGGAAGTCTATTTCTCAACTTCAATTCAAATTTCGTTATTCGCAACCCGAGACTTATGCCGCCTCTTTCCAAGGTATGTTAACTTAATTCACTTCTTAATTATTGATAAATTTTCATTTTTCTACACGAATCAAAACCCCTTTCACTCGAGTAAGCCGAAAAACTCTTCGTCTTCCGCCGTCTGTCGCAGAGCTTGCGCCATTCTCTTCCCCGCAACAGCTTTCTCTCAAATCTCTAGATCATGACACCTTCTTCCAAGATTGGAATCGACTTTGAACTTGTCATCGCAGGGATTGCCAAATTGTCTGAAGATTTCCGCAACCTCCTCATCCCCCTCGACACAGCAGGCTTGACGTTTGTTCTACAGCAACCGTGCAAGATTCTCTTTCCAGAGGTTGAAGAATTTTTCAAAAACATCAAGGTTAGAACAAATGGCACAATTCTCAAGACCAAAGTCGATGGTTTCAAGATAAAGCTCAACAAAACCTTTGTTTCAACACTTCTTCGGCTACCAGTCATTGATGAAGAAGAGCCTCTTGGTCCTGAAGTTTCTGACAGAGCATGTATGTTTTGTGGATTATCACCTGAAGTACTTACCATTCGACGTTCTGAACTCAATCCCGAGATCAAGTTTCTTGTCGATATTATTGGAAAAATCCTCTTGTGCAAGACCAGTTAAATCAGAGACATCTCTCTAAGCATGTTTGACATCATGACAACAATTATCTACAGGAAGAAATATCAGTTTGATATGTTGATTCTAGACAAAATCAGGGAGAGCATCAAGGCTCCAAATTATGCAAGGATTATCTCACTACTGTTACATGAGATCAATCCTAAAGTCTTCAATTTCTCCAAAGGAACAATTCTACATCACTTGAAGAAGGTCTCCATCTCATCCATTCAGAGGTGGGAGTTAAAGTTGCAGAATCCTGCTCAGGCTGTCATAGCCCATGATCAGCCATCTGTAGAGGATAGGACCCCATCTCCCTCTCCACCTCATATAGCCAACACATCTGGTGCAGCTGCTGAGTGGGAGTCTGCTCCTTCTATTCCAGAAGACAGAGTGCGTACTCCACCAGCTGCCACATCTCTCCCTCCATCAACTCCAGAAGATACTCACTCAGATGCTCAGGTCTATGAAAATATTCTATCTACAGAAGAAGCAATCAATCAAATAATTGAAGAGTTAACTACTGATGAACCTCTTCCTCCCTTCCATTCAGAACAACCTGCTGAACAATCCAAACAACCAATACCAGTACCTTCTCCTACTCATACTCCATCACATGTATCCCCTGTTCACCACTCTCCTACTGCTGAACAAGAGCAGGTTGAGACTATTTTGATTTCTGATGACAAAGAGCCATCCCCAGAACCAGTGGAAGCTCCTTTTAAGAGCCTGGACTTCACTATCCCCACCTTCATCACTAAAGAAGGGGATGCCCTGATTCATACTACCAGAGCTAAGAGCTTAGTCACCATTGAAGAAGTCATTCCATATTTTGCTCCTCTTGCTCCAGTTCCTTCTACTGCTGCTCCTCTTCCTGCTGCTGCAAATGATATTGTTGGTAAGATTGAACAGATGCTACTTGAACAGAGAAAGTATTTTGATGAATCTCTCAAGATTGTTCAAGAAAAATTTTCTGCTCTTGAGAAAGAGATGAGCAGAGGATTTGCTGAGATTCAACATAATACTGATGAATTGAGATAGCTCTTCAAGATAGGTGGAAAAGCTCTGGACCACACAATCACTAGTGTTGGTCATGTCATGGAACATTCTGTCACTCTGGCCAATAATCAGATACAGCTGGAAAAGAAAGCCCAAGAGCACACATTCAAGATTTGTGAAGAGGTAGGGACTTTCAAATAAGATGTTATAAATACTCTGACTGTAGAAGTCAGAAAGGGGGAGAATTTAGTCAAAGAGTACTTAGAGAAATCAGATGTCATCAAGCAAACACTCTGGGAAGCAAATGTCACATCCCACATTTTCCCAGCATTTAAAATACTATCAGAGTAGGGGAACTACGCATTGTGATGCCACTTCACGTAGGGGGACATCTACTGACGTTAAGGCAACTCATCGTCTCTCGCAACTAGAAATCATTTTTAAACTCAATGTGTTCCAAATATAATTTATGCATAATATTTGCAAAGCTGTGTCCCTCGGCTAGGTGGATCAACTAGTCCATAATTTGAAAATATAGTTTTACGTAGCGGAAAAATACTTGATTTAATCATTTGGTGACCTAAGTGCTCATGAATACCAAGTGATGTGCACCATGCAGTATCAGACGTCTAGATTTACTATATATAAAAGTAGACTTATGATGCGTAGAAAGTAGTGAGATTAACATTTCAAATCATGGTATACAATGCATCAAATGTCTTAGCATATCTAAGTAAGGTGGATACCAAGCCAACCCATGACTAACCGGTCCAGAGCAAGTATCAAAAAAAAAAATAAACGAGAGTAAATGCAGCAAAGTAGCAGAAAGTCTAACCAAACGACACCATGGGCGTCAACACCTGACACGAACCCATGGGTCGGCAAGTTCACAGAAAACCCTACCTTAAGAGGGTCAGAAAACGACAACTGACGCAGCTCCGCACTAACACCTGCTACTGTCCAGAACCTGAGGCATTCAAAGAAAGAATACCTCAGAAACAAGTTACAAGTGATGTAGAAAACAAGAAATTAAGCAAACCTCCGCGAGACCGGGGGGAAACAGTAGCTGCAAAGGTCAGATTAAACAAAACTAGACACAACTAGCAACAGAAATCAATCAGAAAAGAGCCCGTCAAAAGAGGAGTGAAGGCGGGCAAAATCAAACTCACCATAGGCAAAATAACCTTCATTTTCAGATTATTAATCTTATTATTCTTATTCAAATTAAAGAGACTAATCAGCTCAACAGAAAAAAGGAGAAACCGTGCGGGGATAATACCATCACACATCGTCACGGCCCTCAGAGCATCGCACCGGTGGCACCGCCAACATCGTGTACGACCTCCAACAGATTTATCATTTTAAAAGAGCATCGCACCGGTGGCACCGCCAACATCGTGTACGACCTCTAACAGATTTATCATTTTCTGACTCAATTAAAGGCAAGGGACAAGGCCCACCAGATCATAATTTAGGATTTCAAGAAACAAGTTAATGATATTGTAATGAGCAAAAGAGCTAAGCGAAAATGGAACATAACATTATAAAATCTGCTAGAAGCATAAAGGTGAAGAGGCGTAGCAAAGAGGAAAAGAAGAAGATCACAACTTGCCTCAAACCACCCAAAACCGCACTCCGGAAGGAACCACGATGCAGATCGGCCCTGCGAAGGCGAGAAACAGAAATTTACATCGACAAGGTCGAAACAGAAGTTAGGGCCGAAAACCCTAACGGAGAAATTCCATGAAAGTAGAAATACTCACCACGATCGTGTAGATCTCGGCGAGAGCTTTACGAATATATGTTCGGCTCGCGATTCCGAGCACCGGAGCTCCGTCGGCGGCGCCCGGGAGTTTCACAAACGGGAGGTTCTCGCCGTCACTGATGCTCTGGTTTTTTTTGTTTTCTTCGGTGGGGAGAGGATGAAGGTAAGTAGGGTTTTACTTACATATATATTTTAAGTTATATATGTTTATAACAATTATATAAATATGTATATAAATTTACTTTATTATAAATTTTTGTCTAAATCCTTTTTTTACAGGGAGGAGGGAGAACTTGAGCTCCGCTCGGAGATCTCTGAGCTCAGAGAAAACTATTAGCTTATATTTATTTATATTTATATTAGCTTATATATATTTATATTTGATATGCTATTACGAAGACCCAAACGTGCGTCGAAACGGACGAAATTCGCGCCGTAGGCGAATGTCGACGCTACAAACCCAAGGTGAAGCCGAAATCAAAATCTGACGCACCGATCTCGAGTTATGGCCTAACGAAGTTATGATAATTTATAATTATCCGAATTTCAAATGCGCGCCGAGGCTCCAAAAATGCTCGGATCGCGACGAAACTCGACGAGCAAGTCAGAAATTATATAACTTAGCTTCCCGATGAAAAAATTTTGATTCCGATGCATATCCCAAAATCTAGCCGGTCAAACCTAACGGACGCGAAAAAACGCACAAACGGCGTCACGTCGTCAACTCACGGACATGTAACGCCCTTCCGTCATTATGACGTCAGCATGCAAAAGAATAATACCAGAAAAAAACCGGGGGAGTTACAGCAAAGATGAAATTCATGATGATGTGCTGGGCCAGATCCAAAGTGTAAAATTCCATACTTATGATACAGTTGTATGGATACATAACCCGATACTCCCTGACTTTCCAGCTGATCTAAATGTTATTCCTCATAATCTGAATCCCCTAGCTCCAGCTCCAGTTCCTCATCCTTTCTTCTCTCCAAGACCTGAAGGCTTTGAAGGTCCTCCTCCAGACTCTTATGCTCAGGTTTGGGAGGCTGATCCAGCAGTCATCTTTCTTCAAGCTTCTCCTGAAATTCACATTCCAAAGAAGAGAAGATATGGTGATGGAGCCTCTACTAGTAGATCTATTCCAGTACCAGATACAGAGAAAAGGAAAGCTCCAAAATTTGAAGAGATTTGGTCTGCTTCATCAAAGTCACTTATTCTGGACACTCTCAAGCTAGTCATGAATTTTAATGAAAAAAGACATGATCATTACAGCTCTCAAGAATGGGACTTGTATGAGAAGTCTATGACAATGAGAAGACTATATGACAGGAAACATGGAAGAAACAATCCCACTGCTCCTCCAAAGCCTCCAAAGTACTATCCTAAGCCTTACAGTTATCAGAGAAGACAACAGGAAAAGAAAGATAAACAACAACAACCTCAGTAACCTCAAACTTAAGCATGAAGAAGTTACAAGAGTTGGTTAAGAATTGTGTAGAAATGACTTTTGGACAATCTTATTTATATAATTCTTAAGTTTGACCATTTACTCTTTACTTATATTCTGTGTGCTTATTACTTTGATTTCTATCGTGCACATCTAGCTCTTTATTTGTCTATATAATTCACCTTAGTGTAGAGGGTTCCAACTTCTACAAATAAGAGGAGATTGTTGGGTATTGTATCCATAATAACCCAGATTTGGTGAAGTCACCCTTGAACTAAGATGAATTAAGTTGTATTTGATGTGTTGTTTGAGTTATATGTTTGTAGGATTAATTTGCCAAGTGTAGACCAATGTCAGTCTACAATGGGTCACCAAACACAGGACCATACAATGTAATCCTTCATTGTGTGATCCATGGTGTTGACTCATGTGTAGCCTCTCTATTGGGATACACTTCATGTTTCAAGCACTAGGATTGATTGGAGAAAAAGTGTTGCTGATTTTATTGAAGAAAGAAAATTTCTCAAGAAGGAAAATTTTTCTAAGTCTTTCACTCGAGTAGAAGTTTAATTACTCAAGTTGAACACTTAGTAACTACTCGAGTAAGTCTATCTGAACTCGAGTAAGGGAAATGACTCTCGAGTAGTCTAAACATAGCTCTCGAGTTGCCAAGTTCATTACTCGAGTAGACCTTCTCTTATTCTCGGGTTATCAGTTTTTCCTCTCAAAATTTATTCTAAGTACTTTACTCGAGTAGTCAAGTTAACCACTCGAGTAGCTGAATACTTTATCTCGAGTGACAGAAGGACAATTCTCGTGTTGTTTTTATCCCACTCGAATAGTCAAGTTCATGTACTCGAGTAGTCTTTCTACTACTCGAGTAGCCCAGCTCCAATACTTGAGTGACCAACTTTTAACTCTCAGAATTTTTCTAAGTCCTATACTCGAGTAGCAGAATTCCTTTACTCGAGTAGTTAATCTACTTCTCGATTAGTCCAGTTTCAGTACTCGAGTTACCATATTTCATCTCCCAGAAAATCCGCCAAGTCTTTGACTCGAGTAATTATTCTACCTCTCAAGTAGTTAATTTCTGCCTCTTGAGTAGTTCATCTCCACGTCTCGTGTAATACTTCTAGAACTCGAGTGTTTCTTATCTCACTCGAGTGATTACGAATTTTATTCAGTATTTTCTCAAGGACTTCTTCTCGAGTAGTCTGTTTCTATCCTCTCGAGTAATCATATTTGTACTCGAGTAGCTCATCTTTTACTCGAGTAAATCAGAAATCTTTTCCAGAATTTCGCTAAGTCCATAACCGACGGGATTTTCAAATGTTGTGACGTGATTGGTCCACATGTACGCCATTAATACTAATTATGACCATTAGGGAGATCTTATATAAGGTCTTGTCAAATCGTTTAACCCCAACAACAAGCTGTCAAAGAAATATTTTAAGTCTCTGAATCGCGATTTTCTCTTTCTAAAAACGGAAGCCGCCGCCCTCTTCATCGTGCAAATCGCCTAGGGTTTTCGTCCAAGAAGATTCAGATCAAGGTTGACTTACAGATCGAGATTATTCTTCAACTCCTCATCATCTCTCGGATTGTGTGAGTCAAAGAAATTCCAGATCCAGATCTTGTCGAGCCTCTTCTTCAACATTTTCTGATAAAGCCGCAAAGATCAAAGAAGAATACCTTGGCCGAGATTTTCCAGATCTGAGAAAATTATTGTTTGTATTTCATTTTCTCCATTTATTTTTGTAGGAGATTCTTCTCCGAGTGTAGGAGCTTTTGTCTCCGAGTTGTAGGAAGTTTTTATCTTCCGAGTGTTGATCTGTATTGTGGATCGAGATTGTAGGAACTTTGTTCCGAGGCGTAGGATTGTTTTTCAATCCGAGATAGTGGAGTAGCCGAGTCTAGTGCTTTGCTAGATCGGTGAGTGGAAAGTGGATGTACCCAAGGTTGGGGAACCACTATAAATCTCTTGTCGTCTGTGAATGCTTGGTAGATTTTTGTGTGCATAGATCTCTAAATTTTTATTCCACAAAAAGACACACAACTCACCTATTCACCCCCCTCTAGGTGATTAAGGTAGACAACTGAATAACTTTCAACAGGTACGAGTTAATTAAAAGCAGATTAACTTTATATATTTGTTTCCCTTTTGCGCGTTAGCTTATGACTGCTTGTGCTAGACTTTGTTTTAATTTTCGATTATCCGACGAGAGCACTTTTCGATACGGGAGCTTCGCATTCCTTTTTATCTGAAGGATTTGTATCGTGCATCGGAGTACCTTTCTCGATGGCAAGGGACAAATTGGATGTGTTGTTGCCTAATGGGTGTTCAATACGCGCGGATAGAGTTTGTTGCGTAAAGATACGGATCGGGAGTCAAGAGTTTGACTTGCAAGCGTCGCTACTGCCAATAGTGGAGTTCGACGTGATCTTTGGGATGGACTGGCTCTCAGAGCAGCGGACATACATTGATTGCAACCGCAAGGAGGTCAAATTGGGAAATAATCGTGAGACGACATTTGCGGGCATGAAAGGATCGAGCAAGACTTTGATGTTTGCTCTCCAGGTGGCTAAGGCAGTTCGTGCTGGTGCAGAGTTGTTTTTCACATTAGTGGAGGCTTCGAAGCCTAAGCCTAGTATGGACAGTATCCCAGTTGTATCTAAGTATCCTAACGTGTTCCCTGACGATCTCCCTGGAGCCATACCTCAGCGAGAGATCGACTTCACCATTGAGCTGGTGCTAGGTGCCAAACCTGTGTCACGCTCTCCGTATCGGTTAACGCCTAAGGAAATGACAGAATTAAAAGTATAGCTTCAACAGTTGTTGGAGCAAGGTTATGTACGTTTAAGTTCGTCGCCTTGGAGCTCGCCGGTCCTCTTTGTTAAGAAGAAGGACAGAAGTTTACGACTTTGTATCGATTACTGGGAGTTGAATAAGCTAACAAAGAAAAATAAGTATTCGATCCCAAGGATTGATGATCTGTTCGACCAGCTAGTTGTGTCGACTGTGTACTCAAAGTTGGATCTGAAATCTGGATACTATCAGCTGCGGAAAAGAGAAAGTGGCATCCCCAAGACAGCTTTCAGCACACGGTATGGGCATTATGAGTTCACCGTCATGCCGTTTGGACTGACTAATGTGCCATCCATGTTTATGGATTTGATGAATAGAACGTTCAGAGAGTACCTAGACCACTTCGTGATAGTCTTTATCAATAATATATTGGTGTACTCGCAGTGCGAGGATGATCATTTCAAGCATCTGCATATGGTTTTGGAGAAATTGAGGAGGAATCAACTTTATGCCAAATTCTCCAAATGCGAATTCTGATTATCCTCGGTTGCATTCCTTGGTCATATAGTTAGTGGAGAAGGGATTGCGGTAGATCCGGCGAAGATAGTTGCGATACGGGAGTGGCCTGTGTTATCTACAGTGACAGAAGCACGGAGTTTCCTTGGACTTGCCGGGTACTACAGGCGCTTCGTAGAGAACTTCTCGTGGATAGCGTTACCCCTCACGACTTTGACGAGGAAAGATCAAAAGTTTGTGTGGTCGCTGGAGTGTGCGCAAGCTTTCGAAGAACTAAAAAGTCAGTTGACCACGGCGTCTATTCTATGTTCACCGAGTGGGACCGAAGGATTTGAGATTTACAGTTATGCTTCGGGAAGTGTCTTAGGTTGTGTTCTACTGCAACATGGGAGTGTAATAGCTTATGGCTCGCGTCAGCTGAAGGTACACGAGAGGAATTATCCGGTCCATGACTTGGACATAGCGGCTGTGATATTTGCCATGAAGCTGTGGAGGCATTACCTGTACGGTGTGAAGGTCGATATCTATACCGATCATAAGAGCCTGAAGTACTTGTTGGATCAAAAGGACCTAAACTTGCGGCAGCGGAGGTGGATAGAGTTCCTGGGTGACTACACCTTCAAGATACATTATGTGCCTGGGAAAGGCAATGCAGGTGCGGATGTGTTGAGTCGTAGGGCTCCCGCGCAGGCCAGCTGGTTGTCGATACATGATGAGCGTTTAGTTTGTGATTTGGAGGCATTAGAGATCTCTTGTGTTGACAAGCAGACTAGTACTGAAGAGCAATTGAACTGGACAGAGGTGCAGTATGACCTTGCTGATAGGATTCAGAAAGCTCTGGATGGGGATAACAACATGAAGCAGATCATGGATGAGGCTTTGGATGGGTCAAATTCCCAATTTATTGTGAAGGATGAACTGTTATGGAGGGATAGTCATCTGTGCATCCCAAGTGTGGGTAAACTATGAGAGGAATTGATGTACGAGGCTCATCATACTAAGTACTCGATTCACCAGGGGAGCACAAAGATGTTTAGAGATATGAAAATGTTGTTCTGGTGGCTAGGACTTAAAAAGTACGTAGCACTTTATGTGGCGAAGTGTCAAACGTGCGCCTTGGTGAAGGCAGAGTGCCAGAAGCCTGGAGGTTTCTTGAAGCCCTTGCCTATCCCGGAGTGGAAGTTTGACGATATTTCAATGGATTTCGTGCATGGGTTTACAAGGTCGTAGAAGGGAAACAACGCCATCTGGGTGATCGTAGATAGATTGACTAAGGTATCACACTTCATTCCGAATAGGAAGGATGATTCAGTGGATAAACTGACAAAATTTTACGTAGATAACATTGTTCGACTGCACGGTGTGCCTCGAAGCATCGTGAGTGACTGAGGTGGGCCCTTCACGTTGAACGACTGGAGGTCAGTGCATCAATTGTTGGGAACCAAGCTGAGTTTCAGCACTGCCTTTCATCCACAGACAGATGGTCAGACTAAGAGGGTCAACAGGACGATGGAGGACATGTTTTGCATGTGCGTCTTGGATTTTGGAAAGCTGTGGGAAGATCACCTGTACATGTGGAGTTTGCTTATAACAACAACTACCAAGAGAGTATTCAAATGGCACCCTTTGAGGACCTATATGGTAGAAAATGTCGCACGTCGTTGTCATGGTTGGAGACGGGTGAGTCGAAGCTGTACAAATGACGAGAAGTGGAAGATGCCACTTTGTTGGTACAAACAATACGAGAACGATTGCTGATCGCTCAGGACAGGGAGGCTAAATACTATAATGCCAAGCATAGGAACGTTGAGTTCGCTGTAGGCGACTGGGTATGTTTGAAAATTAAGCCGTTAACGGGTGTCTCACGGGTACGACGCTTGAAGAAGCTGAGTCCGAGGTAGCTTGGACTGTTTGAGATACTAGAGCGAATTGGTGAAGTGGCTTATCGACTGAAGTTATCAGTGGAATTGAGTGGTCTACACGACGTATTCCATATATCGGTGTTGCGGAAGGCGGTGCAAGAGCCTTCACAAGTGATTGCGGTCGATCAGGTACCTAATGATAGTGGGTTGACGACGAAGGTCAAGCCCGCTCGCATTGAGGACTCTGAAGTCAAGCGACTTTGTAACAAAGATATCAGCATGGTCAAAGTCCGTTGGGACAACTGCGGTCGGGAGGAGCTTTCGTGGGAGCGAGAGCAGACCATGTTTGAGAAGTATCCCGAGATATTCCGCTCAGGTACCATTTAATTTTGTGTACCTTTTCATTCTATAATTTTGTGACGAAATTCATTTAAGGGGGAGAATTGTAACGCCCCAAAGCTCAAAAAAGGATCGGATAGCGTTTTAAGGCCAATTTGGTGCCTGAATAGGTTCACACGGCCTGCGACACGGGCGTGTCCATGGCCGTGTCCTGCTATGTTTTGGCAAGGGAGGTCGAGTGAGGCACACGGCCTGTGACACAGGCATGTCCATGGTCGTGTCGTGCTATGAGTTCGACGAATTTTCGTGATGTCGACGAAATGCATTCGACGATCCTCGGAGTCAAGCCAGGTCGGGCACACGGCCTGGGACACAGGCGTGTCCAGGGCCGTGTCCTTCTCTGTGTTTGACCGGTCTGTGTCGACTGATGAACACGCCCTGTGACATGGGCAGGTCAGAGGCTGACACGGGCGTGTTAAGAGTAACACGGGTGTGTCTCATGGCCATGTCCTGGTCGGGACGCGACGGTTTCCTGTGTTGCTTGAGGAACATGCCCTGTGACACGGGCGTGTCAGAGGCTGACACGGGCATGTCAAGAGTAACAAGGGCGCGTCTGAGCCTGTGTCCTATTCTGCATTCGACAATCGTGTTCAGAAGACACGGCCTATGACACAGGCGTGTCACACGCTATTTTCAGCCCAGGAAAGTGTTTTTCAGGGCGATTCGTGTCCGTTCATTTCCTTCAAATAGGATCCAACGGTCTAGAACTCTCCCTGCTGATATAAAGCCGGGAGCTGAGGGTTAAACCCTCATTTCTCTTAGGCCTTTCTCTTTCTAAAGAGTTAGAGAGAGGGGAGAGAAAGGAAGAAGGAGAAGGAGGAATCCGGTCGCCGGTGGAGCTTCGGAGCCCCAAATCGCGAGCCGCGTCCAGATCCGTGGAGGCGAGGCTGTTGCATTGCTTTTCATCCGGCTAGTTTTCCATAGCGCCAAAGCGAACCTCAAGGGTAATGATTCTCTTCTTGGACATGTGAAGTCCTCTTCCTTTTTGCATAGGAAACCCGCTCTCACGAGTGTGCGGTGAGTGTGTTGTATTTCCTTCGGGTGGACATGATTAGTCCCCGTAATCTTTCATATAGAGTCTGGAATCGAAGTACGGACATAGACACGACGCGTGAAGCCTACCCGAACAAGTTGGTCTAGATCGGTCATGTTTTCATTATGCATTGATTGCTGGAGAAGACTCTGTGTCGTATGTTTTTCGGGTTTCTATGTGGTAGATTGTTCCAGGGAGTCTTGGGGATTAACTCCAACGTGCACCCGGAATTCTGGGCAGAAGAGAAGTTCTGCCGTATTGGTGGCCTGAGAGCCAGCCTTGTACATAGTCGGGCTATGTACTGTTGTATGATTGATACTTTGGGATTCGGTGAAGCTTGTCCCGCGTCGATGGCTAAATTGCCGTGGAGAGGTGAGTAACGGGCTGGGGGATCCTTACCCACTCCAAGTGGTTCGGTTAAAGCGAACTAAGGTACATGGGAATTTCTGATGGCTTGGAGAGCGAGTCTAGGCTTTGGCTGAAAGGACTTTAATGCTCACGTTGTTTGTCATCCTGGAGAGGTGTTGTACTGCGGAACGAGCTGGGTTCGGACCGGGTTCACCAAGTAAGTGACCTGAGAGCACGGGGTGTGTGGCCGTGCGGGCCTACACCTGTGGTGAAGTGTGCTGATATTGTACTTTCACTTTAATGTTTGGCTATGCTAATAAATTGCAGGGAAGGAGCACCGCCACCCCATGTAATGGGTGGGGTAGCTATAATTTGGTCAGCTTTAGCTGACCGTTGCTTTTGTTTGCCACCACTGCGGTGGAATGTTGATTGCAGGTGCTGCGAAGCCTAGTGGCAAGTAGCGGGCTAAAGCCCTGGTTGCTGTGTTGGCCCTTGAAGGCAAAAGCGAATGTTTACTTTTTATGCTCATGTGTTACCGTCCTGTGTGTCGATGTATGGAAGACATTTATTTTTTAAGTAAACTCTTGTAAGGCCATAAGACCAAAGTTTTGGTGTATTTGTACTATCATTCCTACTTTGGGTTTTAGTGGACATTTTTGCATTGGTTTGGGTTCTTATAACTGTTTTAAAAGCTTTCGATAGAATGCTCTGAGTTAGGACGCGTGTTCCTTTGGCGGTAATTTTATATTAATACGTAACACCACTAACTGTTTGTGGAATATGGCATGAGGCCCCGGCCGAACCTTCTGTTATATTTCATTTGACGGATGGGGGTGTTACAAACATGATTATAGATGTTTTGCTCTAGAACCGTTTGATAAATTTGTATTATTTCTAATGCTACACCCGCCACTCATTGAGATTATTATCTCAAAGAAGGGAGCATGTCAACCCTTCACATAACTCATGTCTTCCATCAAGAGGTGCCAGTGATGATAAATGCCTCATTCAATTTGACCATCTGCTTTGATACTTATGTGGACTCCATAGTGCTCTATCACTGATCGGGATGATCTTAGTTCTCTGATCTGACTATTTCAAAAAAAAAACAATCAAAGAGGATAAAGAGCAGATTAATGGTCGTCACCTACCTCACCCGATCACCAACCTGAAATATCTGATTATCCTATCTCAAATCTTAGAATGGTCAGCATGATAATTATTTTGACAATCAATCTGGCTTTGATATCACCTATTGAGTTTCAAAGAGCGCAAACCTGATATGAGCACCTAAAAATTAATTTAGTGTGAGCACCTGCACGATGGTTTAATGGTATACAAACAAACAAGTAAACCACAAATAAAAACAGAGACCAGACAAATGTAATTTTAACTTGAAAATCCATTTGGGAGAAAACTATGGGGCGATAAGAGTCCAACACAGGATCTCACTACACAATAAATTACACAAATAAATTAAATAAATACAAGTTACCGCAGTGACTAATGAGATAGATCGATACGATCCTCTCCGATATAGTTTTACATGTAACTTTGTGCTTCTACAACAATTATCTCTAGCAAATCTGCTCCTTGTCCTGAATAGAATCGTTGTTCACGGTGTTCCTACTTTGTGGCCAGCAAGTCCAATCGTCGACAACACCAACAACTTTAGCACCAGTGGCACTCCTCAACGGACACCGCAACCCCGGCCCGACGCTTCTCCTCCACGCGCTCCACAACCCCAATAGTTGCCAGCCATCTTATATTGACTATACGACTCTAGCACAAGTTCCGTTGCACTTGTATTGACTATACGACTCTAGTGAAACAGACAAAAATATATTCAGAGTATGTATGCTCAATATTCTAAAATGGTGTTGTCATGATGCACCACAATACACTAAATGGTCATATTCACCACTTGATCTCGGATCAGAACGAAACGAGTTTTGTTACACTTGTATCAACTACACAAGTCTAATGCAACTAACATAACTCGAATTGAAGCACATATGCTCAATATACAAAGATGTAGATCACCTCATTACTTATACATCATCTTGTTTGTGATCAGGTCACTTTTATCTGGTCATCTAGTGTCCTAGTGGCCTAATAAAAGTCAGTATGTTACAGCCTGCATAACGGCTTTCACATTTCCTTATGCGTTATCATTCACTCACACATGTCACTTATGCTCAAAATGAGCTATTAGAACAATGAAAAGAATCCAATTATTATTAACATCGTGCAGTAAAGTATCTGTAAATGAGGTAATATGTAGAGCTGTCACGGTTCCGGTTCGGTTCCGATTCTACCAAAACCATGAATCGAACCACTAAGGTAACAGTTCTTCAAGTTAGAACCAAAACCTTATTTGGTTTGACCGGTTCCGGTTCCGGTTCCGGTTCCGTCATAATTTTTGGAACCGCCGTGTCAACGGTTCCGGTTACGGTTTAACAAGAACCAAAACCAAACCAGTTACTAACGGTTCGGTCCGGTTCTATGCGGTTCGGTCTGGTTCCAATCGGTTCCAACTAAAATCAAATTTGATAGAATAAAATAAAAGCGGTCTGCAAAAAACTCAAAACACCTTCATAATAGAAATAATTAAGTTGCACACTCCTCGACGGTCTCTTCCACGACCGGTGGGCCTAATATGTCTTCTTTCTACGCATGTAGACTTGCTACGACGTCTAGTTGGCATGTGCACGTCTCGTGAACATGCTTTTATGTGGTTCGGTCCGGTTCAAATGAGTTCCAACTAAAACAAAACCAAATTTGACGGAGTGAAATAAAAGCAGTCTGCAAATAGTAAAACTCAAAAAACAATGAAATAAAAATAATTAAGTTGTGCACTACTCGCCAGTCTCTTCCACGATCCGTGGGCTAGTATCTGTCGCTTTCCTACGTGTAAAGACTTGTCACAACGTCTAGTCGGCTTGTGCGCATCTCGGCAGCTTGCGCAACCGTAATAATCGACAACAATTATTTGTGTCTTTCATGATTACTATTTAATAGTAATTGTATACCTTCTATATTTTTAAAATAAAATATTTCAGAAAAATATGTAAGTAAAATTGAAAATACATTATATAACTGTATAAAAATCAAAACTGTACTTTAAAAACCGACTTCAAAACGCATCAATGTCAAACCATACCACACGGTTTTGGTGCGGTTTTGTTCAGTTCAAAACCGACCCATTTTGGTGTGATAACGGTTTGGGTTCAAACTACACCAGTTTCACCCCTGATAGTAATTATAAATATTATAAATAGATTATAAAATTATAATAATATTATAAGAAAATTAATAATAATAAACGGGTTGCGGTTCGGTTCTACTTCGGTCCGGTTCGGATCGGGTCCAAAAATCTTGAAACCGCTTGAAACTTGTATGTTGCGGTTCCGGTTCCGGTTCCGGTTCGGATAATAAAATGTAAGAACCACGCCCGAACCAAAGTTGTTCACGGTTCCAAAATTCAAACCAGAACCCAAATAATTTTCAAACGGTTCGGTCCGGTTCTTTGCGGTTCCGGTTCGGTTCCGGTTCGATTTACGGTTTTCGGTTTTAAGTGACAGCTCTAGTAATATGTGAGCTTTTATTGGGACGTGATAGTCTTCTCATGACCACCGCTTATGTACTCTGTATCATCCTACATACGGCCTCAGACCCACATAGTTATATTAGTTTTGCACTTGTTGTCTTTCCAAACCGTAAATCACGCAGTTTGTCTCAGAGTAAAACTCGCCAGCCATCTTATATCCTCTCTTTTCACATTTTTCAAAGGCATATTTCTCGAAGACACATTTAATTCTCATAGAAAATATTTCTCGAAGTCATTTATCCCTGTATAATTTATTTCTCAAAGACACACTTTATTCCCGTAGAGATTATTTCTGGAAGGAACAGTTAAATCCTGTAGAAATTATTTCTCGAAGGAACGCTTTATTCATGTGGAAATTGTTTCTCGAAGGCACATGGAAATTGTTTCTCGAAGGCACATAATTACCATCAACATTGAAAATATCATTTTGTCATTATAAAATGAAGCAATCGAAAATAAGACATTTAATAGGAACTTCATATAAACAAACAAAACTGAAATTTGGGCACCCAAGGATTGAGTCAAAGGTTGAAGCCTTATTTTGCTTAATCAAGCTTGTAAACCCCATTTAAACTATTATGACTTTGGTAAGCCCCAATCCGTCGCTCAACTTGATAAGTGTCGTGTTATCTTAGATTATGAATCAATTTGTTTGCAATAACAGACACAACATTCAATTTCCAATTTTGCGCATTTCATATGTAGAAATCAAGTCATGTGTTTCAAATTGACCACTTACTCTACTTGATCAATCGATGAATACATCGAACTCAATCACACTGCTCTACTAATAAGAGAGGTTGTGAGTTTTGGCATTATTTAGGGTAAATCTCGTAGGAATCACTCATCTCCAGGTTAACACTAAATTATAAAGTAGTAATGCAAAAAATAGTAATATCTAACACATCAAACTCGATCGCTCTGCTCTGTTAACAAAAGAGTTAATCAAGTTTGACATTATTTAGTGTTAATCTTACAAAAATCTCTCATCTTTAAGTTAATTCTAAATTATAAAATAGTAATGCAAAATTAGAATAATAGTCTAAGACATTGATCTCGGTCGCACTGCTCTGCTAACAAGAGAGTTGATCGAGTTCGACATTATTTAGAATTAACCTCGAACAAATCTCACATCGCCAGATTAACTCTAATTTATAAAGTAGTGATGCAAAATAGAATAATAGGGCAAGACATCAAAGTCGACCGTACTGCTCTGCTAACAAGGGAGTTGATCGAGTTCAGCATTATTTAAGGTTAATCTCAAAAGATTCTATCATCTCCAGGTTAATTTTAAATTATAAAGTATTTTTATTGCAAAATAGAATGATAGGCCAAGACATCTAACTCGATCTCTCTACTCTACTAATAGGAGATTTGATCGAGTTTGACATTATTTAAAGTTGACCTTGAAGGAATCTCTGATCTCTAGGTTAACTATAAATTATAAAGTAGTAATGTAAAATAGAATAAGAGTCTAAGACATCAAATTTGGTCGCACTGCTCTACTAATGGGAGAGTTGATCGAGTTCGACATTATTTAGGATTAACCTTGAAGCAATCTCTCATCTTTAGGTTAACTCTAAATTATAAAGTAATAATACAAAATAGAATAATAAGCCAAAACATCGAATTCGACCGCATTACATTGTAACACGAGAGTTGATCGATTTTGGAATAATTTAAGGTTAACCTCGAAGGAATCTCTCATCTCCAGGCTAACTCTTAATTATAAAGTAGTAATGCATAATAGAATAATAGTCCAAGACATTAAACTCAACTACATTACGCTAATAATATGAGAGTTGATCGAGTTCAACATTATTTAGGGTTAATCTCGAAGGAATCTCTCATCAACATGTTAACTGTAAATTATAAAGTAGTAATGCAAAGTAGAATTAATAGTGATCCAAGACATCGAACTTGACTGCATTGCTTTGTTAACACAAGAGTTGACCGAGTTCAATTTTATTTAAGGTTAACCTCGGAGGAATCTCTCATCTCCAGGTTAACTCTAAAATAAAGTAGTAATGCAAAATATAATAATAAGCCAAGACATCGAACTCGATATCACGAGTCTACTAACAAGAGAGTTGATTGAGTTCAATATTATTTAGGGTTAACCTTGAAGAAATTTCTCATCTCCAGGTTAACTCTAAATTATAAAGTAATAATGCAAAACAGAATAATAAATCAAGACATTGAACTCGAGAGCACTGCTCTGCTAATAAGAGAGTTGATCGAGTTCGACATCATTTAGGGTTATTTTTGGAATAATGCCCCGTCTTTAAGCTAAGTATTAATATGGCTAGTAAATAAGTTAGAATGCACAATAAAGCTAAATCAACAGTAAATAAAGGTGTGATAAATAAAGTGCAGAAGTAAATAAGGAGCGGCAAATAAGGCACTATTTGAAATAAAAAATAATTATGTATAATTAGAAGTCTTATTTATCCATGGTTCCATCTCCCTTCCAAGAAAGCATCTCCGTTACAAGAAGGCATATCCATTCCAAGGAGGCATCCCCATTCCAAGGAGGCATCTTCAATCCAAGGAAACATCTTTGTTCTAAGGAGGCATCTTCGTTCTAAGGTGGAATTCACCATCTTTTCAGGAGATATTCACCTCCATTCCAAAGAGGTATTTTAATTTCATCGTGTTTATAGCGAAGTTTTTTTATAATTATTTGAATATTAGGGTTCGTCATGTTTTATATTGCTTGGACCTATTGATTATTTATATTTTTCCTCTTAAAAAGGTACTATAGTTCATTCAAGTGTTAAAATTGCAGAATTAGCAGGATAAAGTTAATACGAGGAATTTCGAGGCAAAAAGATGAGTTTTTGACGCCTATATAGTTCAAAATTTTCAAACTAAGCCCAATAATTTTTCAGATAATTTTTATAAACCTGTCAAGAATTCTAAACAATTTCATATGTAGGCTTCATTTGGTTCGGCAGTGGCGGGTCGATCCGACGGGTGGAAACAGAGTGTTCGCACCAGAGGGGGGAGGTGGCTGCTCCAAACTGAGCTTTTTGGGGTGTTTCTCAAGGCGGGCGGGTGGAAACATAGCGAACGTCGCCGAATGTTCATTTGTTTACCCGCCTTCCGACGGCGTTTGCCCCAAACGGAGCGGCGAAACGCCGAACCAAATAGAACCTTAATGGACAAAGCTAGAAAGTACATTATTAATTTTTGGATTTAATTTTTGGTGAAAACTTAATTAATTTGAACTACTACTCATTATTTGACCTTCATTAAATATCATATGATTTTATAAAAATTATAAAAATAAATTCGAGAATGTGATGAAATTGCACTAATTTGATTCTTAGATCATCTTGATCTTAGGTCTCTAAGGTTCTTTTAAAAATCCTTGAAGTTTCTGGTTTAGAATGATCTATGCAGAAATCTCAGAGCAGATTCCTGGTCGAGATAAAGCCAGGAACATTTCTTCCGATCAAGGGGGTCCGGGGGAGGTAAAGTGCAGGAAATCGGACGGACGAGATCCGCTACACTGTACCGTAAAGTGCGATCTAATGGATGCGAGTGCGCTGAGATGCGTGTACATCTCAGCGCACATATCTCAAAGCAGTGCGCGATAGATCAAAGCGTGCACACATCTCCGCGCGAGCTGAGATGCACTCGCACCCGTCAGATCTCGCGCACTGCACGGTGCAGTGCATTTCCTGCACTGCACCACCCCCGGACCCGGCTTCACGGAGGATCAAGTGCATATTCGCCACCAATGATTGTCTTGCGGTTTTTAAGAAAACCCGAGTCGTTTGATCTTAGGGAGGAGATCCAACAACTCATATAGCACAGCGGTGGCCCAAATCCATTAGGTTTCCTCCATCAATGGCTGGTCGTCGAATTGACACGTCACCCCCTCCAGCCAACTCGTCGGAAGCATATGCTCCTTCAGGCGGTGGTGCAGCACCCTGGCACTGGCGGTAGCTGCCGAGAGGAGTTACAGAGAATATCTTATATATCATCGTGGTAGATTTGCTCTTCAACAGTGACACCGCCATAGATTCTCCTGGAGAGGGTCACAGAACCCTCGCTGGCAATTTGTGGCTCTCTAGAGGGACAAGAGGGTTATCGGTAGCCCTCTATGTAGGGCCAACAAGGTAAGGTGATAAATGTAGGGCATCGGGTTGTCTCCTTCGGCATATACAAGGGTCAAGATGGTGGCACCTGTTTTCGATCTCGCTTGGGCAGAAAATCTGGCTCAGTTGGGACTGAGGAGTCCCTTAAATAGCTTAGGCAAAGGCCTCCTCCTCCTTCCATCATGGCTATGAAAACCATGGTTGAGTTTCATCCAACCATGGTTGGATCAAGGGGTAGATGGCATCACATAGAGGGGGGATGCACTTTTGCTTAGGTTAGTGGCAGGAGTTAGGATTTTAGAAAATATCCAAAATCACTTCTTAGTTTGAGCTTAGCTTAGGTTTGGAGTGGGTTGGGAATGGTTAAACCTTGCCTTTTCTTTAGGGTAGGAGTCTAACTCACTATGGGATTGATGCCTATTCAACCACTAAAATTGAATAAAAGGGGTGGAGTTGGGGTTGAGTGGAGGGCTTAAATTTTCCTTTTAATGGGCTTTGAGCAAAGTCAACTCTAAGGTGAGTCCCCATGTGGGTCGATGTGATGGGGTTGAATTTAAACATTCACACTTTTCAAGACACAATATAATTTTACGAGACCTATTTTAGCCAACTTGAATAAACGATGTTGGATTTAAACAAAATGAGTTGTGATGCACTCGTATGGATCATACAAGTCTAATGTAATAGACGGAAGTCAATTCTAAGCTTGTTTGTTCAAAATGATATTCCCGAGTAACTATACCAAACAATGTGGCCTAAAATAACCACTTTCACTAAACAACATCTAATTCAGACAAAATAAGTTGTGTTGCACTCGTATGGATCATACGAGTCTAATACAACCGACGGAAGTCAATCCTGAGTTCATAAGCTCAAAGTGATATTTCAAGATGACCATGCAGAATAAACTAGCCTAAAAAGGTCACTTTCACTAAACGAGCTCAGATTCGCACACAGTGAATTGTTTTACAATCGTATAGATCATACGAGTGTAATGTAACATACATAAGTCAATTATAAGTTTGCCTGCTCAAATTGATATTTTGGGGAGACTGTGTTGGACAACAAGACCTAAAACGGTCACTTTCAATAAATGTCCTCAAATCTGAATAAAATGAGTTGTGTTGCACTCATATGGATTATACAAGTCTAATGCAAATGACAGAAGTCAATTATGAATTTGTTTGCTCAAAAATCATGTTAAGGTTGTCACGTAGCTTGATCTAGTCTGAATTAGCCAACTTTATCAATGCATAACAAAATGAGGCGTAAGTGATATCATTGAGTTTGTTTTGATCCTATGAGAGCACTGCCACTGATCGAGCTTGATTCCAAGTTGATTTACCCTGACTAAGATCCTCTAAGAGTTCAATTGAACCGTCTAGACCCCTTATCGAAGTTGTGATGTTACACTCGACATCTTATAGTCACATGATGACTACACTTTTGTTACCTTCGCCACTTCCTTTCTGGCCATGAAAGCATTAAGAAAGTGGGTTGAGAAGAAGCATAGAGTGATTTCCTATGCATTGATGGAGACATATCATCGATTGGAGCTCTCTATATGATAGCACCTACTTCTTCCTCCTCCAAGCTCTCATTATCTCCTCTCTTTCCAAACCATGGAAAGAGAGTCCAAAGGTCCAAATGACTCCTAATTTTGTCCATAAAGATCTCAAAATGAAGTCATGGTTGATAATAAGTCATTGGATCAAGATTCCCCACATCAAACGACTTAAAATGAGCTAAAATAAAACATTATGGTCCCGTACTTATGATCGTATGTTTCCCTCTTGCACGACCATATGCATTTCAATCATTTCACATGATTGTGTGATTTTACACGTGCATGATCATGCCTGTGGTAAAACAGCCTATTGTAGTGTCCAGAAAATGACCATGGGTTGGATACACACGAACATGTATGACTACATCGCATGATCATTTGTCATATTGCCTCTATAACGCCACTGAATAGTACACAACCTTCATGGGAATTCCATTGGCCCGTTATGATTATAATGCCCTCAATTACAATGATTTTTTGGAGAGTTAAACTGGGATTTGGGGTCTTTACACCGTGCCATTATCGAGATGATTTTCTGGAAGGATTCAATTCATGGGATTCTATACAAACCTATTCAAACTCTCACGGGTCCCTTAAAGCTACAATCGAAGGGAAAATTTAGGCATTACACAACATACATCTCACTCTCTTCATCAATGTCCTATTCATTCTTTCTATAGTATCATCCAGTTGCAGCATCTTCAGCGGTGGCTTTTCATATCTGATCTCCTACTCTTTGCAATACTCATCAAATGGAACAATATACTCTCTCTCATTGACTGACCTAATGCACTTTAGTTTCTTCCTAGATTTCCTCCCCACCTCAGCATGAAATCTCTAAAAAATTATCGATGACCTCATCTTTATTCATAATAACATAGAATCAAAGGTTTCTCGAACAATCATCAATGAACATCATGAAGTAAGATGCTCCTCATCTTATTTGGATCTTTGATGGCCCACAGACATCAGTATGTACGAGATCTAGCGGCTTAGATCTTCTGGTGGAAGTGCGACTTTAGAATGAAACTCTATTCTGGTTTCTAGCCATGCAATGGTCATGTTTCTCTAACTGATTCACATATAGATCAGTGATCATCTTATTCTTGGAGAGACATCCTAATTCTTTATGGCTTATGTGACCTAGTCTCCTGTGTCATAAGGATGTGGATGCCTCATCTCTAACAACATTGACCTAAGTAGCTTTTGCCCCCCCCCCTCATGTAGTATAAACCAACATATCTATAACCCTTAACTACTAATAATGACCCCTTGATCAACTTCCAAAACAGTCCACCAAAGACATTCAGGTGTTTTTCATCACATAACTTTCCAATTGAAACCATATTGAAGCGGATGTCCTGTATGTGCTGAAAATCCCTCAGAATTAGTAGACCTCATATACTTCTCTTCAGGTACATATCTCCTCTCCCATTGAATTTAGATATGACACTATTGCCCATCCTAAGCATCTCATAGTCATAAGTGGTATAGGTAGAAAATAAGTCTCCATTGTGGGAGACATGTACAAAATTATCTAAATCTACAATTCGACTCTTATCAAGCACGATAGTGCAACAATGACATCATCTCCAACAATGATATTGTTCTCTGCAGATACAGTAATTATGGTGTGACTCTCATTCCTATCGTCAATAACCATTCCTTTCTTCTTTTATCATTCTTATTAAAATAACAAATTTTTTGTATGTGTCACTTCTTGTGGTAATAATGACACTCCACATTATGGTAGCAGGACTTAGACTTCCCCTACTTTGACTTCTCTCACTATTCCTTCATCTGCTCTTGTTCCCGCCTCTCCCATAGGCTGAATGTAGAAGACACAACTCGCAAAGAAGAGATTGAATGTCCTTAATAGTTCCTTCTGACCTCCTCATTCAGAATGTCACTCTTGGAAATCTTTATTATAATAATGTCACAAGGAGAGAAGTTGATCAGAGGAACTCTAACCATCTCTCAAAAGTTTAAAAGAGACTTCAACAACCACGTTGTGGTGACCTCATCCACAAAGGTTACCTTCATAGTAGTCAGTTAACCAATGATATCTTGGAATTTTTCTTCACATGATCCAAGATAGGTGATCCATCTCTACACTTGAACTTTCTAAGTTTCTTCATCATGTGTAGCTTGTTGATGCCAGTGCTCCTGACATATAATGTCTCCGGGGTCTTTTAAAGGATCTTTGCATCAACAATAGTTGCAATATGATTGTAGATGTTCGTCTCTAAGAACCGTTTGATAAATCTGTATTATTTCTAGTGCTACACATGCCACTCATTGAGATTATTATCTCAAAGAAGGGAGCATGTCAACCCTTCACATAAATCATGTCTTCCATCAAGAGGTGCCAGTGCTGATAAATGCCTCATTCAATTTAACCATCTGCTTTGATACTTATGTGGACTTCATAGTGCTCTATCACTAATCAGGATGATCTTAGTTCTCTGATCTGACTATCTAAAAAAAACAATCAAAGAGGATAAAGAGCAGATTAATGGTTGTCACCTACCTCACCCGATCACCAACATGAAATATCTGATTGTCCTGTCTCAAACCTTAGATAGGTCGGCATGATAATTGTTTTGACAATCAACCTGTCTTTGATATCACTTGTTGGGTTTGAGAGAGCGCAAACCTGATATGAGCACCTGCAAATTAATTTAGTGCGAGCACCTGCACGTAGGTTTAGCAGTATGCAAACAAACAAGTAAACCACACAAAAAAACAATGACCAAGCAGGTTATTTTAACTTAAAATTCAATTGGGTGAAAACTATGGGTCGATCAGAGTCCAACTTAGAAAGTCATCACTAAAGATGTGTAAAAAATACACAGAATAATAAATTCTTTTTCTCTCATCGATTGACACAGGATCTCATCTACTTCACTACACAATAAATTGCACAAATAAATTAAATAAATATAAGTTACCGCAGTGACTAATGAGACAGATCTTTACGATCCTCTCCGATATAGTTTTACACGTAACTTTGTGCTTCTACAAAATTTGTCTCTAGCGAAGCTGCTCCTTCTCCTGAATAGAATCGTTGTTCACGGTGTTCCTACCTTTGGCCGGCAAGTCCAATCGCCGACAGCACCAACAACTTCAGCACCAATGGCACTTCTCAACGGACACCGCAACCCCGGCCCGACGCTTCTCCTCCACGCGCTCCACAACCCCAACGACGGATCTACTTCATCTTTGGATAGGAGATGGGCAGATGCAGCTGCCTTGGCTTCCAAACAAAGGCGACGCAATGACACAACCAACAACAACCTTCTCCAAAGAGTGTCTGCCCTATTCTTTCCAAAGTTGCTTGTGCCATTGCAATATGGAAGCATGCCAATTTATAATGTATTTTTCAAATGGGCTGCTGCATGGGGATGGATAGGATTAGGATTCATTTTTTATTTGTTTTATCTTTCGAAAAAAGTCAAAAACAACTCTAATCATGTAGGATGCAATTAAACATCCTGATAAAATAAATCCTTAAAATCCGGAGCTCGTGACGAGTAAAGCCCAGTGATTCTCTTCGCATCAGATGAGAATTAGAAATATCCGATGATGTATCCTTCGTCGCATCCGGAAATACACCATAATGTGGCTCTTTATTCGCGGTATTTTTGTCACCGCATTGTATTATTATGTTTCATTTCCCACATATATGTTTCAAGTTTGAAGGTAACTTACTAGATTAATAAGGAGTGTGAAAATAGACAAACATCGTTGCCTTGAGTCCGACGTCTTTGCAAGCTAGTAGATAAAGGTTCTGTTTAGGAGGACTTATTTCGCCATTCAAGCGGTTACGACCGCATGAACCGGACTTTAATTATGGTCTGTTCATGCAGTCGTAACCGCTTGACCGGTAAAAATAAGTCCCTCCAAACGGAGCCAAACGGAGCCAAACTCTGCCTCCTCCACTAAAGAAAAATCCTTAAAATATTTTTAGCAGCTCACTTGAATGAATGTGGGCTTGCGCAGAACTCCATAAGAATCCTGGATTATCATATCATTTCACGAATTGTTTATGCGACATCCGTCTGTGGAATCACTGGTCCTTGCTAAGCTTCCTTCCGCGAGTACACGAGATAATCAGTCACGAAAAATCAGTTACTAACTTTAAGACATTCATCTACTCTAAAATTGAGAGCGCGAAAGAACTATGAGCTAATTCCGCATCATCGTCATTGGGTTTGAAAACTCGGATTACATCGTTCTAGGACTTGTCTCACAATGCAGCGCAAAGAAGGTACTTTAGATCTACCAACATTAGGGACAATCCTACGCTCCGTTTGGGGGGGGGGGGGGGGGGGGGGGGGGGCTTATTTTCACCGGTCCGATTCATACGATCGTAACCGCTTGACCGGTGAAAATAAGTCCCCCAAATGAAGCCCTAATAATAGCCAAACGCAAACATCCAAAGCATTGATGGTTAGTACATAAGCATCTTCACTACATGCAAGGAGACTGTCTTCCTATAAAATGTCGAATGTGAAACCATGTCCTCTGTAGAGGCGAATATTTTTTCGTCCACTGGCGTCTGGGACCAATCAAATGCAAGAATCAATGGGGTCCATGGGTGCCAGCGGTGCACAATAAACCTGTGCACCGTGGGCCCCACTGATTTCTTGCATTGTTGATTCCAGACAATGTCTGGGACCCGGACCCAAGAATTGCTCTATAGGGCATCGATCAGAGTCCTTCGCCGCAAAAGTTTTGAAGAAGATAGGAAGGACCAAACAAAATTCACGGAAAATAATGACCACTTGGCCATACACCTCCTTTTGGTTATGAATTAAAAGCGAGGACAAAATGGTCATTTTCTCCTCATTCTGGACAAAAATGAGCTTATTTCATTCAAACAGAACAGCATCACAAAAAAATAAACCAAAACCTGCAAAAATATGCATACTAATGAATCTGATATCAGGAAGTGCTCCTCTTCTACATTAGCAGAAAAATTCATTGAGATCAATAATAATATTATTAATTTATTATTAATAAGAGTTTAACACATATATTCATTTCTTTGAAGGGAACCATCAAAGTACAATAAATGAGAGTAAACTAGCAGGAAAGCTTAATCAGATAACCTATCACCCTTCCCTTCAAAAGAATCTAAGACTCTACAATTACATCCCTTCTAAGGCTCAACCCAAGGCCATTCATCTTCATTTAACAGCCTCCGGCGCTGAGTTGCAGTAAGGAGTGTGAAGGCAGACCAACCTCGTCGACATCAAGCACACACACCCGAATCCAAGCCCGATGAACAGCCCATAGATGCTCTTCGGCTTATCCAACCGGAGAGCGCGCTTAAAGACGACTCTGAAGCCCGGAATCATGGCTCCACACGCAAAAACCATCAAGTGATCGAGCCCTTTGTAGTCAATTTTGGCCAGTATAGCACAAATGGCAGAGACGGGCCCCGCAAGCCCGGTCAAAGCGGCGGCGGCTAGGGCCCCCCTCCAGCTGTCGGTGGCGCCGAAGATGCAGCTCGCCACCGCCGCACCCCGTGGGAGACCGTGGAGAGAAACCGGGAGCACCAAGTGTCGGCCGAGGCCATAAGCGCTCGGAGCGGCTACGCCGAGCGCCAACCCTTCGGCGAACGCGTGCAATGAGATGGACACGCATGCGAAGAGAGATTGAAGGGTGTGCGCGCTCAGGAAAAGGGTGGAAGTTTGGAGATCGTTGATCGATGCTTTCTTTCGGTGCCCTATCTTCAAGAAAAATGACGTCGACAGGTGGAAGAAGGACGAACCGGCTGCGAGAAGAAAAGAAAGTGTGAAAAAGCTCATCTTTGATGATGCAAGTAACTGAAGGGGCCTCCAAGCAGATATAAGGAAAGCTATGCCGGAGGAGATGCCAGAGAGGTGAGGGTGAGGCAGGTGAAAGGCAAGAGAGAAGCTAATGAGAACGATGCCTCCAATGAATGGACCAAGACCAAACAGTAGTGATACCAGAAAGGCGGAAGCATCTGCCAAGCTGCAAGAATGAAAATTTGAAATCATAACTATGCAAAGAAACAGACAAAATTTGATGAAATCTTTCAAATTTTTATTTCACTATGTTCAGCTCTATGTATTCCTATATCCAGTAAAGTATATTGAATGTGCAGAAATGTCTATAGCAGAATCTTTTGTCATTCATATTAAAAGCTACTCTAGGAAATAAATATTAAATCTATTTTCAAATTACCCAATTTTTGATAGATTTCAAACAAATAAAGTTGGATAAAAAAATCAGGTAAATTATAAGTAACTGGGAACAAAAAAGTATGGTTACTTGTTTCCGTTCGTAAAAGCTTGAAGCACCGTGCCAAGTGTTTCCATGAATGCTACGGCTAGCGTGCCAGATGAAGCTACTTTAGATGGAGAGGCTTCCTGAGAATAAATCAAGAGAAAGGGGATGGGATCAGTCAGTTGAAAGGATGAACAAAAAATTGTAAGGAATAATTACGAAAAACTCCTCTCTAACTTTGCATAGTTAGTTATAGGGACCTCCTCTCTATCTTTCAAAATTACCAAAGCTTCTCTTCTATTTTTATACATTGTTAGAATAGATTTACAAGAAACAATAGGAAGAGAACTCCAGGCTTTTTTTTGAACAAGTATGTTAAGAATGTTGGCTTGGAGGGGAGGTTTGATAATTTTGAAAGATGGAGGAATGATCTCTGTAATTATGCAAAGTTGGAGGGAGGTTTTGGTATGACCTAAAATTGCAACAAAAAACTATAAAAAATGTTAGTAATTCATGGATGATTCAACGGAGAATACTATTAATTCATGATAAGGAAAAAATGTGGTAAAATTAGTACCTTGAAAGCATCAGGAAGAACTTCTGCAATCACCATCCAGATCATGCATCCAGCAGCAAAACCAGTACAGAATGGAAGAACTTTGTGAAAGGCATCAGCACAGAGGAAAGAGGGAACGGCAACAATGGGCTGAGTTCAAAAAGGGCCAAGCAACAGTCACTATACATACTAGGCAAGATATTAAAAAGAGCCATAGTACTAGCTCAGTATATAGTAAATAATAAATTGATATAACTTTATATTATATAATATTTATCGATTAAAGGACCAATAATTTGGAGAAAAACATTTCTTCAAACTGAATCAAATTTCAAATTACTTTCATCCTTTACCGTGTTTTTTTGTGTTGAAATGGGAGAAGGGGTGATAATTGATAAATAAATGTGAGAAGACAGCATGGACACATCAGGAAAAATAATGAAATTTACATAATGAAACCTTAAATGGAGAGATCACCATTGAAGATGCGCATGGGGCGCTCACAGCGCCAAAGTTTACTTATTGCATGCGTTTCATTTTTTTATGTCGAATATTTTCTTTTTTATGTTGCGCACTTATTTCGTGCTTTTATTTTCTTATGTTTTTTATATATTGGAGAAGTTGTAGTGGTGTATTATCTATGACATGATAGTCTGAGGTGTAATTCTTTAATTTGTCAGGATCAAACCTTGTTTCCTTTTGTTAGAAAAAGAACATGTAAAAGCCCATATAATGATCCATCATAGGTCTTCTTCCTCTTTATGTAATAGTTCCACATGCTGAAAATGGGACTCTTCTCTTTCTTCTCTCCTTATACATGTATTCATACTTGTATTTACACATAAGAAAAGGATATACAAAGTTTTACAGTTTTTCCTAATTGTGTGTGCACTTTTCTATATGATATCAAAGCCACTTGATCCCTCTGGGCGGTCTCTGTTTTTCTAAACGCAATCCCCCCTGTGGTCTCTTGTCTTTAGGCGGTTAGCGGTTCTGTCTAACCGCAACCCTCCTGCAGACTCTTACTCTTCAGACTCTGGCGGACAGAACCTTTCTGTCCGCAGGGTACTCGGCGTGCTGTTCCCGTCTTTTGTTTTTGGATCACCCCTTGATTTTATAAACTTCGTTGATGGGTCCCACCGTACTGCCACCCTGCGGACTGATTTATGTTCGATGCGGTCTGCAAGTTTCGGCCTCATCTTACCTACTGCTCTTTCTTGATCGCGCGGTCTGTCTCTCTAACTGATATGGTCTGGTCTTCGACCTCACCATTGTTGGTCGTTGATCCTCTTTGTTCGCTGCAGTCTTCTTGTTACCCGTTGCAGTCTACTTGCTATTCGCTACGGTTTGCCGTAGCCGCGTGGTTTGGTTTGCGCTAATTGCGGTTCTTCTCAGTGTCTTGCCGCTGGAGTGTGTTTGTTGTGGTCTGCTCTCTGTGTTCGCTCGAAGTCCTCTCTTTGCTCTGCTTGCCGGCTTCTACGTCTTAACCGCATCCCTCTGTTCCTTTTTGCGGCCTCTTCTCTGTTCGCACTCAGTGCTTGTCATTTAGCCGCACTCCGTGCTGACTGCTTAATCTGGTCGGGTTCTTGCTTTCTCTCTATCCGCCGCGGCCTCTTCTCAGTCCGCTGCTCCTCAGTCCGTCGTGGCCTTGCTGGTTAGCCTGCTTCAAGCCGCGACGTTGTGTTATCCGCTCTGTTACGGTATTGTCTCATGATCGTTGCACCGTGTTAGCCGCTCCTGGTTGTCGATCTCTCTCCCTCTCTCTCTCTCTCTCTCTCTCTCTCTCTCTCTCTCTCTCTCTATCCGACAGATCTTGCCGCACATTCTATCTGCCAGATCTCGCGGTCTTGCCTAGCCGTTGTTGCTCTTGCCGCCTGTGTATTGCCAGTCCGCCAAGATTTGTTGTTGCTGCATATTTGTCCCTGTCTGCGGTGGTCTGTTCGTTGTGTCTTCTTAACCGCTTACCCGCCTTGACGGATAGCCGCTTCGCCTAGCCGCCTGGTCGTGTGATCATGAACTCCTCTACTGATTCTTCTCCTCCAGCCCGCTTGGTCCCTGCTCCTGAACTTTGTGACGAGTTGAGAATCAACACCATCTCTCTTACGGGGAAGAATAACTTTGTTGAGTGGGAGCATTCTGTCTGTCGGGTACTTCAGTCAAAGGGACTTCTGCATCACCTAACTAAGGATACTCTTTCTGCACTTACTGATGACTGGTTGCATGATGATGGTCGTGTTCAGACTTGACTTCTCAACTCCCTTTATGGCGAACCTAACCGCATGGCCATGTATCACGAGACGGCCAAGGCAATGTGAGATGAGCTCCATTCCCTGTACTCCGCCAAGGATAGTCTCCAACACCTGTACGACATCATCAGCAATCTTCAATCCCTTGACTCAGGCAGTGATGCTGACTTAACCTCCTTTGTTGCTCGGTCCAAGAAGTTGGTCGAGGCCTGGATTTAACATCAGCCCCCGATTCCGGATCTAACTGCCCAACGTGCTCAAAAGGTAGTTGTTGGTATTGCCATGATGATGACTCGTATTTTGTCTCATCTTCATAGTATTCGGTCTCAGATCCTCTCATCTGCTACTATTCCCTCATTCTCTGATGTGTGCTCATGCTGTTAAAGGTTTCACCGCCTCCTGATGCTCTCGGCCCTCCTTCACCGGCTCTTCTCCAACAATCTTCTGCACCATGACTCCCTCTCCCCCCTATCCGTGAGAGACGTACAAGCTCTCGTGGGAGTGGTTGAGGTGGTCAGTCGAGGCCTAAGTGTTCTTTTTGTGGTAAGGATGGATACCTTGAGGCGGCCTGCTACCGCAAACATGGTCTCCCTCCTCGTCCAACTGCTTCTGTTGCTGCTCACATCCCTTCTGCCACTCGCGCTGATCTTGATGAAATCTGCCTCCAGCTCCAACAACTTCAAGGGTTGCTCCACAACTCACCTACATCCGTCTCTCAAGAAGGTATCGCTTGTCTCTCCACTAGTTAACGCTGGATAGTGGATTCACGTGTTACTCACCATATCACCTCCTTGAAGCCACCTCAATACTTGGATTTTTCGCATCCAAAGTTTATCACCGTAGCCAATGGCAACACCGCTCCTGCCTCCGACTCTGCTGATATACCTCTCAATCCCTCTATTTCTCTTCGCTCGAATCTCCATCTCCCGGGCTCTCCGTTTAATTTACATTTTGTTAGTCGTCTTACCACCAATTTGTATTGCTCTATCGCATTCACCACTTCTTCGTTTCTGATGCAGGACCGACGAACACAGAGTATCATTGGTAAAAGACGATTGCACAATGGGCTCTACCTTTTTGATGTCTACCCTACCATTCTCTCATCTGTCTCCTTTCTTGACTGACATTGGCGCCTTGAGCACCTCTTCTGGTTCTCAAGAAGGCTCTTCCTGATGTTTCTCTTCTTGCTTTTATTTGTGATTCTTGTATTTTGAGGAAACAACATCGTTCGTCTTTTCCTGCTCATTGTACCTGGAGCTCTGCTCTTTTATGTTAGTGCATTCTGATGTTTGAGGCTCGTACAAAATAATAAGTATATCTGGTTATCGTTATTTTATCACCTTTATTGATGATTATTCTTGAATGACATGGTTGTACTTATTTTGTGATCGCTCCAAGGTTCCTCGTGTATTCCGGGCTTTCGTTCTTGAGACTCGCACACAGTTTTCCGACAAAACCAAAACACTCCAGACGGATAATGCTCGAGAATACACTAGTCATGAGTTCGATAATCTCTGCTCTTAATTCAGAATTATTCATCAGACTTCGTGTGCATTATACTCCTCAACAAAACGGTGTGACTGAGCGTAAAAATAGACATCTTCTTGATGTTGCTCGCTCCCTCATGATTCAAATGCACGTTCCTAAGGCTTATTGGCACTTTGCGGTTTCAATGTCGTGCTATCTCATTAACCTTCTTCCCTCCTTCGTCCTCAACAACGTCATCCCGTTCATCCTCCTCTTTCCTTCCACACCTTCATTCCCTCTCACACCTTGAATATTTGGTTGCACCTGCTATGTTCATTTACTAGGTTCCTTCACTGACAAGTTCAATCCTTGGACAGCCAAACATATGTTCGTTGGTTATTCTCGTGCTCAAAAAGGGTATATTTGTTATTCTCCCACTACCCGCAAGGTGACTCTCTCGGCAAATGTTACCTTTCTAAAAGATCATCCGTTTTTCTCCATTCCAACGCCACCTCTTCCACCACCATCATTATCAAGACCTGTCATCCCAGTTACGTCTCCTCCACCACCACCAAAACACCACCACCACTCCTCCACACCCCAACTTCGGTTCGTCACAAACCTCCTCTTATTCGTTTATATACTCGTCAACCTCCCAACTTCGCCGCCCCGCTGCAGTCTGCTTCAACCTCTGGCACTCTACGACCTGTCGACCTGGCCTCTGCCTCCACAGTCCATCCTATGGCGAATTATGTATCCTTACATCACATGTCCCCGACACTTCACACCTTTGCTACTTCATTATCCTCTATTTCTGTCTTTAACTCTGTATAGGAGGCTCTCCAACATCCGGGCTGGCGGGTGGCCATGGGCGAAGAAATGACGGCCCTCTGAGCTAATCAGACCTGAGACTTGGTTTCTCTTCCTCCAGGACAGACGACTGTTGAATGTAAATGGGTATTTGTCATCAAGCATGCCCCTGATGGGACGATTGATCGTCTTAAGGCCCGTCTGGTGGCTCGTAGATTTACTCAACAACAGGGTCTCGATTATGAGGAAACGTTCTCACCAGTGGCTAAGCTCAACACGGTTCGTGTACTCCTCTCTGTGGTCGTGCATCGTCAATGATCCTTACATCAACTGGATATCAAGAATGTTTTTCCCAATGGTGATCTCCAAGAAACTGTCTACATACAACAACCTCCAGTGTTTGAGACCACGGGGGAGTCCCGAGTTTGTCACCTTAAGAAATCGATTTATGGTCTAAAACAATCTCCTCGGGCATGGTTCGATAAGTTCAGTAGGGTTGTTCGGGAAGCTGGATTTACTCGGAGCTCGGCAAATTTCTCTTTATTCACTCGACATAAATCAAAAGAAACGGTTCTTCTTTTAGGGTATGTCGATGACATCTTAATCACAAGAGATGATTCAAAGGTAATACAAGTGGTCAAACAACATCTTAGTTTTGTTTTTCAAACAAAAGATCTGGGGAACTTTCGATACTTCCTTGGTCTTAAGATCGCAAGACGTCCTGATGGTCTTGTCCTATCTCAACGGAAGTACTGTCTCGACCTTCTTTAGGATACTGGCTATTCTGGATGCAAGCCGGTCAATACTCCTATGGATGTCAATCACAAGTTGTGTGTGCATGCTTCTGACACAGATCTTCTTCTTTCAAATACAGAAAACTATCGACGTCTGGTTGGAAAACTGATTTATCTAACAATCACGAGACCAGACATATCCTTTGATATTGGGGTTGTCAGCCGGTTTATGCATTCTCCTCGGATGTCTCATCTATAGGTTGTCGCACATATTTTGAGATAGCTGAAAAAACAGCTCCTGGTCAAGGGTTGGTATACAAAACTTCTTCCTTGTCTACTCTAACATTGGTTGTCTATTCAGATGCTGAATATGTTGGTTCCTTGGATGATCGGCGTTCCATCAACGAATTTTGACCTTACTTCGGAGGTCACCTTGTTACCTGGCGCAATAAGAAACAGTCTGTGGTTGCTCGATCTTCGGCCGAAGCTGAGTACTGTTCGAAGAAGTCTATTGTATCTGAGATCACGTGGCTTGAGAGTCTTCTAGGTGATATAGGAGTAAAACTTTTCTCACCGGCTACCTTACTCTGTGACAGTCAAGCTGTTATACGCATAGCTAAAAATCATGTATTTCATGAAAGAACGAAACACATCGAAGTTGACTGCCACTTCATTCGGGAAAAAGTTCAAATGAAGAAGCTGTAATTAAAAATGTTCCAGTTGCGGAGCAAGTTGTTGATCTTCTCACTAATGCCCTATCCAGTGCTTTATTTTATCAGTTCTTATCCAAGTTGGGTGCATACGACTTGTACGCTCCAGCTTGCGGGGGAGTATTAAAAAAAGAACATGTAAAGGCTCATATAATGGCTCATCATAAGCCTTCTTCCTCTTTATGTAATAGTCTCATATCTTGGAAAAGGGACTCTTCTCTTTCTTCTCTCCCTATATATATGTATTCATACTTGTATTTAAACATAAGGATATACAAAATTTTACAGTTTTTCTCAATTGTGTGTGCACTTTTCTACACCTTTCCTACTCTCATTTTAAGTCTTAATCCTAATTTTGAGCCAAACATTATTCTATTCTCATTAGAAGTCATGCTTTGTATTTAAAAAAAATAGGAAAGTAGAGAAAAAATCTGCTAAAAGAAAAATAACCGTTTTAAAAACAGATTTGAATGTCCCGAACATGTTTCTCCATGTCCCATTTTTTAGGTCAGCAACTGCCCACGTGATGTGTGCATTCGTGGATTTCATGCGGCGGATTGAAGGAAGATAAAAAACGGCAAGTGATATTTTATTTCCTTTTTGAGAAAAAGAAAAAATTGTTTTCTTTACACCAAGAAACATCAACCCGTGAGCCAATCTCCTCTTTCCTGGACATGACCGAGAGTACCCATTCTTCCATTTTTCTTCTCCTCCCACTTTCTTTGCCATTTTTTTCTTTCTCCTCCGTCTCTCCACAGATATCGACGCCACCATACTTCTATCTCACAACCGCACCAGCCTCCTTGCACGCCTCTATTGCCGCATTTACTCCATTTGCATAGGAATCTCTCTTTTTCCACCGGGCATTCCAGTTGAATATATGTGTGATACGCGTTTTGGTTTACGTTTTTCTATTTTCCCGCTCCTTTGTACATGTGATATGTCACATGTTGTTTGTCATATATATGTATGCTTGAACCAATATAGAGCAACTTAATAATAATATTTTTCCTTTTCACTTAATATCATAGCTAGGTACATGTCGATGGGGCATGTTGGACGGTCCAGCATGAACAAAAAAATGCATGTCAAGATTAGTCTCACACCGCATACCCAGACGGTCCACTTGTGCCTTATAATAGGCCCCGCCTCTCCATCTGTGACATGGTATCAGAGCCAGGTTCCTGATCCCGTTCTCCCTAGCCGCGATCGTCGACCTCGTCTTCGCCGGCCCGCGTGCTTCCGCCATCGACCACGTCCGCTTCCCGCGCGCCACCCGTCGTCCTGCCTTCCAGCGCCCGTCTCCCGCCCGGTTCATCCTTCCAGTGTGCGTCTCCTTCCGCCTTCCAACGCGCTTCTCCCGCTGTTCCGCCTTCCAGAGCTCGTGTCCCGCCCGGCTCCGCCTTCCATTGTCGCTCCTCATCTCTCTTTGACGACATCCCTCTTCAACGGCTTTCTCCGCCCGATTTTTTCGAGCGGCCCTTTGTCTCTGGCCATTTTGTCCTCCATGGGAGCTGCCGGAGACATCGTGGTCACATCCTCTGGTTTCCTCTCTGGCGACACAATCTAAGGGACACTCGTAGGATGTGGTTTCTTCCGAATTGAGATCTCTGTCTTGCTCGTTTTCTTTTGTTAGTCATCGATGGGTGATTCCTCCGAAATATCATCGTCTCCTCAGACTGGTGCCCTCCACAGTCCCCCTGTAGATACTACTCGGATCCACGGTCAATTAGGCTCGTTGAAGATCACTAATGTTGCCTTGGATGACATAAATTATCTGGAATGATCCAGGGCAGCACATCATGCTATTCGAAGTCACCAGCTATATGTGCATATTGATGGTACCACTGTTGAGCCACCACGTACCATGATCCCTCATGGAGAAAATGGGATGCAGACAATTCCATGGTTGTCTCGGTGTTACTTCATTCAATGTCCCCTTAGGTGTATCACAGCTACATGCTTTTGGATTCTGCGTATGAAATTTGAAAACAGGCCCGTGCCACGTACTCTCAGGCAGGCAGTTTGACGCAGATTTATGAGCTCACTCGACGTGTTTTGGATCTGAAGCAGGGCACCATGACCGTCTCTGTCTACTACTCTGAGTTCGAACGTCTGTATCAGGAACTGGATTACTTCAACACCTTTACCGCTGCTTGCACTGCCGATGCACGGGCTCTTCAGAAGGATGAAGATCGATTTTGGGTTCACGTCTTTCTTATGAGGCTCAATATGGAATTTGATGCGGTTCGCCTCCATGTCCTCTACTGCGAGCCTCTTCCCTCTCTTCAGGAAGCCTTCAGTATGCTCCTCAGTGATGAGAATCATCGCCGCTCTCTTGTTTACTCTACTGACCACTCTGCTCTTGCCGGGATTACTCGAGGACCTCCACCTTTATGCAGCCACTGTGGGAAGAAAGGACATACTAAGGACGTCTTCTTTCGTCTCCATCCTCACCTTGCTCCCTCTGGCCGGGGTTCTGGTGCTCGTGGGAGATGTGGTCACTGTGGTGGTGGTCGTCATACTGGTGCTCGTGCTCAGTATTCTGCGCATTCCACAAAAGTTTACGAGGACCATTCTGGGGGTCTTTTTGCTATGGAGTTAGAGGCATTTCGCTGTAAGTTGCGCTCCCAGTCTGACCCCCCATCCTCTGATTCCACGGCTGCGTTTGCTACTTCAATATCTCTAGTGCTCATGTTGTGTCTTCTTCCCCTTCTGAGTGGATCATTGACTCGGGCGCGACGGATCACATGACTGGCTCCGCCTCAGATTTTACCTCCTATTTTCCTCTCTCTGGCTGTGATAAGATTGTTGCTGCTAATGGTTCCCTTTCTTTTATTGCAGGCAAAAGAACAGTTGTTTGTTCTCCTGACCTCTATCTCTTCAGTTTTACATGTTCCCTTGTTTTCTCGAAATCTTCTATCCATAAGTCATTTAAATGCTTTTTTAAATTGCTCAGTAACTTTTTTATCTGATGTTTGTCTGTTTCAGGATCTGGATACGAAGAGGATGCTTGGCAGTGGTGGGAACGTTGGCGGGCTGTACTTGCTGAACCAATCGTCATCTCCCAGTGCTCTTTCCACCACCAGTGCTCTGACTCTACATGACATGTGGCGCTGGCATCTGTGCCTTGTCCATCCTTTTGCTTTCTATCTTACAAAATTGTTTCCTACTTTCAATAGTTTAATTAAATCGTTTACTTGTGACATATGTGAACACTCAAAACATGTTCGTCAGAGTATCAGTCATGTTTCTTTTCCTAGTTCATGTCCTTTTGATGTTATACATTCGGATGTCTGGGGTCCCTCCTTTGTGTTATCATTATCTAGCTATAAATGGTTTGTTACATTTATTGATTGTCATTCTCGTACTACTTGGATTAATTTACTAAAAAGAAAGAGTGACGTGATTTCTTGCTTTCCGTCCTTTCATCGCATGGTTGTGAATCAGTTCAACGATACCATTCGTGTGCTCCCTGGTGATAATGGTGAGAAATATGATGATCAGGGAGCGTTTGGTGTCTACTTTGCCGAACATGACATTATCCACCAAACTACATGTGTACAAACTTCCACTCAAAATGGTGTAGCCGAACGGAAGAATAAGCACTTACTGGAGGTTGCTCGGTGTTTGTTAATTGCAATGAACCTTCCTAAGTCCTATTGGGGAGATGTTGTTCTTACAACCGCTCATCTCATTAATTGTCTTCTGTCTCGCTTCATTTCCTATGATATACATCTATCTCGTTTAGCTAAGAACCACATACTCCACACCTCTCACATCGCACCTCGCATATTTGGCTCAATCTGCTTTGTCCATGTTCATACCCCACATCATGATAAATTGGATGCTCGCTCTCTCTGATGTGTTTTTGTTGGCTACTCTCCTACTACCAAAGGGTATAGGTGTTATCACCCCCCTAAACGTCGATATTACTGCACCGTTGATGTTACCTTTCGTGAGGGGGAGTTGTATTTTGGTCCGTGTCAAAGGGAGATGGGTAGTAACAATGACGAGACCATCGACTCTCCTCTCCCGATTGTTGCCTCTCCTTGTATTCCATTTACTCCTATTCCTAGTACTGCTTCTGTTCCTACCATCTTTATTCCTTTTATATACATACTCTTGCAAACCTCGGACTACTGAGCAAGTACAGACCGTGGATGTTCCACCGGTGTCGATGCATGTCTCCGCTCCAGATTTAGATGATGAAATTCATGTTCCCCTTGCTCATGTTAAAGGTAAAACTGGTGGCACCAAACACCCCATTGTCAACTACATTTCTTACACTCATCTCTCCCACGCTCATGAAGCTTTTATCTCATCTTTTTTTCTCTATTGTGGTTCTTAAGACCTGACAAAAGGCTGTTCAGATACCTGAGTGGAAACAGGCTATGAAAGAAGAGATGTGTGCCTTGGAAAAAATGAAACATGGCGGATTGCTCGTCTTCTCTCTGGGAAGCGAACGGTAGGATCACACTGGATCTTCTCTGTGAAGCAGAATCAAGATGGGGTGGTGGAGTGGTATAAAGCACGCTTAGTCGCTCAAGGGTATACCCAGACCCAAGAAATTGACTACCAAGAAACATTTGCCTCTGTTGCAAAGATGAATTCTATTTGGGTGATCCTCTCTTGTGTTGTTTGTCATGGGTGGGAGTTACAACAGTTTGATGTCAAAAATGCATTCTTGCATGGTGATCTAGAATAAGAAGTTTATATGACTATCCCTCTTGACTTTACCAAAGAAGGGTCCAATGGAAAGGTTTGTCGTCTGCAAAAACCTTTCCATTGGACCCTCTAGGTCATCTCCTATGATATACATCTATCTCGTTTAGCTATGACCATACTCTCTTTATCAAGAGGAGAGGAGCTCAAGTATCGATTCTCATTGTGTACGTGGATGACATCACCATTACAGGAGATGACCTAGAGGAGATCGTACACTTGAAAGAACAATTGGACAGAATTTGAAGTCAAGGATCTGAGGAAGTTGAAATACTTCTTACGAATTGAAGTAGTGAGATCTCATAGGGGGATCTTCCTCTCATAGAGAAAGTATACTCTTGATTTTCTGGAGAAAACTGGGATGCTTGGGTGTGATCTCATGGATACACCTATTAAGGTTAATCTAAGGTTAATCACAAGATTGATGTTGATACTAGTGGAGAGAGTGGATGTTTTTAGGTACTAATGATTGATTGGGAGACTCATATATTTATCTCATACTCGCTCTGATATTACGTACGTCGTGGGTGTTCTAAGTAGATTCATGCACTCTCCCACAATTCGCCATCAGCGGGCAGTGTATCGGGTATTGAGATACCACAAGAAGTCTCTTGGACGTGAGATTCTGTTCTCTGCAAGCCAACCTTTGGAGATTAAAGTGTTTACAGATGTCGATTGGACTGGTAGTCAAGACGATAGAAAATCTACTACCGGATATTGCTCATTTGTGAGCGGCAAACTTGTATCGTGGAAGAGCAAGAAGCATAATGATGTTGCTCACTCAAGTGTCGAAGCTGATGACACAAGGAGTTTGTGAGAGATTGTGGTTGAAAACAATTCTCCAAGACATGAATCTCCAGGTGAACAAACCAGTTACTATCTACTGTGTCAACAAAGCGATTATTAGTATTGTTCACAATCCAGTTCAACATGATAGGGCAAAGCATGTTGAAGTTGATAGACATTTCATCAAAGATCACATAGACAAGGGAAATATTTGTACTCCATTTGTGAATTTGTATGATCAACTAGTCGATGTCATCACCAAGGGATTAAGCTATGAAAACTTCATGAACGATACAGTCAAGTTGGGGATGATCGATATATATTTCCAACTTGAGGGGAAAAGTTGAATATACGCGTGGCGCGTTTTGGTTTACGTTTTTCTATTTTTCTGGCTCCTTTGTTCACGTGATATGTCACGTGTTGTTTGTCCCATATATGTATGCTTGGCCCAATCTAAGGCAACTTAATAATAATATTTTTCCTTTCCACTATTCCAAGGACCATTCCACCCTTTTCATTTCCGATGAGATCTTTCTTAATATCTGGGTTCGCCTCCATCTAGTTTAAAGTAATTAACTTAGTTTCTGAGGGAAGTTTTTTAGTGTTTATTTGTTTTTTCCCCCACTAAGTTGGTTTCCTCTCGACAATTGTTTTGGTATTTTGGCATATATTGACTACTTCAGGGTTGTTGTTCATTGGTTTTTTGCGTAGGTAAATGAAATGGAATTATTAATCTTTTGCAAATTATGCTCTAAATTTGTTTTATTGAATATATTGTCACTCTCTTTATTTAAAATTACATCTATAATAATTTTGCATTGCGTTCATTCCATTAGGTGCGATTATAAACGCCATTTCCCACTTGATGCACTCGTAGTTGCATCTGATGGAATGAATGCAATGCAAAATAATTCTAGATGAAATTTTAAAATAAAGAACGCAACATTAAATTCAATAAAACAAATTTGGAGCACAACATGTACAAGATTAGCAATTTAATTTCATTTAGCGACGCAAAACATCCGATGTACAACAATCCATCAGTAGTCAATATAAGGCAAAACAAAAAAATCTGTCAAGAAGAAACCAACTTAGAGGGGAGAAATTTTAAAAAAAAAGACGAATAAACACTAAACTAAACTTCCCTCGGAATTTTGGTTAGTTACTTTAAACTAGACGAAGGAGACCCTAAAGATTAGGAAATATCTCACAGGAAATGAAAAGGTAGGGTGGAATGGTCGGTGGAAAGTCCGGTGGAAGACGAGAGACTCCCCACGCAGACAGAGCAAAGGAGACGACGACATCTTACAAGGAAGACGGTGCGGTGCTGGGATAAAAGTACAGTGTAGTCGAAATCCGTGGAAAGAAAGAAGGAAGAAAAATTCGCGTAGAAGTGAGAGAAGAGAAAAGTAAGAAAGGGGACTCTCTCTGTCCTGTCCAAGAAAGAAGGGAGGAGATTTGCTCGCGGGTTGATGTTTCCTGGCGTAAAATAATGATCTCTTTTTTTTCTTTTTCTCAACAGGGAAATAAAATATTGCTTGTTTTTTGGCCACATGAAACCTAGAAAAGCACACTTCACGTGGGCAGTTCATGTAAAAATGGGGTGCGGGCGAAACAGGGACGTGTCACATTCAAATCTGTTTTCAAAACCTTTTTTCTTTTAAAGACTTTTTTTCTTGAATTTTCCCATTTTTAAACAGATTTTTTGTTCAAATTTTGTCTAAAAAACAAAGCAAGACTTCTAATGAGAATAAAATAGTGGTAGGCTCAAAATTAGGATTAAGGCTTAAGATGAGAGTAGGTGAGGAAACAAGGTTTGACCAAATCAAAGGATTATGCCTCTGACTAATCTAGAGCAATAAAATATACAACCTAGTTAATCACGTTATAGGGAATACACCACAACTCCTTAAGTATATTTAAAAAATGCAGAAAAATAAAAGCTTAAAATAAGTGTGCGACATATAAAAAAAAGTTCAACATAAAAAAACGAAATGCATGTAATTAGTAAATTTTGTGTTGTGGGCGCCTGTCTACATCAATTTCCCCAAGATGGGATATTTTTGTTCCTTGTCAAGAAAGGCTCGTTGATATGATGTAATATGTCAAGGTGACATCTCAATAGCTCCACGGTCTTGCTCCACGAACAATCCGTCAACGGTCGTCCTCGTCAGCGTACTAAGAACCGTCAATGTATCCCATATCGAGTCTGAGTGGTACGGATATCCACGACGTCGTTGATCTCATCAGTATCTAATTGCTCCACATGTGCAAATGGTAGTGTCTCTACTCTCTAGTCCATCTCATCTGTCGTGTCTACTGTATAGATTGTCAGTTCGGGAATGTTGAACATGGGGGGAAGTGCCTACGGTGGGCGGAAGATCTAGCAAATAAGCGTTAATCCCAATATACGAAATATCTGAAATGGGTCAAACTTTCAATCGCTTAACTTTGTCGTAAGCATCAAATGAGAATCTCTGTCGCCAGAAGTCTATGTTGTCAAGGTGCGCCTGAGGCGCCGGGCGCACCCTCCGCAGCCCGCCGCGCCTCAGCACGGCTGAGGAGGGCGATGTGCCCCAGGCGCGCCTGTGATGTGCCACAGGCGCGCCTACGATGTGCCTCAGGCGCTCCCTGGAGCGCCTCAGGCGCGCGCCTTACAGGCTCCCAGGCCCACCAAAGGCGCGCCTGGGCCTTTGGAGGTGTTTGTTTTCAAAAAAAAAATTGAGATGGGCAAAAACATGATATCAGACGCACCCGAGGAACCCCTAGGCACACTTGGACATCCAATTCGCTGAAATTGAGCGAATCGGGCGCCCAATTCACTGAAATTGAGCGAATCGGGCGCCCAATTGCTCAATTTCAGCGAATTGGGGTCCCAATTCACTCAAATTCAGCGAATTAGGCACCCAATTCGCTCAATTTCCTTTTCCCCACATTTTTGCGGCTCACGTGCCTCAGGCGCAAGCCTGCGTCTTGCGCCTAGGCTCCAGGGGCCCTTTGTGCCTCGGTGCACCTTGCGCCTTTGACAACATAGCCAGAAGTATGTCATCACCATATCTCCCTCGTAAAAATGTTCCTCTCTCATATGCACGTTGGCAATTTCCTTCTACCGTGCGCTCGAGATACGGAGTCCCTCAAGTACTTCCATCCGGACTTTTAATATCTGGCTACTAAGCTCATTATCATGTGCACTAATCCTGTCATGAAAAGGTAAAGGAGCTTATATTTAGTAGGTGGGAAATAGGCTGACCATAAAGGATGTTGCATGGGTTTTTCCAGTGAAACAATTCACAAAGTTACTATAGGTAAACTCAGCTTGAGGAAGTATCAAATCTTACTGAGTTGGTATCTTTCCCGTAGGACATCTAAGTTACTTAAGCTCCAATTGACTACTTCAGTTTTCCCATCAATATAGGGCTATGTACTGTTAAAGTGAAGTTTGATTTCGAATTTTGCGCATAATGTTCTCCAAAAATGACTCAGGAACCCAGTGTCGCGATCAGATCTGAATGTACTAGGTATGTTATACAAACGAACATCCATAAAATATAAAGTTATGTGATGCATCAGATGCTTTCCTACATGGAATGCTTTCCTACATGGAATGGAACAAGACATCTTGCTAAATCTATTGACAATAACAAAAACAGAATCAACCTTCCTAGCAGTTATAGGAAGTCCTAAAACATAGTCCATGGTGACATCTTCTCAAGATTTGCTCGGCATAGGAAGAGATGAAAACGACCCAGTATTTCGTGCAGTGCCTTTGAAGGATTGACACGTAGGACATCATTTAATAAAGTGACACACATCTCCCGTCATGTTTGGCCAAAAATAATTATCCTCAACAGAAGTTATAGTCGTGATCTCACCAAAGTGACCACGTAATCCTCTACTGTGAATTTCCAGAATAAGGCTCTCCCTAAGTGACCCCTCAATGATACATAAGTGTTACCCTTTAAATAAAAATCCATCATAAATCAAAACAGTGCAATCGGGTCTACCAAATAGCACTATGGTAAGTGACCTCTCAATGATTCATAAGTGTGGACCTTTAAATAAAAATACATCATAAATCAAAAACAACGTAATCGGGTCATCCAAATAGGACTACGGTGTGGATCAGTAGAATTGTAGTCCTTAAAAGAATCTAGTGATACTACAATGGGTCTAAAGGTGACAAATAAGTGTGCTCTCGTACTTAAAACATCTGTCACTCGATTCACAGCTTCTGCTTTATGCTTAAGAAAAATGATGTATTCTTGCAAAAATAATAACTTAGCATGCCTCATATATAAATTCCTTTGGGATCCCAGATAACGCAATGATTCGTAATTAGTGCTCAATATGAATTTTCTTTGGATCAGATAATCTCTCCAAAATTTGAGAGCTTGAATGATCGCATAAAAATCCACATCATAAGTATTGGGATTGTGCATTGTTTTAAGTTCTCACTAAAAAATGCAACGGGGCATCCCTCTTAACTAAGAATAGTTCCTATACCAACATGGGATGCCACCAAACTCCATCTTTCTACAGAGTGAGGAGTGTTGAGACCGCACACGAGCTCATACTCTCTCTAACAAATCCCTTCCTTAATAGTTCTGTCACTTGCTTATGCATCTCATACTCAGCTGAGCTCATGTGGTAGTAAGGTAGGTGTGGTAGACTAGCGCCTGGTACTAAATCTATATGTTGTATATCTCGTATCGACGGTAGTCCATTGGGAAGCTCATCAGAAGTCCAGTCAGAATACATTGAAGCATGGGTTGGACCTCTGGTGGAATCTCAGTCTATGTTCCCACCTCTTCCCTACTAACACATACTGCAAGTCAAATCTCTTAACCTCTATCTCAAGTTCAGTGATCTGTGGCAAGCACTTCTTTCTTCTTTGGCTTAGGAGGGTCCTTCGGATAGTAAAGGACACATCTCTTGTCATCTTTAAAAAAGTGTATATATTTAACTCTCCATCATATCATGTCTTCTTATCCGTAGAAATTTAGAATCCAAAAGAGAAAAAGACTTTATTTCTCATTTCTACATCATAAATACAAGGAGTTGTGCACACATATGTAAGGAGTGATAGCTCAACTTCAAGCCAAGGTGTGGGACTAAACTAAATATGTGAAGAATGAGCCTTTACATGGGCTAAGAAAATTTTACACTCCCTTGCAAGCTTGGAGCATACAGATTGTATGTGTTAAACTTGGAAACGAACTATCAGTATAGCGGGTGAAGGCCTTGATGAGAACATCAGAAATATGCTCAGTATCAGGTACATGTCATAAATCAAGTTTGCGTAGCTGAATTTTTCCCCGGATGAAATGATAATCAACTTCGATATGTTTGGAACGTTCATGAAAAATGGAATTCTCTGTGATATAGATAGCAACTTGACTATTGTAGTAGAGAACTGTCGAAAATGAGAGTTTCACACCAAGATTAGTAAGAAAACTTTCCAACCACGTAAGTTCAGAAACAGTAGATGTCGTTGAACGATATTCAATCTCTACAGACAAGCATACCACCACTGGCCACTGCTTGCTTCTTGCTTTGCCAGGTGACCAGGTTTCCTCCAAAGTATGTGCAGTAGCTGCTCGTAGACCGACAATCATCAAGAGAACCAACATAGTCTGCATCAGAGTAGGCAACTAAGGATAGAGAACACAAGGGCTTATATACAATCCCTTATCCTAGGGCATTCTCCAGACACCAAAGAATTCGCTTAACATCCTGGAGGTGGGACATCTGAGAAGCATGCATGAACCGGCTGACTACTCCAACAACAAAGGATACATCAGGCTATGTGACGTTAAATAGATAAGCTTGCCAAACAGGTGACGATAGTACTCCAGATTAGGGAGAAACACATCTGAGTCGAATGTATAAATGCGAAGCTTGTGATTGGCATCCATTGATGTGTCAACATGTTTGCATTCAAAGTAGCCTGCATCGTGAAGGTTTAGACAGTACTTTCGTTGAAATAGGATGAGTCCATCGGATTGACGAGTTATCTCAATGCCCAAGAAATATCAGCGGTTTCCCAAATCTTTGGATTGAAAATGCGAAGTCAAATGCTTCTTGATGATAGATATACTGCTCATGTGATTAGGATATCATCGACATATACCAGAAGTATCATTGTCCCTGCCAGGCAGCTATGAGAAAATATGGAGAAGTCCGTTGAGCTCTGAGTAAAGCCAAAATCCCTAATTTGACTGGATTTATCAAATCAAGCCCAAAGAGACTATTTAAGGGCATAGAGAGATTTCTTAAGGTGGTAGACAAAGGACTCCCCCGTGGTTTCATAACCAGGAGGCTGCTGCATTGAGACAGTCTGCAATATCACCATTAAGGAAGACATTTTTGATATAGAGTTGATACAACGACCAATGACGATGGACAGCCAAGGAAATCAAGACCAGAACGATATTCAACTTAGCAACATGGGAGAATGCCTCTGCATAATCGAGGCGACATATTTTTGAGTGAACCCACGAGCCACAAGATGAGCTTTAAGGCGCTCAAAGGTGCCATCATGATGATGCTTCACAGTAAAGACCCATTTACATCCCACGTGGGACTGGCACTCAAATGGCCCATAGGACAGCCATTTTTTCATCCATCGTGACTCACCACACCGGATGTTGAAGAACCTCCTGTACAGAAGAGGGGTGGAAATAGATGGTAAAGAAGTCGCAAACCTGTGAAAATTGGACAACAGGCGTTGTAAGGAGATATTGTGAGGGAGAGGGTGAGCACTAGAAGTCAGAGGAGGATCAGTTGGACGTGGAGCATCATCAGTAGGGGCAACTATCGCAGGCATCAAACGAGGGACGTCGGAGAGTGTAGACAAGAAAAGGAGGCAGTTGGCGGAGCACTGGAGGTGGTGCTGGAAGCAGAGGGTGTGTGGTGGTGTTGAAAGGTACATTAGGGCGTGGGATAGCAGGTAAGAAAGTATCACTAGGACCCGAGGAGTAGAAAGGTTGATCATCAAGGAAGGTAACATCCACAGATGTAACGAGTTTTTTAGTAGTGGGAGAGTAACACACAGCCCTTTTGGATGCGAGAGTACCCCCACAAATATATACTTGGTAGCGCGTGGTGCTAATTTGTCCAAGGCAAAGCCTAGATGATAGACAAAACAAACACCGCTGAAGACACAAGGAGTCAAAGGGAAGAGGGGTTGTGAAGAAAAGAGGATGAAGAATGGTGTCACGCAGTTGAGAATGGAGGAGGGCATGCGATTAATCGGATAACATGTGGTGGAAACTGCGAACTGTCAATAGATCTTGGGAACATTCATTTGAAACATAAGAAAGCGAACCTCTAGGAGGTGGTGGTTCTTCCGCTTGGTCACATCATTTTGTTGTAGTGTGTAGGCGCAAGATGTTTGGTAGATAATACCAAATGTATTACAAGCTTCTTGAAAGTTGTGAATTGTATATTCACGAGCATTATCAGTTTGACAATTTTTAATTGAGCACAAGAATTGAGTGCGGGTATCGGTGATAAAAGAGCGAGAGACATGTAGTAGTTTAGAGCGATCGCGCAACAAATGCAATCATGTCATGCTAGAATGATCATCAATAAAGATAAGAAAATAACCACATCCAGATAAACTAGCAGTTTTATACGGGCCTCAAATATTTGAGTGCACTAAATAAAAATGAGCATAACTTTGAATACATTGGGGGGAGAAGTTAGACCGATGTTGTTTCTCATAGATACAAGATTCATATGTAAATTCAGAAAAAGAAAAGTCGGGAAAAGCTTTTTGCAAAATAGAAAGAGGAGCATGGCCAAGACTTCGGTGCCAATTCACAGAGCTAATAGAGGAAAGAACAGGGGTGGGAAGGTCCAGAGTGCAGAGCAGTTTGACAGTTGTCCTCTACCAATGATATTCCGCGTTGTCAATCATGCACCACAAGAGGAGAAAAAGGTGATGAAACGGTCATGATCATTAATAAGACGACTGAAAGAGAGCAGATTGAATTGAGAGCCAAACACATGAAGCACAGAGCGGAGTGAGAGGGATGGAGTGAGGCACGTCTCCAGAGATGCGGACAGGGGTAGTGTCGCTGCTGGTCATTATGATAATCTTAGGAGAAGTAATATTCGTATACCGAGAAGGCTTCTATGGGGTAATATGATTCGTCAACCCAGAGTCCACTATTCAAAAGGGACTATGTGAAAAGCACGATATACATTCATTAAAGATAGAGGCGACGGAGCCAAAAGTCCAAGCAACTAGCCCCTAAAGATGCTGAAGTTCTTCGCGCAAAGTGTTAATGACAAAGCAAGAGGTGGTATGAACATCCACCCGCCACTCTGAGATTCATGGAGACCTCCATGATTCCCAGGATGCGGAGGACAAGCGTCGATAGAGTGTTGTAGGGCGGGAGAGGGCGGACCGAGACATCGATGGGCGGAGTCGCCATCAAGATCATAAAGTACATATTGAAGAGAGACAAAATAGTGGAAGAGGATAAGATGATAACACGAACACTGTAGAGATGATATGGTAGTCGTGCCATCATTAGGGTTAAGTTATACAGCTATAGCCTTCTTCTGAGCACGTTGGGTAGCAAGATCCAACGTCGAAGGCTGGTGCTGAACCAAGGCCTCGGTGAGTAACTTATATTGGGTAGCAAAGGATGTCAAGTCACCGTCTGAACGAGGGTCAATGGTCTGGAGAGCCCGAAAGATATCGAAAAGATGATGAAGGTCGTCCTGCCCATAGTATAGGGTTTTTAGTTCATCCCACATGGATTTTGCAGTCTCGCGGTGCATAATCATGTGATATAGCTCACTGTCCATGGAGTTGAGGATTCATGACTGTATGCGCCGATCATTTCAGAGTCATTGCTCGGTAGGCTCAATAGGGGTATCACAAGAGACATGAAGAAGAAGACATTTGGTATGTAGGACACATATCACACGAAGTATAGCCACTCAACCAAGCTTTTCTTTCCAGCGAAGGAAATAGTTGTAATGTGAAGTTCGTCCCAGACGTCAAGGAGAGGGACTAGAGCAAGTGCGGGAAGGGTTGAGGGAGTAGATACAATATTCGTTCTGGTGTGATGAAACATTGTGGGGAGAAAAAAAGAAGACAGAGGATCTGCAAGCACTGATGTGACGAGTTCGGAAGGTGCTACAGCGAGCACAAAAGAAAGTACACAAGAAGGATTGCGAGTCTCTGCGAGTTCCTGCGACCTTAAGAGAAAGCTCAGGAGTTCCCGCGAGTTCCCTCTAGTAGTCGGGAAAGGATTGCGAGTCTGGCAGTTTGTGAGCTCCGGAGACGGGAACCCGCTAGTAACAGAGAAGGATTGTGAGTCCCTGTAAGTTCCTGTGAACTTAGAAGAAATCTCGGGAGTTCCGGTGGGTTCCCATCAGCAGTCGGGAAGGATTGTGAGTTCCTACGAGTTCTTGCGAGCTCACGGTTGCAAGAGAAAGTCATCGATGAGTGCAGGGCGTATACACCGGGTCTAGGGACGTGCGATCTCAAGTTGTCGCATGAAGATGTTGCGAGTGCATGGCATCGACTATTGAGCGATCGATCGAGAGCTGAGGAAGCAAGTAAAGACAAACGACAGAAGATTTGTGAGTCCCATGGGCAAAGGATGCGAGAAACTGGTACGCTGATGGTCGATAAAAGAAGGTGGGTGGTCTGTCCCATTCGTGGAATCCAAGAGGAGCATGGAACAAACGAGTGCCCAACATCATAGGGAGAAGCATATGCAAGTACTTACAAAAATTAGGAGAATTTAATTTGTGAGAGTGAACTGATTTGGATTGTTTGGCTCTAATACCATGTAAAAAGTTAGAATACAAAAGAGAAAAAGAATTTATTGTTCATTTCAATATCATAAATACAAGGATTTGTACACACATATAGAAAGGATGAGTGAAAATTCAACTCCAAACCAAGGTGTGGGAATAAACTAAATATGCCAACAGTGGGCCTTTACATGGGCTTTTACACAGGCTAAGAAAATTCTTCTACACTATATCATATTGCCATCATCTTCCAAAAAGGACATGACAAACTTCTATCGGCATAATGTCACACCAAATATCATCATGATATGATTTCCTTATGAAAAATTTCACCAAACCTCGCCACTTTCTTTAAATCATCCTATCTTATAAGGTTTTATAAGAGGTTCAATCTTCAATTTTAATTTTGTTACCATCTCCCGAGACACAAAATTTCATGTATTACCACTATTAATCATGAAGGTGCATAATTTCCCACAAGATGTGCATGTGGTGCGAAAAATGTTACACCTTAGCCACCTATCTCTAGAGTCTACCTTATGTGTAGTTAAGACATGATTGATAACTATGAATTTACCATATGTGTCTCCCTCAAGTGAGACTCTGTCATCCTCCTCTTTTGCGACCTCTTCTTGAAGTTCTTCCTCAACTTCTTCTAAATTCACTACATCATTTCCTTCATGTTCTATCAGATTCGCTCTAGGCGGGTTCTTCCTTCTACAAGCAGCAGAAAGGTGTCCACATTGACTATACTTGTGGCAAGGACCAATTGGTATTGCTCCAATTACACTATTACCCTTATCAATTTAGTTCGTTCTCGAATGGGAGGACTACTATTAGTCTGTTCAGTAGACCTAGAAATGTTGCAAGGGTGGTGGGCATTATTTTGAAGTGCAAGGGTAGGTGTCCCTCTAGGAGTCTGAGTTCGTCCTACCGTACTCATACCAAACCTAACTGCTCTAGATCTTTGACTGGCAGATCGGTGTAATTGTATTTCTATTGGTTTTGTCATATGATATGCCTGATCAATCTTTCCAACATTGCGTAGGGCAATGTGGTCGTTGATAGACCATTTTAATTCGTTCAAGTATCGATCTACATTTTCTCTTTGGATTCCTCCAACTCATTCTAAGCTTGCAAGGTAATAAAACTCCTCAGTATATTCATCAGCAGACTGTACCCCTTGTCTCAAATTGTTAAATTATTGAAATAATGCATGCTTATAATTAGTGGGAAAAAATTTGCCAAATAGTTTTCTTTTCTCTTTGATCTCATTCTGCAATCTTCTCTTTTTCTTGCCCTACCATATTTGTTTGTAAGCCTTTCCAATAAATAAGGGCATGGCCAGCAAGTTTCAAACTCACAGATTTCTTTTCTCTCATTAGTTATCTTCTTTCATTCAAATAATGCTCAATTTTTCTACTCATTCTAAAAATTCAACAAGATTTGATTTCCCTCCAAACTCATTAAGATCAACTCGAATTCATTGTTCTCAATTCTGATTATTGCACTCAACTCTATGGTTTCTTTCGATTTGATAGGAGTTTTGGGTAAGATTTTCATCTATAGGTGTTATATATTCTCTCAACCAATTTATAATAGGTCGAGAATGTTTCTCACAGTGAGTGTGGTAGTGAGGATATCCATTTGTCTCCTAAGACCAAGGTTGTAAGGATCGCGATCCGGATCATAGGATCCAGATGTTGTAAATCGATCCTGATTTTGTAAAGCGATCATCGATTTGAACTTACTATCTGATCTGATCCTATCTCACAATGATCTCATCTATGATCTCGATCCTGACAACCTTGCCTAAGACCATCTAAAATGTTTTGTTGCCCTAGTAATTCTTGTTGGCAAACAAACATGTCTAGGTAGGGGTTGTTGTCTTTTGCCCTTAGTTTCCTAAGTTAGACATAAGAAAATGTGAACATGAAATAGAGATGTGAATACTATGTTATATGGATACTATGATGCAAATTAAGCGAAATGAAGTTATGAGGTAAGCCGAAATGACATTACATTTATGGACACAAATGTAATATCACTTAAGAAACTAAAAATATATAATTTTTTGTGTGATTTTTTTACTCAAATAAAACCCAAAGATACGCTAACCAAAACCTCTTAAGACAAACATCATTTTGATACAATTTTAAGGCATTCATAGTCGCACACGATGGAATGAATACAATGCAAAATAATTCTACATGAAATTTTAAAATAAAGAACGCAACATTAGATTCAATAAAACAAATTTAGAGCGCAACTTGGACAAGATTGGCAATTAAATTTTATTTAGCGGTACAAAATATTCGGTGAATGACAACACTGCAATAGTCAATATAAGCCAAAATAACAAAACATTTGCTGAGAGGAAACCAACTTAGAGGGAAAAAAGGACAAATAAACACTAAAATAAACTTCCCTCGCAAACTAAGTGAATTACTTTAAACTAGACTGAGGCGAACCCAATGATTAAAAAAGATATCACAGGAGATGAAAAGGTAGGGTGGAATGGTACGTGGAAGACGAGAGACTCCACACACAAACAGGGTAAAGGCGGCGGCGGCGGCTGCAAGGAGGATGGTGCGGTAGAAGTACGGTGACATCAAAATCAGTGGAGAGACGAATGAAGAAGAAAAGATCACGTAGAAGAGGTGGGAGGAGAAGAGAAAAGGAAGAAATAGGACTCTCGGTCTCGTCCAAGAAAGAGGGGAAGAGATCGGCTCACACACTGATGCTTCCAGCAGGTGTAAAGAAAATGCTCTCTTTTTTTTTCTCAACAGGGAAATAAAATATCACCTGTCATTTTTTTATCTTACCTCAATTGACCGCATGAAACAAACGAAACCACATTCACGATCAGCTGCTCACGTAAAAAATGGGGCACTAGAGAAACAGAGATATGACATTCAAATCTATTTTTGAAACTTTTTTTCTTTTAACATGTTTTTTTCAGGACCTTCATTTTTATTAAACAAACTTTTTTGTATTCAGATTTTTTTCTAAAAAACAAGCAAGAGTTCTAATGAGAATAAAGTAGAGGTAGGCTCAAAATTAGGATTGAGGCTCAAGATGAAAGTATGAGAAGAACAAGGTTTGACCCAAACAAATCAAAAGATTATGCCTCCAACTAATCTAGAGCAACAAAAAGTACGGACAAGTTAATCATGTCATAGGGAATATACCACTACAACTCCAACATATAAGAAAAATGTATGAAAATAAAAGCACGAAACAGGTGAGCGACATCCAAAGAAAATGTTCGACATAAATAAAAAAAATGAAATGTATGCAATAAGTAAACTTTGGCGCTGCGAGCGCCTGTCTGCGTCAATTGCACTATACTGGAAGCTCATGGTTATAGACATGAATACATTAGTATGGAAAAAAAAAAATTCCTAGGAAAATCTTCATTGTTTGGACTAATAGAGTTTGATCACACATCACTGGACGATTTGTCGGTATTGACAATATTTGTCGTCGGAAAATGATCAGAGACCGTGATTGCGACGGGCTCGAATTTTCAGATTTCTTATGCATTTTTCTTTTATTCTTCTGAGTTCAATTTTGAATATTAGGTTAAGTCATTCGTTTGAATGATTCAAGCCGCCGAATGCACTTAGCATTCATATGCGTATGTTAGGGCTAAGGAGGAGATTGAGAGTTGACTTCCCAAAACGCAAGGCACTTGATCGCATTTCTCCTCTGTGTGACACCGAGGAACCCGTGTGGTGCTAACGTCGTCAGTCCCACCTTGTGGGAGTGTCGACGCCCCCGTCTGCCTCCTTCCCCCTCCATTCTGACCTCCGATGACATTACTCTACTCCTTCCGTCCAATAGCGTTACCGAGGCTATCAGTCATTGTCTCCATCGACAAAGCTCCTCTCAGCCATTGCCGTCCTCACCGGCCTCAGCTCATCAGCCCTTCTGTCCAACAACAATGCTCTAAACGCAACACCTCTAGCAATCTAGCCCTCAGTTGAGCCCTTCCCTACACCTTCATAACCGACCTCATCCATCTTAGCCCATACTTGATTCCTTTTCCTCACAAAATCACCATAACCAAACCCCACCAAACATCCTCTTCCATTCCCACCCACTAAACAACCCCTGCAACCTGCAAATTCCATATATTAGCCCCAACAGCCATTATACAGCCTTTGTGAGCCATTCCGGATCACCACTGCCGCTCCTACTATCTCTTTATTTTGCTCCTACACTGACGCCCCTTTTACATGGTGAGTTCCGCATTTATTTTCAAATTTAGCTAGATTGCAAGAATATACATTATTATTTTTAATTATATTTTGCTCGGTTAATTGAGCTCATTTAATTTATTTATGTGTGCTCTATTTGTCCTTGCATTTAATCTTAGCACCTTCAAGTAATTTACATTTATTATCGGTTTGCCTAAATTGAAGTATCTGTGATCAAGTGTAACGCTTGCGCGAGATTTTAAATTAATATTGCTTAATTAATTGTGTGTCGAAGTAATTGCATGATTAAAATGTTGCAATTGCATTAGGGTTACGGCTTTTATTGTGAGCTCCTTATTCATTGTATTGCTTACAAAGTCACTTGTAATATCATTAGGGATGTCGTGGTGTCTTTTGCATCTTCACGTGCATGCTTGCATTCATTTAGAGTTAGGGCATCGCGTATCCGATCATCTATAAATTCATCTTGAGTCCAAGGTTGTAAATATCGGATGTCCGCAATGTGCAATATTGAGTTTTTAAATGTCGGAATTCGGATATTGAAAATCGGAAACAATGGTCTGCATAAAGATGAAACAAGAACATTTACCTGAGGTAATGAAGTGATGACACTCCACAACATTGCATTCTGAGGGGAGATTCCTCGTGATGCAAGAACCATGCTAACCGCTAAGCCTTCAGGTATGTTGTGCACAGCTATTGCCAGAGTCACGAGAAGGCCTTGATTAAGCCCCTTTGAACCAGCAAACGATACACCGACACCAGAACCCTCGCCAAAGGAATGTAATGTCATTATTCCAATGACCAGTATAGCTTTAGTTGCATCAGCACCTTTTATATCCAGCATGCTTATTTCACCATACCTTTCAAGAACCTGAAGGGACATTATATGTGCATAGCATCAAATGACATGCATCATATGCAACCAAGAAGTTTGCATGGAATATTAGCTCATAGTGCTGGCAGAAAGAGGCATTCCATGACCCGGTAAAAAAATGACAGTAACAAAAGTCTGTAGAATTCCAAAAGAGTAATGATAGGGTTGTGATTAAAAAATATCAATTGTTTAAGCATTTCTGATACTCAGGCATAACGTATTTAAACTCTCACTGAAACTGTATGAACTTTTGGAAAGTTGAGTAGTTCACGAGGAAATAAAAGGATTTAAAATATATATTTTACACGACTTTTATACACCAAGACAAGACATGCACACTAAGCAGTTGAACAGATCCATAAGGGGGGAAATTGAGAAAAATAAGCATTAAATTAGTATGGTTTATCAAATGAGCAATGAGATACAATACAAATGCACTTGACAACAAACCTATAATAAGTCATTAGAGAGTTTGATAATTGAAATGTAATTGGTTCTCATGCGAGTACGTGCAACGCTCAATCCACATTAATATCGTGTCTTATGTATTTTCCATATTGAGGGGCATCTTGGTAATTTTAGTCACTAGTGAGTCCTCCCCTAGGCATTAAGAGTGATCCTTAGGGGGGGACCCATCCCCAAGCGATTAGAGTGAGTACACCTCACGAGTACACCTCAAAGAGAAATCTTTTGTTTCCTAATTGCTAACAAGTTTCATGAATCAAGTGGAGACATGGGCTAAAGGTTTTTCTTAACACTAACTAAAATAACACAGAATTCCTCTAAGTTTGGTAGTTTAGAAACGATATTAATGTGTTCTAGAAAGTATACTGGAAGGACTATGAATATAAATAGTAGGAAATATCAATGATTTGGAAGAATGAACTGAAATTGAGAAGAGAATATACATAGAAATAATCAAACAAGGAAGAAAAAACAACGTAGAATAGTACCTTCTTACAAAGTAGAATAAAAACAGCTCCACTCATTATGCCCATAACCACTAAATTACCGCCACCATAGTTTTGCCCTTCCTGTACCAAATCAAAACTCGCAGCCAGCATCACTCCAGCAGCCAAACCATTGCATATCCCTGCCCATTCCGGCTCGAGTTCCACAAAAAAAAATGGAATTGCGCCCAAGCCAGTTGCTGCAGCCATGGCAAGAGTAAGCCATGCAACTGTAAACACCGACACTTTGTTACTGCCAACCCTCCTCTCATCAAATCCTTGAAAAGTAACCTCAGGGCTATGAAGTCCACCCTCTATGCCTGTCCCATCTATAATTGTCTTCTCTAAATCCCTCCGAGGAGCACTTCTACTTTTTTTAACTATTATGCTGTCCGAATTTGCCAAGGTAGAATAACCATGCAACAAAACAATCATAAGAAATGATAGTATAAGAATGTGCACCCTCAAGGCCATCTCTTCAGATTTAGTAAAATAATGTATATGAGTCTGAAACTCTGTCCTGAATGAAGTTAGATGCTAAACTTCATACCCATGGTATAAATAGAGTGATCCTTCTTAAGAAGACAAATATGTCAGTATCACGCTATATGGTCTTCACATGGCTAATTACACATTTGAAATTTGAAACTGTCCTTCTCTGAGACATTGACGCCAGGAATACTATATAAAGATATACTGCACTAGATATGGAAGGAAATGTGCAAGAGAATCCATCTGAATATAGTACAATTGATACCTTCGCGGCTTCTATTACCGGGATATCAAATTCCAACTGCACATTCTGCTTTGAGATAAATGGAGCATAGGGAACCAAGTATGAAGAAATAAAACACCAAAAAAAGGAGCTTCTAGCCAAAGGGGATCTTGAAAAAAATATAGAGATTGAATCCAAAACAATCCTTGGAGAACCTGAATCTAATAAGAAATGCACTGATAAACAAAATGAATTTATGATCAAAGAAGCAAGCGCCCAAATGCTCCTTAAGTTAGCTGCAAAAATGAATGTCAAAGAGATACAAGTGTTAGACAGAAGAACATGTTATTATAGATGTATACAGAACGACAGATAAAACAACAATACATTTGTTGTATACTAAAATTTGAAATTGATTTTAAAAAGATAACTTTGTGATCAACTTAAAATGTAGCGACAATATCACGACATCTAGAGTTTTGACATGTGACAAGTAAATCAAATGTTTTGTAACCTGCACGAGTGACTAACGTTCGTCCACGTTCAACAAAATAGCTGATTCATCCACAAGTTTATTGATAAAGGAAAGTGACAATATTTAAAACAAATTAACAACCAACAGGATCAAGGTTAGATTGGCCAACAAGCTCTGAAAATATTAAACAATTATTTGCATTCATGAAAAACAAAACTAAGACTCCGTTCGTTTGTGCTGTTTTGATGGTCCGTTTTCGTTATGAGATTTTGAAAACCAAATTTTGACATTCGTTAGGCTATAATTTCTGTTGTTTTGATTTTGGACTGAAAACCCGATGTTTTGCTTCCTTCTTAATTTGCACCCCCCCCCCAATAGACATAGCTAGGTCTATTTTGGGCGGTTTTGAGAATAGATAGAGCCCTTTCATCTTCTTCGCTTCTTTCTGCCTCCGCCTCCTATCGAGACAATGCCCTCTCTCCGTCCGACGATATGAAAGACTCCGGAGACCAGATCAGCGGACAAGTATACTGCAGATTTTATGACGCCACACACAACTAGGCCGGCGACCACACCGGAGTCATTTCCGGCCCATGCGGCGACGATGCAAAGAACCACCTTGTCGTAGTTGTAAGCCATGTTCATGTCCATAAGCCCAGTTCCGTAGGCCCAAATATCCCTATCTAAGGTGAAAGCATGTGTGGGATGGAAATGGTGACCCAAATATCCCTATCTAAGGTTTTTCCTGGTTTTTTGTGATAATTCAGTTTGTGCATCTTGAAATGCTGATATGTATGTGAAGGCTGTTGTTATTGATTCATCGACGTCTGCTAGTGCTCTAACGCTTGGGAGACCTCACTGTGTCATCGTGATTAAAATGGGCCAATTGGGCGTGTAATGCACAAAGGAACATAAGTTTTTGTTTTGGTCTAAAACGTTCCTGAAAAATCATTCTACAAACAAACAAAAGTTTTCATTTGGGGGGAAAACGTATGGTTTTCTTGTTTTGGACCAAAACAAAAACCTTCCAATGAAAACACTCCAAACGAACAGAGCCTAAGAGTAATGGAGATGCAAAATTGAGGGAGAGTCGTACCACGAGTGTGCAAACGACGAGTCCCAACTGAGAGAAGAGAGTATTAGGGCAGAGGGCTCTTGTACTGGTTCTGGATGGAGGGCTCTGGAAGGGAGGTCAAAATCCTGGCCGACTACAGCCGATGTCAAATGTCGAGGGGAAACCTGGATCCGGCGGCAAGGGGTAGATTCGCCGGCGGAGAGCTCCCGGAGAGGGGACCGGCGGCAGTTGCAAACAGGAAACAGGCTTCCGGACTCGTTGACGAGTCTAACGGCCGACCCAGAGGTGGTCGCCGGGATCGTAGTAAGCTTCGGGTGGCGCCGATGGATCGAGAATTACTGGCGTCGGAAGTCGAGGAAGGATTTGGCGTAGCCTGCGGGCAATTCCCAGCAGGAGGGAAGAGAACAGGGAAGAAGTTCTTCTCTCTTACTCGATTCTTTTTCCTTGAAGCTGGTAGGAGTTTCAAAAGAAAGTCATGGCCAGCTGTTTTAAAAACATTAAAAAAGATTAGAAGAGTTTTGGAATGATAGTAATTTTTTACTAGAGAAATAAAATGGAATGAAGGGGGACTGAGTCACTGAGTATTGATAATAAAAATCTGAAATTAAATCAAATTAATATTTTAAGATGTCAATTAAAGATTTAATTAATATTTAATACTTTTTATTTTTACTTGCTTAAAGTAACCATAGTTTTTGCTTAAAGTAAGCATAGTTCTAATTTGACGGACTAATTTATTCAAGATTTTTTTGGTCGGTCACACTAATAAGTCAGCTTGAACGATTGTGCAAGCGCGGTACAAAACTATTAAACACGGGAAAGAAAAGACAAACTGGCACGATGACATGCGCTACAAAATATTTAAATAGATGTGATGGGTTTCACCATGATTTGTACGGAAGTTTCCCCATGATCTCCCCCCAAAATGGGAGATCATGGGGTTGACTAGTCAACCACACCTCCCATGATGAGGAGAACATGAGGGTGGGGCCCACTCTCTCTCTCTCGCCAAAACCACCCCCTTTAGGGGGAAACCGCCACCGCTTGCCGCCGCCACCCGCCGGGCGCCCGCCACCGACCACCGCCGCCGGCCGCCGGCCGCCGCCGCCACCCGCCACCGCCGCTATGGCGGCCCGTCGCCATGGACAACCTCCCCACCGTTCGATCAAGGGGAGGCTCTCCTCGTCGTTCGATCAAGGGGAGGCTCTCCTCGTCGTCCGATCAAGAGGGTAACCACCCACTAACCCACCACTTTAGTGGTGGGTCCCGCCATGATCCTCCCCTGGAGGCTATAAAAGGACATCAGGTGCTCTTCATTCTTCACCTTTTGGATGCCCGGAGCTTTCTCATTCTTTTCCAGGTGAGTGCTCTCCTGCCTCCTCCCCCGCGTCGGCCTCGATTCGCCGTGAACCACCAGTGGCCGCCCACGGCCACCAGCACTCCACCACCGCGTAGCCAGCAGGAAAACGCCCAAGTCCCCGCAAGAGCCAAAGGAGGAAGGCGACCGCGGCCAGCAAGTGAACGCAACTAGAAGAGCCAGAGCATCGAGACCGTCCCACACATTCCAGCGTCCAAGCTACTCCCGCGGCGCAGCCTGTTGCCCGTCGGGAGTCGTAGTCTTTCTCTCCCCCCAAGCTGTAACGGGAGCGGCATGTCGCCCCGATTCTCCAACACACTGTAAATACCGAAATCTAGTGGAATTTGATCGGCACAGACCCGGTCACGTGGTTTTTTACCCATTTAAGGGGTTTTTCCACGTTATCACATCTTGTGTCAATTTTCTACTTTCATTGACTGTGCGCGCGCTCGACCGCCTCGTGAGCTAAAACGGTTCGAACAAATCCGGCTCGACCGGGGCATCGAGTTAGTCCGCAACAGTTTGGCTCCGTCTGTGGGAAGCGAGTTCCCAACATCCTCAAAAGACAGTAGCCTCAACACAACGGTACTCATAACTAAAGACCATGGCGGGAGAAGCTGCCCGCACGACAGAAGGGACAACACTCGGGGGGCAGGTTGGTCCAAGTCCCCCTCACCGGCGTGTCATCATACCAGAAGGAGAACTCCCCAGTGTGGATGTCAACGGTCGTAGAGCCCGTTTAGACAAAGGATCTGAAGTTCAGCATCAATACAATCACCCAGAAGCAACAGGCATCAGGCCAACAGAAGTTGAAGGGCTCACACGCGAAGAGGTTCTCAACTTAATCACAGAAGAACGCGGGCGAGCCAAGCAATATGCCGCTCCCGCCAGCCGCCCTCTCCATCATTACTCGTCATTCGCACTCGAGGTTCGAGCACACCCAATCCCTCACGGTTTCCAGCTCCCAAAGATCGAGGCATATGATGGCACAAGTGACCCGTCAGAGCATGTCAGACACTTCGCAATCATGATGCAACTTTGCAATGCCCCAGATCAACTATTGTGCAAAGCTTTCCCAGCAACTTTGAAAGGGCAAGCTCGCACGTGGTTCATGTCCCTGAAGGAAGGAGAAATAAAAGATTTTGCTGAACTAACACAACAATTCACGGATCAGTTTATCGCCAGCCGCCAGATATTCAACGATCCTTCCCACCTGTCCGGTATCCGTCAAAGTGAAGGGGAAACCCTTAAAGATTTCTTCGACTGTTTCACCACTGAAGCACGACGAATCCCTGGAATAAAAGCGGAACTCCTACGCGGATTTCTTCTTGGAGGGCTCTGCCCTGGTGGCTTCCACTCCGCACTAGTACAAGAAACTATACTGAGCTATTCTGATCTTGTTCAACGAATCGATGCCCAGATCGCCGCTGACTGTGCAATCGAAGCACACCGCCAACAATTCAAAAGCAATTCAAAGAGACAGCGAGAGCAGGGGTTGACACCACTGTCGGTTCCCAAGAAAGAGCAACTCGCGTCATGTCAACTCTCGACGGGCTGGGGGGCATCACCAACATCAAGCCTTCACTCCCCACAACTCATCGCAAGTAGGAGTGTTGCTCGCCATACGCAACCATCCGTCTCTCCAAAGGCCAAGGGCTCTTACTCCAAATTCAAGGGACCAATCTAAGTATTGCAACTTCCACCAAGGTCACGGGCATAAGACAGAAGATTGTTCAAGACTGAAGACAGAAATCAAACGATTCGTTCGCCTTGGGTACCTCGAGAGTTCTCTCCAAAATAAAGGCTCTGAGTCTACATGTCAAGAATGATCTGGTACTGAGACGATCCACAGGATGAACATCTCAAAGAAGAGTTTGCTTGCTGCCAAATGAGCATCCAATGCCCCATCATCATTGCTTGTATTTTGTATTTTTAACATTCGTGAGACGAACAACATGTGTTATTTTCAATCTTATTGATGACTGCATTACAGAGTGTTCAGTATTCCCAACAAGGGACTCTGACCTCTCCTCTTCCAGAGTGTTCAGTGCTCCCAACAAGGGACTCTGGCCTCTACTCTTACAGAGTGTTCAGTGCTCCCAACAAGGGACTCTGACCTCTCCTCTTATAGAGTGTTCAGTGCTCCCAACAAGGGACTCTGGACTCTCCTCTAACAGAGTGTTGAGTGCTCCCAACAAGGGACTCTGGCCTCTCTTATAGAGTGTTCAGTGCTCCCAACAAAGAACTCTGGCCTCTCCTCTTACAGAGTGTTCCGTGCTCCCAATAAGGGACTCTGGTCTCTCCTCTTACAGAGTGTTCAATGCTCCCAACAAGGGACTCTGGCATCTCCTCCTACAGAGTGTTCAATGCTCCCAACAATGGACTCTGGCCTCTCTTCTTACAGAGTGTTCAGTGCTCCCAACAAGAGACTCTGGCCTCTCCTCTTACAGAGTGTTCAGTGCCCCCAACAAGGGACCCTGACCTCTCCTCTTACAGAGTGTTCAGTGCTCCCAACAAGGAACTTTGGCATCTCCTCTTACAGAGTGTTCAGTGCTCCCAACAAGGACTCTATCCTCTCCTCTTACAGAGTGTTCAGTGCTCCCAACAAGGGACCCTGACCTCTCTTACAGAGCATTCAGTGCTCCCAACATGGGACCATGACCTCTCTTCTTACAGAATGTTCAGATCTTCGCAAAAGAGATTCTGGCCTCTTCGGCTCATAGCCAACTAAGTCGCGAGCAACCCTCGTGCAAACAAAGCCGCGAGCAACCCTCGCGCAAACAAAGCTGCGAGCAACCCTCGTGCAAACTAAGCCGCGAGCAACCCTCGTGCAAACTAAGTCACGAGCAACCCTCGTGCAAACTAAGCTGCGAGCAACCCTCGCGCGACACCGTGGGGGCATGCCCCCCTTACGAAGAAGCAGCTAGCATCCCTCGCGCAACTAAGCCGCGAGCAACCCTCGCGCGACACCGTGGAGGCCTGCCCCCCTCACGAAGAAGCCACGAGCATCCCTCGCGCAACTAAGCCGCGAGCAACCCTCGCGCGACACCGTGGGGGCCTGCCCCCCTCACGAAGAAGCCGCGAGCATCCCTCGCGCAACTAAGCCGCGAGCAACCCTCGCGCAACACCGTAGGGGCCTGCCCCCCTCACGAAGAAGCCTCGAGCATCCCTCGTGCAAATTAAGCCGCTACCAACCCTCGCGCAACACCGTAGGGGTCTGCCCCCTCACAAAGAGGTCGCGAGCATCCCTCGCACAAGCTAAGCCGCGAGCAACCCTCACGCAAACTAAGCGGCAAACATCTCTCACTCACTATGAGACACAAATCTAAGCTATGCAAGGTAAATAGCGAGCCAGTGCAAACAAACTACCAAGTGACATAGAAACAATGACAATGTCATAATAAAGCAAAGCTGAAAAGATACAAGTACCATCAATAACAACAACTAAGCCCAAATAAGGGACAAAACAAAGAACAATCAAATGTAAGCGTACAATGACAAAAGTACCACTACTCGTCTTCAGTATCGGAATGCTCATCCTCAGAGACATCCCCAAAACTGAAACTGGAGGTATCACACCCCAGGATCTTGCTAACAAAGCGAAAAGCCTTCGAGACACCGCGTCGGAGCGCCAACTCGCGCATATCATCCATCTGAGGCTCCACATCCTTGGACCAAATATCGTCACGAACATCCTTCGCGATCAGGCTACGGTCTCGTATATAGTCCAGCGACTCCAAGTACTCCGCGAGCCCTGCGGCCTTCAGCTCTGACGCATGATCATCAGAGGACAGCGTCTCCACTTGCGCCTTTGCCGCTCGAAGCTGAGACTCGATGCCTAAAACCTCCTCCCGTGCCGCCTGTAACTGGGCTCCCAAGCTTGAAGTCTCCTCCTTCGAATGCTTCAACATCTGAGTGGTCCGCTCCACCAAAGTATTCTCCACTTACAAAGCCGCACGAGCATCCTCTAGCTCAGAATTCAACTCCAAACCAACCCGGCGGAACCACGCAATGTCCCTGTCATGTTCCTCACTTAAAGAGGCAAGCGAACTCGTCGTCGACCGAATCTTCTCCTGAAGAGTAAGGTACCCATCCTTCAGGCTCACGTAATGATCATTCTAGGTCAATGCAATCTGCGCCTGGGTCTCTATCTGCATAAAAAAGAAAAGAGCAAAGTTAGCCTCTATTAGCAAAAGATGATAAGGAAAGCCTTGGAAACAAACCAAATCCATACTGCATCGCTCATCGCCCTTAAGGAAGAGGACATCCGCAAAGTAGCTACACCAACAGACGCCGGGGGACTGGGGAAGTAAGTTTCTGCACCTCAAGAGTCAAATCATGACAAGCATCAGAGGTCACCGCTGCCACCACATCAAGGTCGCTAGGAGGCGCTGCCACCGCTTTCCTCTTGCGGTCCCCTCCTTGAGAAGCCTCCGCTGGCCGTCCTGGGTCCGCCGAAATACCACATTGCACCAACTGCTTCTCCTCCACATAAACATAAATACTGAACAAACGATTGGTCAACTCACGAAGCTCAGAAAATCCAAGCACTGGGGAAAAGTTCCGCTCCCCCTCACACGGCGGCAACGATCGGGAAGCATATCCCACACCTCGGGAAGACTCCATGAATCCTTGACGTATCCAAACAAAGTGTTGTCGTGGCGACGGTCTTTGCGGGTCTCAAACTCCAACCAGGCCTTGTTGCTGCGTACCTCCATCCGCTCGCCGCCATCAGAACGAACATCGCACCAATCCCGAAATTGGTCCAGGGAAAACCGACCTCCATGCTCGCAGAAGAAAGCAACTAAGCCCATGATCCGAGCAATCCCGGCCGGAACGAACTAGGAAATAGGCACCCCGCAAAACCTCAAGATCTCAACCACCTCCTCGCACGGCGGAAAACGGAAGCCGGACCTCAGAGAAACTTCGCAAATCGTCAGCCAGCCACGTGGAGAATTTTGAACCTGCTCCTCAGGGCGCGGGATCCTCACTTCCAAATCAGCAGGAAGCCCGTATTTCTTCCTCCAAATATCCACGCCATCTTCAGTCAAAGAGGAGCGCAAACGCATTGGGTCGGAGGAGCGCTTCGAGACCTGCACGGAGCAAAAATCAAAAGTTCAAGAAAAGCGCGACCAAGCAACCGAAGTGGCACACGAAAGAGGGCGCCCGCGCAAGCATGCACATAGCAGGGGCATTGCACGCCACGCGACCCGCGCACGCAAACCGCGCGCACGGCCCGCACGCGCGCAAAACCCCGCTCGAGTGGCCTGCGCAGGCAGCTTGCCCGTGCCCGCGCGGCCTGCTCACGCGCGCGGCCTGTGCGCGCGGGCTGCCGGCGCACGCGGCCTGCGCGCCCTGCCCGCGCGCGCGGCCTGCTCGCGCGCGGCCTGCTCGCGCGCGGCCTGCGCGCGCGCGGCCTGCTCGAGCGCGGCCTGCGCGCGCGGCCTGCGCGCGCGGCCTGCGCGCGCGGCCTGCGCGCGCGGCCTGCGCGCGCGGCCTGCTCGCGCGCGGCCTGCTCGCGCGCGGCCTGCTCGCGCGCGACCGGCTCGCGTGCACGGCTTGCGCGCGCAGCCTGCTCGCGCGCGCCCGCGCGACCTGAGCCACGCACGTCCATTGCCACACGCAGCACGCACACACAACCGACCTCCACGAGCGCGCACCGCCGGCGCGCGCAGCCTTCCCGCGTCGCCGACGCGCGTAAGCAACATGCATGCCCCCGCCTTCGCGTCAGTACACCATCATCATTCGTCGGGCCTCCCTCCGAATACCTTTGAAGCACTGGCCGCCGCCGTCGTGTAACACCCCAAAAATTGTATTTGAGTTGGTCGCGTAAAAAGGGATTTTTGGTTCCTGTATAGGGGTACACGACCTAGGACACGGGTGTGTCCAAGGCCGTGTCTGGATGGTGTTTTGGCCGTTTTCATCCCGAGAAGGACACGTCTAGAAACGCGGCTAAATGACACGGGCGTGTCATTTGACACGGGCGTCTGCCTAACCGTGTCTGTACCCGTGTTCCCGAAAGCCGATTGAGTTCGACGAATAATGTTCGGGAGGAACACGCCAGGCGACACGGGTGAGTCAGGAGGGCGTGTCCCCCTGAGTTCGACGATCGCCGAACGGCGCTCGACGATTGTCGAGTGACCCTCTGCGTTAGACGATCGACGATTGTCGCGTGACACGGGCGTGTTCATACTTGTGTCCCTACCCGTGTTCAATTGGGTCGTGTCTGTTGTCGTGTCGGTTATATGTGACACGTCCCCCGGTCACGGGCGTGTCGAGTACCTGACACGGGCGTGTCAGGTGAGACACGGGCTTGTCTTTGCATGTGTGTCTTTTCTTCGTTCGACGATCGTGCCTTGATCGAGGCATGCGACCTGGAACACGACCGTGTGCGAGGCCATGTTCGGCCCAAGTCTGGGGAATTTTGTGCAGATCTGAGCCGTTCATTCTCTTTTATTGAGGTCCAATGGCCCAGATGGCTTCCTGCTCTGTTAAGGCCGGGAATGGGGGAGTTAACTCTTCATTTTCTCCAAGACATTCTCTTTCCAAGGAGTTAGAAAGAGGAGGAATAAGGAGGAGGATTCCGGCCGCCGGCGGAGCATCGGAGCACCGTTTTGAGATACGAGAGCGGATCCGTGGAAGAAATTCCAATGCGAAGATTTCTATCCGTGTAGTTTTTCCATGGCGCAAAAGCGGACTACAAGGGTAACGATTCTCTACTTGAGCATGTGAAGCTCTCTTCCTTTCTGCATAGGGAATCCCGCTCCCGCGAGTGTGTGGTGAGTGTGTGGTGTTCCTTGGGGTTGATGTGAATAGTCCCCCTTGTGTTGCATGTAGAGTCCGGAACCGAAGTATGGGCATAGACATTGTGTGTGAAGCCTACCCGGACGTGTATTGTCTGGATCGGTGATGTTGCATTTGATATGATTTGCCGGAGAAGACTCCGTTATTTGAGTTTTTCGGGTTTCTACGCGGTAGATTGCAGCAAAGATCCTTGGAGGTTAGCTCCAAGGCGCACCCGGAAAACTGAGCGGAATCATTGTTCTGCTAACTTGGCGGTCAGGGAACCGGCCTTGAACATAACTGAGTTATGTGATTGTTTGGAAAATTTTGGGATCCGAGAGAAGCTTGGCCCGCGCGTAGGACTTAAATTGACTAGGCGGCGTAAGCAACGGGCAAGTGGAATCAGACCTAGGCTATGTGGTTCGGTGCGAGAGACCCGAAAAGGGGACTGACCGTTGACATAGTTGGGAGCCTTAGACGGTGGTCAGAAAGGCTAATTGCTCACGTGGTTGCCATCTTTGAGATGGTGGTGAAGACACTGAGGTGTCAGGATTCACCGTTAATGTGCCCTGAGTGTACGGGGTGTTTGACCGTGCGATCCTACACCTGTAGCGTAGTATAATTGCGCTTTATTTTTTTATTGAGCTAATGATATGCAGGGAAAGAGCACTGTCGTCCCGAGTAAGGGGCAGAGTCGTTATAATTTGGTCATCTTTTGGCTGACCGTTGCTTTGTTTGCCACTGTGCAGTGGAATATGCTTGCAGGTGCTGTGGAGCCGAGTACCAAATAGCGGGATGAAGCCCATGTTGCTGTGCTGGCCCTAGAAGGCCAAAGCGAATAGTTGTACTTTACTTTTGTCACGTGTGGCCGGCCTGCGAGCCGATGTATGGAAAATATTATTTAATTAAGTGAAACTCTGTAAGGCCATAAGGCCAAGTTTCTTTCAGTGTATTATTATTTCATTCCAGTGGTAGTGATCATGGACATTCATGCTATTTGGATACAAGTTTGGGTTATTTCTACTTTTAAAAGCTTCCGATAGAATGTTCTGTGTAGGACGAGTAGTCTTAATTGGGATGTTTGGATATTCTTATGTAACCCTTCCGATTATCTGTGGTATATGGCGTCGGGTTCCAGTTGGACCTTCTGTTATATGTCATGCGACGGATGAGTGTGTTACAATTTGGTATCAGACTTCTGGTTACGGTCAGGCTTAACTGAATTCGTGGGCGAATTTTTTTAAGGGGCGGTGAGCACATGTGTGCGTCATCGTTATAACATTAAAATGAACCCATGAATGTCCACTTAGGAATGAAAAATACTCATGTTTGAGGAACCTGCACATTCCTATAATTACTTTTTGCAATTTTGTTTGGTCACTTATTGGTGTTTTGTACGAATATAGGTGACCGGGAGTGGCGCAGAGCCGACAGAACATCTGGTTTCTGAGGATTATAGTGCACCCTGTGGCGTGCTTGAGACCCCTCCTTCGTTTGAAACCATAAGAAGGATCGTTGAAGTGGTGCTCGTTGTGACTAGTGCACAGCAGGGAAGCAATGTGCAACCCTTTGTCCCTGAGATGACTTCAATGCCGGGTGGTGTGTTGGATCAAGTGACATTTAGAAGGCCATCAGGTCAGCCATTGAACATGTGCTTGGTGCAGGGTACACACTCAGTTGATGAGTATTTGCAGGCGTTTCTTTTGTTAAGCCGCTACCCATGCTTTGAGTTGGAGAACGGGCGGTCTATAGTTGATAGATTCTATAGTGGTCTGCGTGATGAACTGCGAATTCTACTTCTAGGACCAAAACTATTGGGATTCCGAGCCTTGGTGGAGTCGGTTAGATCTTTGGAAGTGGATATGGGAAAAATTCACCAGATACCAGTGAGTAGGGTATCGAACTCTACAAGTCCTATGGGGTGTGCATCTCGCAGAACGCTGAAGAAGAAGGTTAGATCATCGACTGGCAATGTTACTTACAACTGTCATACTTGGGGAAAGAAAGGGCACTTTGCCCGAGATTGTCGTAATGGCGTACAGAAGGTAAAGAAAGCTAAGACAACAGCAACCATTGGGAGGAATGAAACTACATGTTTTAACTGTGCGAAGCTAGGACATTTTGCCCGAAATTGTTGGTGCGGAAGATGGAAGTCTGAGAAGAAATCTGGAGATATCTACGAGGGGAAGGGCAAGGGGTCGGAGGCAACCGCATCGCACTATGCTCCAACCCAGCCAAAAGTGTACAACCTTAGCCAGCAGGAGGCCACAAAGCAGTTTGACGTGGTGACAGGTATGTATAGCAGGTTAGCTTTAAATATTTGTTTCCTTACGCATTTTAGCCTATGACTGATCGTGTTAGGCTTGTTTAGATTGTCGATTGTCCGGTGAGAGTACTATTCGGTGCGGAAGATTCGCATCCTTTCTGTCCGAAGAGTTTCTATCGCACATCAGAGTACTTCCTTCGATGGGAAAGGTCAAATTTGATGGGCTGCTGCCTATGGGTGCCCTTTGTGTGCGGATAGAGCTTGTGGCATTAGGGTAAGGCGCGTGAGTCACGTCGATGACCTGCGAGCGTCGCTATTACTGGTAGTTGTGTGCGATGTGATCTTTGCTATGGGCTGGCTCTCGGAGCAGCAAGCGTGCATTGATCGTAGTTGCAAGGAGGTCAGTTGGGAGCTAGTCGTGAGATGGCATATATGGGTATGAAAGGGGTCGAGCAAGTCGTAGACGTCTACCCCTCTGGGGATCAAGGCAGTTCGGTCTGGGGCAGAGCTGTTTGTCACTCTAGGGCAGACTTTGATGCCCAAGCCAAATCTTGACAGTATCCCAGTTGTGTCCGAGTATCCGGATGTGTTCCCAGATAATCTCCCAGGAGCCCCTTCTCAGCGGGAGATTGATTTCACTATTGAGCTGGTACCGGGTGCTAAACTGGTGTCACGCTCCCTGTATCGGATAGCGCCAAGAGAGATGGCAGAGTTAAAGGTGTAACTACAAGATTTGCTGGAGCAAGGGTATGTGCGTCCAAGTTCGTCGCCTTGGAGCGCACCGGTCCTTTTCGTCAAGAAGAAAGATGGGAGTTTGCGACTTTGCATTGACTATCGGGAATTGAACAAGCTTACGAAAAAGAATACGTATCCGATTCCGAGGATAGATGATCTATTTGATCAGTTGGTTGTGTCAACGGTATATTCGAAGTTAGATCTAAAGTCCGGTTACGACCAGTTGAGGATAAGGGAGAGCGACATCCCAAAGACAGCATTCAGTACGCAATTTGGGCATACGAGTTCACGGTCATGCCGTTTGGTTTGACCAATGCGTCATCCGTGTTTATGGATCTGATGAACAGGACGTTTAGAGAGTACCTGGACCGTTTCGTGATAGTATTTATCGATGATATCCTGGTGTACTCGCAGTGCGAGGAGGATCACTGCAATCATCTTCACATGGTGTTGGAGATATTGAGGAGGAATCAGTTGTATGCTAAGTTCTCCAAGTGTGAATTCTGGTTATCCTCGATAGCGTTCCTTGATCATGTTGTCAGTGGAGAAGGGATAGCTATGGATCCGGCGAAGATAGTGGTGATACGGGAGTGGCCTGCTTTGACTACAGTGGCAGAGGTCCGGAGTTTTCTGGGGCTTGCTGGCTACTACAGGCGCTTCGTAGAGAACTTCTCGCAGATAGCGCTACCACTCACGACGTTGACAAGGAAGGATCAGAAGTTTGTGTGGTCTTCGGGGTGCGAACATGCTTTTGAAGAGTTGAAGAGGCGGTTGACCACAACGCCTATTTTATGTTCGCCAAATGGAACTGAAGGGTTCGAGATCTATAGTGATGCTTCGGGCAGTGGTTTGGGCTGTGTTCTGCTGCAACATGGGAGTGTGATAGCCTACGGTTCACGACAATTGAAGGCTCACGAGAGGAATTATCCGGTCCACGACTTAGAGTTAGCGGCCGTGATATTTGCTCTAAAGCTTTGGAGGCACTACCTGTACGGTGCGAAGGTCGATATTTATACTGATCATAAGAGCTTGAAGTACCTGTTGGATCAAAAGGATCTGAACATGAGGCAGCGGAGGTGGATGGAGTTCTTAGGGGACTACACCTTCAAGATACATTATGTGCCTGGGAAGGGAAATGCAGTGGCGGATGCGTTGAGTCGCAGGACTCCGGCACAGGCCAACTGGTTATCGGTACATGATGAGAGATTGGTCCATGAGTTGGAGGCTTTGGAGATATCTTGCGTCGACAAGCAGTCTAGTGCTGAGGCGAAACTATTTTGGACAGAGGTGCAGTGTGACCTAGCGGATAGAGTTCGGTGGGCTTTGGTTCAGGACAACATCATGAAGCAGATCTTGGATGAGTCGTTGGATGGGTCAAATTCGCAGTTTGTTATTGAGGATGGGTTGCTAAGGAAGGACGGTCGCCTATGCGTTCCTAGTGCGGATAATATTTGGGAGGAGTTGATGTACGAGGCTCATCATACCAAGTACTCAATCCACCCGGGAAGCACGAATATGCACAGAGACTTGAAGAAATTGTTCTGGTGGCCATGATTGAAGAATGACGTAGCACTTTATGTGGCCAAGTGTCGTACATGTGCATTGGTGAAGGCGGAATGCCAGAAACCCGGAGGATTCTTGAAGTCCCTACCTATCCCAGAATGGAAATTCGACGACATATCTATGGATTTTATGCATGGTTTGCCAAAGTCGCAGAAGGGAAACGACGCCATTTGGGTGGTCGTAGATAGGTTGGAAAAGGTGTCACACTTTATTCCGGTCAGGAAGGAAGATCCGGTGGAAAAGTTAGCCAAACTCTATGTGGAGAATATTGTACGATTGCATGGTGTGCCCCGCAGTATTGTTAGTGATCGAGATGGACGCTTCACGTCGAATGACTGGAGGTTGGTGCATAGTCTGTTAGGTACTAAGCTAAAGTTCAGCACAGCCTTTCATCCGCTGACGGATGGCCAAACCGAGAGGGTCAACCGAACGATGGAAGACATGCTTCGCATGTGCGTCCTAGATTTTGGGAAGCAGTGGGAAGATCACTTGTACGTGGTGGAGTTTGCGTATAACAACAACTTTCAGGCGAGTATTGGAACGACGCCTTTCGAGGCCTTGTACGGGAGAAAGTGTCGCACGCCGTTGTCTTGGTTGGAGACAGGAGAGTCGAAGCTTTACAAACGTCAAGCAGTGGAAGATGCGACTTTAGTGATACGAACAATTCAAGAACGGTTGAAGATCGCTCAGGACAGACAGTCAAAGTACTATAACGCCAAACATAGGAATGTGGAGTTCAATATTGGCGACTGGGTGTACTTAAAAATTAAGCCGTTCAAGGGTGTCTCGCGGGTTCGATGCTTGAAGAAGTTGAGTCCGAGATACCTTGGACCATTTGAAATCCTGGAGCGTGTTGGCGAGGCGGCGTATAGATTGAAGCTGTCGGCGGAATTGAGTGGACTACATGACGTGTTCCACGTGTCGGTGTTGCGTAAGGCGGTGCAAGAGCCTTCGTAGAACATTGCGGACAATCAAGTACCAATTGATTATGAATTAACGACAAGGGCCAAGCCAGTACGTATTGAAGATGTTGCAGTCAAGCGACTCCGCAACAAGGAAGTCCAAATAGTTAAAGTCCGTTGAGATAATTGCGGGCGTGAGGAGCTTTCATGGGAGCGAGAGTAAGCTATGTTGGAGGAATATCCCGAGTTATTCCATTCAGGTAACTTGTAAATTTTGTGTACCTTTACTTAATTTCGGGACGAAATTCCTTAAGTGGGGGAGATTTGTAACGCCCCGAAAATTGTATTTGAGTTGGTCGTGTAAAAAGAGATTTTTGGTGCCTGTATATGGGTACACCGTACACGGCCTAGGACACGGGCGTTTCCAGGGCCGTGTCTGGCTGGTGTTTTGGCCGTTTTCATCCCGAGAAGGACACGGCTAGAAACACGGCTAAATGACACGGGCATGTCATTTGACACGGGCGTGTGCCTAACCATGTCTGTACCCGTGTTCCCGAAAGCCGATTGAGTTCGACGAATAATGTTCGGGAGGAACACGCCAGACGACACGGGCGTGTCGGGAGGGCGTGTACCCCTGCGTTCGACGATCGCCGAACGGCGCTCGACGATTGTCGAGTGACCCCCTGCGTTCGACGATCGACGATTGTCGCGTGACACGGGGGTGTTCATACCCGTGTCCCTATCCGTGTTTAGTTGAGTCGCGTCCGTTGTCATGGCGGTTATATGTGACACGCCCCCCGGTCACGAGCATGTAGAGTACCCGACACGGGCGTGTCAGGTGAGACACGGGCGTGTCTTTGCCCGTGTGTCTTTTCTTCGTTCGACGATCGTGCCTCGATCAAGGCACACGGCCTGGAACACGGCCGTGTGCGAGGCCGTGTTCGACCCAGGTCTGGGGAATTTTGTGCAGATCTGAGCCATTCATTCTCTTTTATTGAGATCCAATGGCCCAGATGGTTTCCTGCTCTGTTAAGGCCGAGAATGGGGGAGTTAACTCTTCATTTTCTCCAAGCCATTCTCTTTCCAAGGAGTTAGAAAGAGAAGGAAGAAGGAGTAGGATTACGGCCGCCGGCGGAGCATCCGAGCACCGTTTTGAGATCCGAGAGCGGATCCGTGGAAGAAATTCCATTGCGAAGATTCCTATCAGTGTAGTTTTTCCATGGCGCAAAAGCGGACTACAAGGGTAACGATTCTCTACTTGAGCATGTGAAGCTCTCTTCCTTTCTGCAAAGGGAATCCCGCTCCCGCGAGTGTGCAGTGAGTGCGTGGTGTTCCTTGGGGTTGATGTGAATAGTCGCCCTTGTGTTGCATGTAGAGTCCGGAACCGAAGTACAGGCATATGCATTGTGTGTGAAGCCTACCCGGACGTGTATTGTCTGGATCGGTGATGTTGCATTTGATATGATTTGCCGGAGAAGACTCCGTACTTTGTGTTTTTCGGGTTTCTACGGGGTAGATTGCAACAGGGATCCTTGGAGGTTAGCTGCAAGGCGCACCCGGGAAACTGAGCGGAATCGTTGTTCTGCTAACTTGGCGGTCAGGGAACCGACCTTGAACAAAACTGGGTTATGTGATTGTTTGGAAAATTTTGGGATCCGAGAGAAGCTTGGCCCGCGCGTAGGACTTAAATTGACTAGGCAGCGTGAGCAACGAGCAAGTGGAATCAGACCTAGGCTATGTTGTTCGGTGCGAGAGACCTGAAAAGGGGACTGGCCGTTGGCATAGTTGGGAGCCTTAGACGGTGGTCAGAATGGCTAATTGCTCACGTGGTTGCCATCTTTGGGATGGTGCTGAAGACGCTGAAGTGTCAGGATTCACCGTTAATGTGCCCTGAGTGCGCGGGGGGTGTTTGGCCTTGCGAGCCCACACCTGTGACGTAGTATAATTGCGCTTTATTGTTTTATTGAGCTAATGATATGCATGGAAAGAGCACCGCCGTCCCGAGTAAGGGGCGGAGTCGTTATAATTTGGTCGGCTTTTGGCTGACCGTTGCTTTGTTTGCCACTGTGCGGTGGAATGTGCTTGGAGGTGCTGTGGAGCCGAGTACCAAATAGCGGGCTGGAGCCCATGTTGCTGTGCTGGCCCTAGAAGGCCAAAGCGAATAGTTGTACTTTACTTTTGTCACGTGTGGCCGGCCTGCGAGCCGATGTATGTAAAACATTATTTAATTAAGTGAACCTCTGTAAAGCCATAAGGCCAAGTTTCTTTCAGCGTATTATTATTTCATTCCAGTGGTAGTGATTGTGGACATTCATGTTATTTGGATACAAGTTTGAGTTCTTTCTACTTTTAAAAGCTTCCGCTAGAATGCTCTGTGTAGGACGAGTATTCTTAATTGGGATGTTTGAATATTCTTATGTAACCCTTCCGACTGTCTATGGTATATGGCGTCGGGTTCCAGATGGATCTTCTGTTATATGTCATGCGACGGATGGGGGTGTTACACGCCGCCTCAGCCTTCTCACCAGAAACCGTCGTGACAGCAAGAAGCGAGGGAAATCTCTCCTCTCTCGCTCACTTTGCTCTCGGATAGCAGAGATTTGGGGGGCAATTGATGAGTTTCACCATGATTTGTACGGAAGTTTCCCCCATGATGTCCCCCCAAAATGGGAGATCATGGGGTTGACTAGTCAACCCCACCTCCCATGATGAGGAGAACATGGGGGTGGGGCCCACTCTCTCTCTCTCGCCAAAACCACCCACTTTAGGGGGAAACCGCCGCCGCCGGCCGCCGCCGCTTGCCGCCGCCACCCGTCAGGCGCCCGCCACCCGTCGGGCGCCCGCCACCGACCACCGCCGTCGGCCGCCGGCCGCCGCCACCCGGCCGCCCGGCCGCCGCCGCCGCCCGGCCGACCGCCGCCGCCGGCCGCCACCGCCGCCATGGAGGCCCGTCGCCGTGAACAACCTCCCCACCGTCCGATCAAGGGGAGGCTCTCCTCGCCGTCCGATCAAGAGGGTAACCACCCACTAACCCACCACTTTAGTGTGTGTCCCGCCATGATCCTCCCCTGGAGGCTATAAAAGGACCCCAGAGGCTCTTCATTCTTCACCTTTTGGATGCCCGGAGCTTTCTCCTTCTTTTCCAGGTGAGAGCTCTCCTGCCTCCTCCCCCATGTCGGCCTCGAGTCACCGTGAACCACCAGCGGCCGCCCACGGCCACCAGCGCTCCACCACCGCGTAGCCAGCAGGAAAACGCCCAAGTCCCCGCTAGAGCCAAAGGAGGAAGGCGACCGCGGCCAGCAAGTGAACGCAACCAGAAGAGCCAGAGCATCGAGACCGTCCCACGCATTCCAGCGTCCAAGCTACTCCCGCGGCGCAGCCTATTGCCCGTCGGGAGTCGTAGTCTCTCTGTCTCCCCCCAAGCTGTAACGAGAGCGGCATGTCGCCCCGATTATCCAACACACTGTAAATACCGAAATCTAGTGGAATTTGATCGGCACAGACCTGATCACGTGGTTTTTACCCATTTAAGGGGGTTTTCCACGTCATCACATCTTGTGTCAATTTTCTACTTTCATTGACTGTGTGCGCGCTCGACCGCCTCGTGAGCTAAGACGGTTCGAACAAATCCGGCCCGACCGGGGCATCGAGTTAGTCCGCAACAAGATGCAATAAATATATGCATTTGGGATTGTATCAATTCTCAAATGGTTGAAGAACTCGACCCGGTCAAGACTGTGATGGAACAACGATCTGAGCCATGCATTGCCTCTGCCTTGTCATGGTAGATAAAGAAGGAATCATCATTACAGCGTAAGATCTTTGGGTAAACTATTTTTCTTGAAAGACACAAGAAACTCATCTCTATTGGAAAAATATAATCCCAGATGATGAAATCAACCAGAAAGTTATGATTTTCAAAAGATCCTTAAAAACTATTAGTCAACAATTAATGCATGACATGCAATTATTTTATAAAAATCAGTGCTCATGAGTTCCATCAAATGGGAAAAAGAGTGGGCCAAAATATCATAGAAATAGGCAAGGTCAAGAAGAAACATGATCAACTCGTAGAGTCATTAGAACATATTGCATTATATGTACTTGTGTTGGACACCCACGGGAGTGTAAACCAAGATCAACAATCGGCATGTTGTCATCCACAGATATCTGAATAGCGCTACACGTTTTAAACTGAGCACAACTTTCTCATTAAAAATCAAGCGGAGAATCAAACCACCTTAGCTCTGAGTCAGACCGGGCTCGTAAACAATCAATAAAAACCAAACAAAAATGACAATAAATGTTTTTTGCCGTGGAAAACCGGGAAATGGTGAAAAATTACGTGGTCGGATCTGTATCGGACCAATATCCATAATTTATTTTTGTTTACAAGTGTTTGGACTTTCTCGGAGGGTGACGTGTCACCTCTCCATTACAAGCTCTGAGTACAAAGTGAGAGGAAAAAAAGTTAAGTGCACGAAACTTGGAGGGGAGCATTTACGAGAGCGTTCCTCTGTGTCTTCTTTCGGGATCACTGAAGTGTCCAAGCAGTTCAAAGCTCTCTCTAGTTTTTGGAGTTGTTTGTCTTCAAATGAAGGTATGTGAGCCTTTTTATAGCTTTCGAACGTCGCTCCATTTCAATCATCTGGATCACCAATTTTCACAATATAACGAACATGCCCCCCGGGCAGTCCAAGAGGCCCAGGCAAGTTTTCATGCGACGACGGTGGCCAAAGCTGGCCGGAGGCAGCTGGCGGTCTGGGTTGGCCGCCCGTGCACTGTTCCCAAGTGTCATTGTCCCGGATGGAAGTTAGCTCTTCCTCCATAGCTCGTCTCCAACATGGTTCATCTTTGGCTTCCTCAAATGTTGCTGGCTCTCCTGATGCGAAGAGGCAAAGTCCAGCCTCCTCCTGCATCTCCTCAGTTTCGTCGTAGATCTCCTCAAGCGACCGGAATCGAATCGGTCCGCTGGGGCTCGAAGTCACCTCGGAAGTGAAGGAGGCACTGGCCGCGGGTGAGCCGCGGTGGGGAGAGGCCGACCCGTCGCCGGTGGGGGTTGCTGGTACGTGAGTAGCGAGAGGAGCTGCTGTTTCTCCTTCTGTTGTCAAATGTTGATCGCAGACAAAGAGCTCTTCACAATTTGTCTCTTCCCAGTCCCACTTCGCCTCTTCGCGAAAGATGACATCACGGCTGATCACGAGCTTGCCTGTCTCTGGATTGAACAACCTGTACGCTTTAGAGCCTGCCTTGTAGCCAATGAGTACCATCTTGTTGCCCCGATCGTCTAGCTTAGCAAGATTAGGCTTTGTTGTCTTCGTGTACGCAAGGCAACCGAAAGTGCGAAGGTAGTGCACTTTTGGTTTCCTTCCGTAGAACGCCTCATAAGGCGTCTTCCCAACAATGCTATGAGTAGCCGCCCGGTTAAGAAGATGCACCGCGTTTGCTAACACTTCTCCCCAAAACTTTGCCGGCACGTTTTTGCACTTGAGAAGACTGCGAACCATCCCCATGACTGTTTGATTTCGACGCTCCACCACGCCATTCTGTTGCGGAGAATAAGGGGCTGTGAGAAATCGTTTGATCCCGACTTCCTCACAATAGGCATCAAACCCCTTGGATGTGAACTCCGCACCTCGATCGCTACGGAATCCTTTCACTTTGAACTCCGTTGCCATCTCCGCTCGTGCCTTTAGCTTCTTGAATGCATCCAATGCCTCGTCTTTAGATTTTAATAATTCCACACACATGAACCTGCTATGATCATCCACTAGCAAGAAAAAATAGTTTTTACCTCCCGGGGTGGTTGGATTGATGGGTCCGCACAAATCTCCATGCACCAATTGAAGAGGAATTGATGCACGATCCGCCGCAACGTTCGGAAATGGTAGTCGCCTTTGCTTCGCCACCAAGCACCCGTCGCAAAATTCTTGTGAGTGCTCAATGGAGGGCATCCCCTCCACCATCTTGAAACGCCCCATATCATGAAGGGCCCGAAAATTGAGATGTCCCCATCTAGCATGCCATAGCCACGCCTCGTCTTTGTATTTCTCCGCTAGCAAGGCCACTGGAGCATCCGTCTTCATATTTAGTGTAACATCCCATTTCCAACTAGACCCCTAAGTGTGGTTATTGGCCATGACTAGGTCATGACCGAACCCTAGGAAGCCCAAGAAGACCAAGGAAACCTAAGAATGTGGCTGAGACCACTATGGTGTGCAAATAGTAAATTCCTGAACCTTTGTTTAAGATAACCATGGGGCATCACCAAGACTTCAAGACCCCACCATGTTCTCAACAAACCATGGTAGGATCCATTAGATCAATAAGGACCCATGGATGGCAGTCAAAAGGGTTAAGTTGACCCAAGTCAACCCTAACCCTAAATGGGTCAAACCAACCTACTTAGGGTCAATTGACCATCCCCAAGCCAAGTGGGCCGCACCCAAGCCCACCTAACCCTAGAGTGAGGTCAAAGGGTCACCTAGGACCCATTGGGGTCCACCCAAGGGGCTGAGTTGACCAAAGTCAACTCTAACCCTAAATGGGTCAACCTAGCCTACATTGGGTCAAACTGGCCTACACAAGGGCCAATTGAAGTTCCCTTAGCCAAGTGGACCCCACACATACCTTCATAACCATAGTGAGAGGCCAACGGGTCACCAAGGACCCATTGGGGCCAACCAAAAAGGCTAAGTTGACCAAAGTCAACTCTAGCCCTAAAGTAGTCAAGGTACCCTATTTAAGGGTCAAGTGACCTCCAAAGGGCCAATACAATCCTACCTAGGCCTTAGGGGAGGTCAATGAGTCACTAAGGACCCATTTGGGCCAACCTCAAAGACCAAATTGACCTAAGTCAACCGTAGCCTAGGTTTGGGTCAAGCTAGCCCAAATGGGCTAACTCAAGCTCAAGCCCAACTCACTTGGGCTAACCATATTTTGGTGGATGAAATAAACATGTGGGCTGCCAATATGAGATTTACCAGCCAACTTAGTGACTAGGAGAGAGAGAGAGAGAGAGAGAGAGAGAGAGAATCTCAAAATTAAAGAATAATTTAGGAGAGAGAAAGGGGTATTTAAGGGTGTTTAAGGGAAATGAGCCACTTGGACCCATGCCACCAGCCCCCACATGGGCTGGCCGACCCATTGAGTCATGAGAAGGTGCTGGAATGTAGTGGGGCCCACCCATGCATGCATGGTGACAATAACAAAGTAAACCCTCCACCTTGAACATAGGAATTATCACCCTCCCCTTTTACTTCATCTTCTCACTCTCTCCCTCTCCCCTTTTAGTTTCACCACTCTCAAAACAAGGAGAGCAGCAGCAGAGAGAGAGAGAAACCAAGCTTTGGCCGTGAAAACCAAGGGAGGAGCGCCGCCGCCGCCGCAATGGTTCCCCGCCGCTCCTCACGTCGCAAGGCCGCCGAGAAGGTCCTCCCTCACCTCTCTCTTCATGCTTAGATCTTAGGAATACCTAGGTTATGGTTCGGGGTCGAATGAGCCCGAGCCCAACACTCATTTTTCAGCCATTAATGGCGGTTTTGAAGCTCTCGGGTGAGGTGGCGCCGCCACCTCCGGCCGCCATAGCCGCCGGAAAAGCTCGCCCCCACCACCGTGAGGGGAGAGGAGAAGTTTGCCGGTGGAGGCGCCGCCGGAGGCGGCCGGGAAAAGCCCCGTGAAATTCGGGCAGAGAACCAGTCGGTTTGGAGAATAAATACAGTAGTCGTTCATCTGCTTTAAGATTAGTGCCATGCATATATATTAAATCCTGGAATTATATAATTAAATGAATAGTGTCATTGTATGTATTTTATAACCGACCTTTGCATGCCAATTTTATGGCACTTACATCCTTTTGCATAAAATGGTCTCAACATGAAATTTGTAGGTCTTGGAGTCACCTTTAATTTGCCATGTTACACATAATATTTGGTTAAGTGTACTGCCCTATAGAGCTATTTTACTAGGGATGGTCCTAGAGTAGGGTAGAAACTAAAATGGGTGCCCTGCCCAAACCCTAAGTCCAAATGGGCTGAAATTTTGGGCATATGGCTTAATTAGGAATATATAGGCCCTCCTCAAATATGGAAATTTTTGGGGAATATAATGCTATAGTTTTAGTCAAATTATGATAAATTAAATTTTGTTGATAATTGGAGCATATCAACTCCAAAATGCCCCAAATTTTGGTGGCCTGCCCTTAGTGGTATATTATACCTATGGTAGAAAAATTAGACAATTTAACCCTCTGCATGTTGAGATATCTCACATGCAAGATCAAAAAAATTAAATGGCCTTGGGCTGCAAATAGCAAAATGCAGAAATTTGAAAGTGATGCCCAAGCCCATCCAGAGGCCCATATGACTTGAGATTTTGGTAAGTAACTGGTTTATGGCATATTTAGGCCCTGCCCAAAAATTGGGATTTATTGTAATTAAAATTATGGTGAAATTACCAAATTACCCCTAGGTTTGTTTAGGTGATTCTTGGGTTAATTCAACTCTAAAATGCCCCAAATTTTGGTGGCTTGTCCTTCAGGACATTATAAATATATGTTTTAAATTTCATCAAGTTTGGACCAATGTATGGTGGGTAATCCCACATGCAAATGATGAACATGCTTAGGCTTGGTGTGCCAATAGTAATTTTTGAAATTTTGAGTATTAGGCCCATTTGGATCATGCAAAATTCATGTAATTAATTTCAGTGGCCTATTAGGATGAGTTTTACCCCTCATTGAAATAATGGGATTTTTGGAATCAAAAATCCCATTATTTGGAATTATTGAATTAATAGGACTTTTGAAGAATAAATGTTGAAATTAGGTTTGTCACTTAGTTATTTCCCCAAATTTTGTCAAGAATAATATCATGACATGTTTAACTCCTAAAAATTTTATGTCTCTGTTTGAGGAATATTGATAAGAGGAATGTGGAAATTACATTTTTGCCCTTATTTCATTTAATTTAGAATTATTGCAAATACTCAGTAGAAAATTATGAAAAAAATTATTGATGACATATCTGAGTATAAATAGCCTTGATTAAGTTTCTCAGCATTTTTGGATGAACCACAAATTTTTAGATCTTCATAATGGCATTTTGGTAAATTATTTAGAAATAAAAGTTAATAGACATTGTTACTTGAAAACTAGTGAAATTCTGTTTGTGGCACTCTTTTAATATTATGAGCTTGCTGGAAATTTCTTAGAATTTTTGGAAATGAATTCCTCATACCTCCTTTGAAAAATATCTAATAGGTGAATTTTGAATTATTTAGGAGATAAATAGAAAAATTGAAGAGAAAATTATAAAACTTGGCTGACAGTATTATTTTACAATTCTACAACTTATGAAAAATTCCTTGGGTCAGTGGGATCATAATTTAAGATACTTCATGATCAACTTGGCAATAATTGGCATTTGTAAGAATTTATTTAAATAGGAGGTTAATTGAGAAAAATATAATATTCTGGAATTTAATCATTTATGTCATGATAGGACACCAGTAATAATCTTAGGTCATTCGGATGAAAACTCGAAGGACATCCTATCATGAACATCACTCAGTATAGGTCGGTCTGCAAATAGTAATTTGGGAAAAAGTTGTATTAGGATAAGAGTTTGAATAGGGTGGAGTTAGTCGTGTTGAATTGTTTGAATAAAAGTGGATGAGTCACCTAGAAAGTTCTAAGGAGTGGTGGGAATCGTGTGGATGTGTGTTAGAAGGTAAGCGAGTTCGACGAAAGATCGTCGTGCCCGCGAGAGTGAAAGGTCTAAACTACCATAGGATTAGCCTATCGCAATATGAGAAGGTAATGGGTAAAGGAAATCAACCAATAATATTAATAAGTACCTTGCGAAAGGGAACGCTGGGCGTAATCCCAACACAGTTCCTAGTGCCCCTTGAGAGCCCTTCACAGGAAATACCGGGGGCAGTCCTGGTTAACGTAAACCTTAAAGAACAAATCAAAAGAGTAATTTAGTAAATAGGGTTTCACACTGCACTCACTAGTTGGGCAAGTATTGGAAATGGTTAAGTCGTCCCGAGGTGTTCAAAGGGGCGCCATCCCGCGGTGTTCAAAGGGATGAGATTTGGAATAAGAGACGGACGTTTCGGTCCGGCGAGCTTTGGCTCGGTTGATACTTGTGACGGACGGGATGGTCCGGGGAGCTTTGGCTCGGTTGATACTTGTGACGGACGGGATGGTCCGGGGAGCTTTGGCTCGGTTCTGATACGATAAACTTGCATGTGCATAAATCTAGTGGCGGGGCATGCGGTACTGGCCGTTCGTCACACCGATGGCAGTACGGTGCACCAGGCGGTTGTGAGAGTTAGAGGGGCCAGTGGGTTGTTTTACACTGCGGTCTGGAGGACGACCCCCGATAACGCACATCCGACCCAACAAGACTGACGGGTTGTCAGCAAAGTACGTACGCGAGACTCTAGAGTGCACCTTGGACGTGTACAGAGGCGTATGAGAGGGGTCTAAGGCTTGGTAGTGTGCATACCGGCCTAGAAGTGGAGACGCCCGCTCCGCTGCTGCCGTAGCCACAGCGGTGGTACCCGAGAGTGATGCTAGCTCTCAAAAAGTGGGAACTAAAGGTCTGTGATCACAGAGTCGTTGTGTGTGTGTTGCACTTGCATGTCCATCATACCCACTTGCATGTCATAGCATAATCGATTCATTTAACCCTGACACCTAAAGTATAAGTGGTATGAGACGCTTATACATTAGGCCCTGCAAAACGACCCCTTGATCTATAAGCTTGTGTGGGCAAGTTTATAAATTAAGGTTATTTCAATATTTATATGCTGCTTGTGATAACCGACACCCCAACGTATAAAGTGGTATGGGACATTTTATACGATGGGAGCCTTGTAGAAGATCCCTTGGCTTATGTGTATTCATATAAGTGAAAGTTATATTCCTTTCTTACTTTACTCATTATAACCTGATTATAAATTGCTAGCTGGGCCCCCCTGTCACCTGTTTTTGATTTCTCTCCTCTTTCACGTCCTTTCCTTTCTTCCTCCCCGCTCGGTGCCTAGGAGCATGGGGGAAGGGGTGGGGGACGATAGGGCTTAGTCTTTTAGACTAATGGTTTTCGAACCACATCATATTAGGGGATCGTGGAGCCGAGTATGGAGGAGCAGCCCAGGAGACCGGTGCAGTTGGAGATAGGGCAGTCTAGCTCAGGAGTACAGCCAGCTGGGACCGTGAGTTTTGACTTCTAGTAGTTGTTTTGTTTTGCTTCCGCATGAGAGATCTGTAGTGAGGATATTGATGTACCGGGCTTCAGCCCTTTTTATTTCTGTACACTTTACTATTCTGTGGACACTCCCTTCGTGGAGATTTTTATATATATGTGATATGATGTGGACTTGTCTTCTCTCGTACTGCTACTTTTGCGTCAGCTGCGATCGATTTGGCCGGCAGGATCGGCGTCTTGTAGTGTCGACCTTCCCGGGTGCGAAGGTGTCTCCGCAAGGCGGCGGTTCTGGGCCTAAGACCCCGGGGTTTTAAAGGAAAAAAAAAGAGGGGTCTTACAAGTGGTATCAGAGCAAACCTCGATCCTAAAGTAACAGTCCACAACCCCTGGGTCACCCCCGCGTGAGTTTAGTTTGGGGACAAACTAAGCAGCGGAAGCAGTGGTATGCCCATGTGGGGATCACATATATAATTGTCCATTTTAGTTAAGGTTGAAAAAGTTCTGACGATAAATTTTGTGACGCAACCTCCAGTACTGCCTACACAGATTCTGGAAGTTGCACCACCACCGCCGGTTCCCACTCAATTCCTACAATCTGACATGGGACAGACTCTGACGGCTATCCTGGAAGCCTTCAGGAACCAACAGGCCCCGGCTCCGCAGCCTATTCCGGGAGCCAACTGGCTCAGCATCTTTCGAGGACTCTCTCCCCCGTCTTACTTGGGGACAGAGGGGGTAATTCGGACACAGGAATGGCTAGACATCATGGAGGAGATGCTGACAGGGATACAGAGCCTTTGGGAGGAGAGGGTGCCACTGGTTGTTTCCTGCTTGGAGTCCCATGCCAAGCGGTGGTGGAAGACAGTTCTGGAGACTACCTTTGTTGATAGGGAGGCTGCCGAGGTGACGTGGGAGGAGTTCAGGCTCATACTGTTGGAGCACCTTGTTCCGCAGTCGGCCCGAGATGAGCTGGAGGACCGCTTCTTGCAGTTGAAGCAAGGTTCCAGGACGGTGGTGGAATACCATCGAGAATTCAACCATCTGGCCCGTTTTGCAGACTCCTACCAGCTAGATGAGGCAGCGTACACCAAGAGATTCTACAAAGGTTTACGGGAAGACATGAGGGATGCACTTCTTTTCGTTTCGGACGGGCCTATCAATCGTATTCTGGAGATGGCAAAAAGGTTAGAGGCAGATTGGCTCACCACCAGAGGCCGGAAACGGCCAACGAAGGATCAGAGCCGGGGAGCCTGAAACGATCAGCGGCGAGGTCGTCCGGCAGAGGTACAAAAGGTGGAGGATCAGCCTCGATAGGAGGTGAGGCAGGAGCCGAGGGGGCAGGAGCCGAGGGGGCAGGTGACGATGGCCCCTCAGCCTATTCAGATGAGAGATGTGCAGAGACCGGGAGGTGGGGCTTACACTCCGCCGGAATGTTACCACTACCACCAGGTGGGGCACATCAAGAGAAACTGTCCCGTGAGAGGGATGCCTCCACCAGCACCGCAGATTGCCCCACCGACTCAGTATTTTGGAGGCCGAGGACGTGGCCAAGGACACAGATATCAGTTTAGAGATCGTAGGCCGGGAGGACAGCAGATTTATGTACTGGACCTGGCTCAACCCAGGAACCCGGAGCAAGTTATTACAGTTACGACCAAAAGTTTTCCTTTTTTTTTCTTAACTACTTTTCTTCCTAGAAAAGTAGTTTCATGAACTTGAATTATTAAAGACTAGGCAGTAAAACCAGAAAATAGAACTCTAAGCAAATATTCAATCTCAGGCATCGTCTTCATTTGCGGCAAGCCCGCACACACTCTCTTCGACACGGGTGCTTCACACTCGTTTGTGTCGGAGACCTTTATCCAAGGGTTAGGAGGCGTGGAGAGGATCACCGCCCAGATGTTACGGATACGGCTACCTGATGGGTTGGAGCTGTTCGCATCATCACATTGCAACCTGGAGGCATGGATAGGCGGAAAACCCTTCGAAGCTCCAGCGACAATTTTGTTGCTGCCTCCAAGCCCAGACATATGGGCAAACAGAGCGCACAAACCGGGCACTGGAGGACCTGCTGAGACTGTGTATTGTGGACCGTGGAGAGCCCTGGGAGAGGATGTTGCCCCTAGTGGAGTTTTCGTACAATAACAGTCATCAGTCTATTATACAGATGGCTCCATATGAGGCGTTGTATGGGCGGAAATGTAGGACTCCATTGTCTTGGATACAAGACGAGGGTCCAAAGATTGTGGGCACGGACTTTATCGAGGATACTGAGGTGCAGGTATGACTGATACGGGATAGAATGCTGGAGGCGCAGAGCAGGCAGGCGAAGTATTATGACGCTCGACATCGTCTAGTGGAATTTCAGGCAAGGGATCGGGTGTTCTTGAAGATCCAGCCGATGCATGGGGTTTCACGAGTACGTGGTCGGCGGAAGAAGCTTAGCCCGAGGTACATGGGGTCGTTCAAGATCCTGGAGCGGATCGGTCCATTAGCTTACCGACTAGAGCTGTCACCGGAGCTGGCCGGCTTGCATGACGTCTTTCACGTGTCTTCACTCAAGAGGGCTCTACTACGCCCGGAGTTGCAGATTACGGCCACTGATGGGCCGGTAGCTTCGGATCGATCTGTATATTTGGAGCTGATACGGATCGAAGACCAGGGGATACGAGTCTTGCGCCGCAAGAAGATCCCGCTAGTCAAGGTCCTGTGGAGGAACCACGGACGAGAGGAGCATACTTGGGAGCCACAGGACCTGATGCAGGAAAGGTATCCAGAGCTATTTAGTCAGGTATACCTCACAACCTCTCAACATGTTCATTTTACTTTCCTTTTTTTTAAACTAGTAAGGCTGCCCTAGGAAGAGTAGGGGCTAATCTTTTGTTTATTGGGATCTTGACTTTGCCAATTGGGCGAATTGGTCGTATATTTAGGTTTTTCCCTTTGAACCCCGCTTAGCAACCATGGCGTCGAAATGTAATCTTCCACTTCTTATGGGATGTTACAAGTTTCTTTTCTTCGGTAGAAATCCCCGTAGGCCTAACCTGGATTTCGGGGACGAAATCTTTGTTTTGTTTATTGGGATTTGTAACATCCCATTTCCAACTAGACCCCTAAGTGTGGTTATTGGCCATGACTAGGTCATGACCGAACCCTAGGAAGCCCAAGAAGACCAAGGAAACCTAAGAATGTGGCTGAGACCACTATGGTGTGCAAATAGTAAATTCCTGAACCTTTGTTTAAGATAACCATGGGGCATCACCAAGACTTCAAGACCCCACCATGTTCTCAACAAACCATGGTAGGATCCATTAGATCAATAAGGACCCATGGATGGCAGTCAAAAGGGTTAAGTTGACCCAAGTCAACCCTAACCCTAAATGGGTCAAACCAACCTACTTAGGGTCAATTGACCATCCCCAAGCCAAGTGGGCCGCACCCAAGCCCACCTAACCCTAGAGTGAGGTCAAAGGGTCACCTAGGACCCATTGGGGTCCACCCAAGGGGCTGAGTTGACCAAAGTCAACTCTAACCCTAAATGGGTCAACCTAGCCTACATTGGGTCAAACTGGCCTACACAAGGGCCAATTGAAGTTCCCTTAGCCAAGTGGACCCCACACATACCTTCATAACCATAGTGAGAGGCCAACGGGTCACCAAGGACCCATTGGGGCCAACCAAAAAGGCTAAGTTGACCAAAGTCAACTCTAGCCCTAAAGTAGTCAAGGTACCCTATTTAAGGGTCAAGTGACCTCCAAAGGGCCAATACAATCCTACCTAGGCCTTAGGGGAGGTCAATGAGTCACTAAGGACCCATTTGGGCCAACCTCAAAGACCAAATTGACCTAAGTCAACCGTAGCCTAGGTTTGGGTCAAGCTAGCCCAAATGGGCTAACTCAAGCTCAAGCCCAACTCACTTGGGCTAACCATATTTTGGTGGATGAAATAAACATGTGGGCTGCCAATATGAGATTTACCAGCCAACTTAGTGACTAGGAGAGAGAGAGAGAGAGAGAGAGAGAGAGAGAGAGAGAATCTCAAAATTAAAGAATAATTTAGGAGAGAGAAAGGGGTATTTAAGGGTGTTTAAGGGAAATGAGCCACTTGGACCCATGCCACCAGCCCCCACATGGGCTGGCCAACCCATTGAGTCATGAGAAGGTGCTGGAATGTAGTGGGGCCCACCCATGCATGCATGGTGACAATAACAAAGTAAACCCTCCACCTTGAACATAGGAATTATCACCCTCCCCTTTTACTTCATCTTCTCACTCTCTCCCTCTCCCCTTTTAGTTTCACCACTCTCAAAACAAGGAGAGCAGCAGCAGAGAGAGAGAGAAACCAAGCTTTGGCCGTGAAAACCAAGGGAGGAGCGCCGCCGCCGCCGCAATGGTTCCCCGCCGCTCCTCACGTCGCAAGGCCGCCGAGAAGGTCCTCCCTCACCTCTCTCTTCATGCTTAGATCTTAGGAATACCTAGGTTATGGTTCGGGGTCGAATGAGCCCGAGCCCAACACTCATTTTTCAGCCATTAATGGCGGTTTTGAAGCTCTCGGGTGAGGTGGCGCCGCCACCTCCGGCCGCCATAGCCGCCGGAAAAGCTCGCCCCCACCACCGTGAGGGGAGAGGAGAAGTTTGCCGGTGGAGGCGCCGCCGGAGGCGGCCGGGAAAAGCCCCGTGAAATTCGGGCAGAGAACCAGTCGGTTTGGAGAATAAATACAGTAGTCGTTCATCTGCTTTAAGATTAGTGCCATGCATATATATTAAATCCTGGAATTATATAATTAAATGAATAGTGTCATTGTATGTATTTTATAACCGACCTTTGCATGCCAATTTTATGGCACTTACATCCTTTTGCATAAAATGGTCTCAACATGAAATTTGTAGGTCTTGGAGTCACCTTTAATTTGCCATGTTACACATAATATTTGGTTAAGTGTACTGCCCTATAGAGCTATTTTACTAGGGATGGTCCTAGAGTAGGGTAGAAACTAAAATGGGTGCCCTGCCCAAACCCTAAGTCCAAATGGGCTGAAATTTTGGGCATATGGCTTAATTAGGAATATATAGGCCCTCCTCAAATATGGAAATTTTTGGGGAATATAATGCTATAGTTTTAGTCAAATTATGATAAATTAAATTTTGTTGATAATTGGAGCATATCAACTCCAAAATGCCCCAAATTTTGGTGGCCTGCCCTTAGTGGTATATTATACCTATGGTAGAAAAATTAGACAATTTAACCCTCTGCATGTTGAGATATCTCACATGCAAGATCAAAAAAATTAAATGGCCTTGGGCTGCAAATAGCAAAATGCAGAAATTTGAAAGTGATGCCCAAGCCCATCCAGAGGCCCATATGACTTGAGATTTTGGTAAGTAACTGGTTTATGGCATATTTAGGCCCTGCCCAAAAATTGGGATTTATTGTAATTAAAATTATGGTGAAATTACCAAATTACCCCTAGGTTTGTTTAGGTGATTCTTGGGTTAATTCAACTCTAAAATGCCCCAAATTTTGGTGGCTTGTCCTTCAGGACATTATAAATATATGTTTTAAATTTCATCAAGTTTGGACCAATGTATGGTGGGTAATCCCACATGCAAATGATGAACATGCTTAGGCTTGGTGTGCCAATAGTAATTTTTGAAATTTTGAGTATTAGGCCCATTTGGATCATGCAAAATTCATGTAATTAATTTCAGTGGCCTATTAGGATGAGTTTTACCCCTCATTGAAATAATGGGATTTTTGGAATCAAAAATCCCATTATTTGGAATTATTGAATTAATAGGACTTTTGAAGAATAAATGTTGAAATTAGGTTTGTCACTTAGTTATTTCTCCAAATTTTGTCAAGAATAATATCATGACATGTTTAACTCCTAAAAATTTTATGTCTCTGTTTGAGGAATATTGATAAGAGGAATGTGGAAATTACATTTTTGCCCTTATTTCATTTAATTTAGAATTATTGCAAATACTCAGTAGAAAATTATGAAAAAAATTATTGATGACATATCTGAGTATAAATAGCCTTGATTAAGTTTCTCAGCATTTTTGGATGAACCACAAATTTTTAGATCTTCATAATGGCATTTTGGTAAATTATTTAGAAATAAAAGTTAATAGACATTGTTACTTGAAAACTAGTGAAATTCTGTTTGTGGCACTCTTTTAATATTATGAGCTTGCTGGAAATTTCTTAGAATTTTTGGAAATGAATTCCTCATACCTCCTTTGAAAAATATCTAATAGGTGAATTTTGAATTATTTAGGAGATAAATAGAAAAATTGAAGAGAAAATTATAAAACTTGGCTGACAGTATTATTTTACAATTCTACAACTTATGAAAAATTCCTTGGGTCAGTGGGATCATAATTTAAGATACTTCATGATCAACTTGACAATAATTGGCATTTGTAAGAATTTATTTAAATAGGAGGTTAATTGAGAAAAATATAATATTCTGGAATTTAATCATTTATGTCATGATAGGACACCAGTAATAATCCTAGGTCATTCGGATGAAAACTCGAAGGACATCCTATCATGAACATCACTCAGTATAGGTCGGTCTGCAAATAGTAATTTGGGGAAAAGTTGTATTAGGATAAGAGTTTGAATAGGGTGGAGTTAGTCGTGTTGAATTGTTTGAATAAAAGTGGATGAGTCACCTAGAAAGTTCTAAGGAGTGGTGGGAATCGTGTGGATGTGTGTTAGAAGGTAAGCGAGTTCGACGAAAGATCGTCGTGCCCGCGAGAGTGAAAGGTCTAAACTACCATAGGATTAGCCTATCGCAATATGAGAAGGTAATGGGTAAAGGAAATCAACCAATAATATTAATAAGTACCTTGCGAAAGGGAACGCTGGGCGTAATCCCAACACAGTTCCTAGTGCCCCTTGAGAGCCCTTCACAGGGAATACCGGGGGCAGTCCTGGTTAACGTAAACCTTAAAGAACAAATCAAAAGAGTAATTTAGTAAATAGGGTTTCACACTGCACTCACTAGTTGGGCAAGTATTGGAAATGGTTAAGTCGTCCCGAGGTGTTCAAAGGGGCGCCATCCCGCGGTGTTCAAAGGGATGAGATTTGGAATAAGAGACGGACGTTTCGGTCCGGCGAGCTTTGGCTCGGTTGATACTTGTGACGGACGGGATGGTCCGGGGAGCTTTGGCTCGGTTGATACTTGTGACGGACGGGATGGTCCGGGGAGCTTTGGCTCGGTTCTGATACGATAAACTTGCATGTGCATAAATCTAGTGGCGGGGCATGCGGTACTGGCCGTTCGTCACACCGATGACAGTACGGTGCACCAGGCGGTTGTGAGAGTTAGAGGGGCCAGTGGGTTGTTTTACACTGCGGTCTGGAGGACGACCCCCGATAACGCACATCCGACCCAACAAGACTGACGGGTTGTCAGCAAAGTACGTACGCGAGACTCTAGAGTGCACCTTGGACGTGTACAGAGGCGTATGAGAGGGGTCTAAGGCTTGGTAGTGTGCATACCGGCCTAGAAGTGGAGACGCCCGCTCCGCTGCCGTAGCCACAGCGGTGGTACCCGAGAGTGATGCTAGCTCTCAAAAAGTGGGAACTAAAGGTCTGTGATCACAGAGTCGTTGTGTGTGTGTTGCACTTGCATGTCCATCATACCCACTTGCATGTCATAGCATAATCGATTCATTTAACCCTGATACCTAAAGTATAAGTGGTATGGGACGCTTATACATTAGGCCCTGCAAAACGACCCCTTGATCTATAAGCTTGTGTGGGCAAGTTTATAAATTAAGGTTATTTCAATATTTATATGCTGCTTGTGATAACCGACACCCCAACGTATAAAGTGGTATGGGACATTTTATACGATGGGAGCCTTGTAGAAGATCCCTTGGCTTATGTGTATTCATATAAGTGAAAGTTATATTCCTTTCTTACTTTACTCATTATAACCTGATTATAAATTGCTAGCTGGGCCCCCCCTGTCACCTGTTTTTGATTTCTCTCCTCTTTCACGTCCTTTCCTTTCTTCCTCCCCGCTCGGTGCCTAGGAGCATGGGGGAAGGGGTGGGGGACGATAGGGCTTAGTCTTTTAGACTAATGGTTTTCGAACCACATCATATTAGGGGATCGTGGAGCCGAGTATGGAGGAGCAGCCCAGGAGACCGGTGCAGTTGGAGATAGGGCAGTCTAGCTCAGGAGTACAGCCAGCTGGGACCGTGAGTTTTGACTTCTAGTAGTTGTTTTGTTTTGCTTCCGCATGAGAGATCTGTAGTGAGGATATTGATGTACCGGGCTTCAGCCCTTTTTATTTCTATACACTTTACTATTCTGTGGACACTCCCTTCGTGGAGATTTTTATATATATGTGATATGATGTGGACTTGTCTTCTCTCGTACTGCTACTTTTGCGTCAGCTGCGATCGATTTGGCCGGCAGGATCGGCGTCTTGTAGTGTCGACCTTCCCGGGTGCGAAGGTGTCTCCGCAAGGCGGCGGTTCTGGGCCTAAGACCCCGGGGTTTTAAAGGAAAAAAAAGAGGGGTCTTACATTTAGGATGTAGAGACGATTCTTGGACCTCTTCACCTTCGCCAAGAGACGCTTCTCTTGATCGAATAGACACAAGAATCCGTCCTCCATGACGATCTTGCATCCGTTTTCCTCCAATTGTCCTAAACTCACAATGTTTGTGCGGAGTTTCGGGATGTAGTAGACGTTGGTGAAGACTTTGTGCTTCTCCTTTTGGTCTTTGAAGAAGACCGCTCCCCGACCACATATCTCTACCGAAGAGCCATCGCCAAACTTCACCTTGCCTCTCACCATCTCATCTAGCGAGGAGAAGTAATCCTTGCAACCCGTCATATGGTTGCTAGCCCCCGTATTAAGGTACCAAACTGATTTCTCCACGTCGCCGGGAAAAATGCTTGGTTGCACATTCTCTTCATGAAGGAGAAGATTAGAATATACCATTTTCGAGTGATCTTCTTCGCCCTCCGCCAATAAAAGGGCCGGTTCAGGATCCTCGAAGGCTTCGGCCATGTGCGCTTTCTCCTCTTTGTCCCTCTTCTTTGAGCGGCACTCCGCGGCAAAGTGGCCCATCTTGTGGCAATAAAAGCACTCTACTTTTGACTTGTCTTTAACACCGTTATTGCGATCTTGACCTTCCCATCGGTCGTTGTTGCGATGTTGTCCGCCTCGCCCTCGTCCACGGCCACGGCCTCCACGGCCGCCGGTTTGGTGTCCGCCACCATTGGATGGCTTCTTGTCACGAGCCATAAACTCCCTCATCATCAAGAGAAGTTTCTCCTCGTCTTTGTTGGTAGCCCCACCAACACGCTCTTCATGAGTCTTGAGAGGACCGACAACTTCTTCCACGGTCATCGTCTTGAAGTCGCCAAATTGCTCTATCGTCGAAGCAATCTGGACGAACTTCGATGGGACGGACCGCAAGAACTTCTTCACAACCGCAGCCTCCGCTACCTCTCCTCCCAACACCCTTTGCATGTTGACGTTGGTGATGAGCTTCATTGTGAAATCATCTATTGAATCTGTCTCCTTCATGCGAAGCATCTCAAACTCCGTCAGCAGAGTTTGAATCTTTGCATCCTTGACGCGGTCCGCGCATTGGTACATGATCCTAAGCATGTCTCATATATCCTTCGCAGTTTTCTTCTCCGCAACCATCTGAAGAACGTCATCTGGAAGTGCTTGTTGGATGGCCGAAAAAGCTATTTTGTTCTTTTTCGCATCCACTTTCGCCGTTGGATCGATTGGTTCCACCGCCTCCAACGCATCTTGAACATCGAGGATCCCCCTCATTCTGATAGCCCAAACGCCATAGTTGCTCCTCGTGAGCACCGGGTATTTGAGCACATTATTTTTCAAAGATGTCGCCATCGATCTCCTCCCGAGAACGATGGTCTGTGGCGGCGACGTCTGGCTCTGATACCAAATGTTAGAACAAAACTAAAAGATACTGCACAACAATATGAGGAAGAAAACTTTTCATTTCTTTATAATTTAATTCAACACAAAAACCTCTATTACATATATATGAGAAAACTTAAAACTGAAAAACAATAAGTGCCTAAAACAATTAAGGCAAAAGAAAAAAACTGAAATAACCTTGAATAGAAATAACTCTCAAGAACGAAACGTCCATATTGGACTTTATCAAAATAACTGAAATAAGACTTAATGAAGGAGAAACGTAACTAATTATTAACAAGCTCTTCTACCCTGCCAAGCACGAAAAAACAATTAACCAGTTGGCCATTTATGACTGCAGGATCTTCGGAGATCACGTTGAGCCATGTGGATCTCAACCCTATGACGCACCCGCAACTGCCAAGTTTCTGGCCACGAGTTTCCTCCATACAAGCGCCGACATTTCTACCATCATGAAGTTCATGGTCACTTTTTTTAGAAATCCCTGCTTAATTTTTTTTTCCGAACATGTATAAATAGGGATATCATATATGCATGTGATTAGTTGGTTGTTGAATGTTTGATTTAAAAAATTTGTTTTTTAATACATTTTGTGTCCTCTAGTATAGTTTTATTTCTGATTTCTTTTTGAGTAACCTGGAATGAATTTTTTTTGCTTCCTCATTTCAAATGGCGATGAAGATGGATAGTTGTTAGAGAATTTGAGTTGTTTCCAGTTTAAAGATTTTGTGGCTTTCCACAAAACAGTAGTGATTGAGACCGAAGAGCAAAGAGGGAAAATGAAACAACGTGCTCTAAATAGTCCAAAAAAACTATTGAAAAGTCTTTTACTTCAGAATTTTTCTTTGCATTTGAAGTATATCTTGCTGTGAGCATGTGACCAACGTCGGCAAGAGAGAGAACGAGCTGGTGAAATGCGTGGAAGTGGACTTAGCTTCTATGCGGCGGAAGGCAGGCCGGAGCATCGAGCATGGGCGAAGCCCGTGCGCAGGCGGGCGAAGCCGGCCTGATGCGGGCGGTCGCTCATGTATGTATGTATGTATATATATATATATATATATATATATATATATATATATATATATATATATATATATATATATATATATATATATATATATGAGAGAGAGAGAGAGAGATTGATATTCCACATAAATAAATCAAGGGTTGCAAAACTTCGTGAGGATTCAAACTAACAAATCCAAGGTGACAACGAATAGACACTAATGAAATCATTTCATCAGCGGGCATTGCATTTTTTATGTTCACTTTTTATTTTGGGTCGTTATACACGCCACATAAGTACGCACAACAACCCATGACACACATTCGTGCACCCATACAAAGACACAAAGGCACGACCAAGCCCCACGTGCAAGCGTGCAGGCACGAGCGTGAGCCCCACATGCGCGCTGGCACATCCCCCTCACGCATGCGCAGACATAGCCCCTACACACTCGTGCGAGCGAGACCAGCACATTACCTACACAGGCTCTGATGAGTGCGGATTTTGTACAACCTCGGGCTCGCAAAGAGCCCTCAAGAAGTAAAAAGGACGAGACAGGCAAAGGGTACCAAGAAGGCCCACTCGCCTGCGGCGAGATGATGGGCTCTCTAAAGGGCGAGAGGGCCCCTCCAGAGGCGAGCGGGCCCCCAGAAGCAAGAGGACCTCCAGGGGCGAGAGGCTCCGGCGAGACGGGCGGTGGGTCCTTCTCGCCGGCAGGCGCCTTTCCTCTCGCCAGGGGGCAAGAAGGTTTTTTAACCTTTCCTATCAAAGCAGGTGGTTTTTACTCTTCTACCCCCGGTATTTTTACCCTTTTACCCTTGGTGGACTGCATATAGCTCCTCAGAACAGCGGAGTTTGGCTGTTGGCAGACCCAGCCAAGGGTATCCCAGTAATTTCAGGTCAGAGCAGTTTTGTTATTTGCAGTTCAGATTCTGAAATCTATAAATAAGCCCATAGGGGTTCTTCAGAAGGCACTTTTTTGGGAGACTCAAGAGAGGTTTGATTGGCACGGTCTTCTGAGGAACTCCAAGCCCAGCTTTTGGCTTTGGAGGGGAAGTTCTCTGTGACCTTCCGGGTAAGCGGTGGGACCTCCCTGCTGCGGCTTTGGGCCAGTTTTCTAATCCTTCACGACCGGTCGGAGGTCGGAGCTTGGGCCAAGTAGGAGTCGGCTACGCCCCTATTTTGTGAACATTCGTTGAATTCAAATTTTGGCTTCAACAGTTCTGGTGCGGTGAGCGTGGAAGTAGCCGGTTCAAGAAAAGTTGGAGTTTGGTCCTATGACAGGAGGTGAAGGAGAGGGGTCTGGTTCTGGAGGTTCCCCCTCCCAGGTAGAAGAGGCGACGAGGAAAATGCTGGAGGACTTCAGGCGAGAGGTCATGCAAACCATAAGCTTGGCCTTCTCGGCAAGGAGCGAGTGGGCGACACCTCAGGTCCCAATCGAGGTGGTCCCGCTCTTAGGCGAGAACGCCCCAGGACAGCGTCCGGGAAAGGAGGTCCCCACAGAGGCTGGCGAGAGGGACGTAGCGGCGCGAGAGCTCTTCCCTGGCCAGCGCCCCGGGAAGGAGATCCCAGCAGAAGACGGCGAGAAGGAGGCAGCTGTGCGAGAGCTTTTCCCTGGTCACGGTCTCGCAGATCGGGCCAGCCAGCCGAGGCCGCGAGACGTGCCCTCTCGGCAGGCTGTCGGCGAGAGCCCATTCAGTGAACTAGTCATCTCTGCTCCGGTGCCAGAAGGGTTCCGGGAGCCCGATATGTCCTACTACTCAGGAAAGGATGATCCGGTACAGCATGTACAGTGGTTCGAAGATGTAGTTTCGATAAGGCAAATGACGGATGCGTTTAAGTGTCGACTGTTTGCCATCACCTTGAAGGAGAAGGCGCGAGATTGGTTCCACCAGTTACCGGCAAGGTCGATTTATTGCTTTGAGGATCTACGGAGGGGTTTCTTATTGAGGTTTTCAACATCGAAGAAGCGTAAGAAGGAGGCGGAGTGCTTGTTCTCGGTGAGGCAGAGACAGGATGAGACATTGGGACACTACGTGGATCGGTTTCAGGAAGAGATCCTCCAGGTCCAGGAGGTCCCCGGGTATACGCTGATGCTTGCGTTCACCTTGGGATTGAGACCAGGCTTCTTCAGCATGGAGTTAAAAAGGGTGCCCCCCCTCTCTTTCGAGGAACTTATGGATAGGGCGGCGAAGGAAACAGATTTTGAGAGAGCCAATCCGGCGTTCGCAAGAAAGTTAGCCAGGTTGGCAGAAGACGATGAAAAGGAGCAAGGAGAGGGGAAGAAAAAGGAGCAGAAAGAGCAGAGAGAGAGGAGAGAAGAGAGAAGGAAGGAGGAACCCCGAGGCCAGGGGGACCAGGGACAGATTCATCGGGGGGCCCGAGAGCCGAACAACCGGATAGGTTGGAGGCCTCATGAGGGTCGCCCCCAGGAGTTGGGAGGAGGCTTCCAGGGAAGAGATAATTTCCGGGAGCCAAGAAGGTTCGATCAACCAGCATGGAGACAAGGAGCGAGGGACCGTTTTCAGCATCAGCAGGAGGCAATGGAGATCGGTCGAGGAAGGGGAGCTCGAGGAGGAGGAAGAAGAGGAAGAGGAGAAGGGAGAAGGGGTGGGGTGGCGTTACCTTTCTGTGACTTCCATCAGGAGAGAGGTCACGCTACAGCCACGTGCCCAGAATTCTTGGAGATGAGAGAGGCCAGAGGTTTGAGGAGGCAGGATCCGCCGGTGAGGATTGAGGAAATGCAGCAGGGGGAGACGGAAGATAGGTGCGAGGACCGGGTGGACGTGGGAACCCGGGGGGGTATCGGGGCCATCCATGGGGGGATTGGGATCGAGGCCACCCGGAAGGGGAGCTTCCAGACCATGTTCCGAAAGGGGGTAGCCTCAACCTCCCAGACTCCACCCCCGCTAGAAAAAATCACCTTCTCTTCAGAGGATATGCCGGAGTACGAGGACCCATTCTGCGACGCCTTGGTGATCCAGACGGCGGTGGAAAACTTTACGGTCTCCAAGATCCTAGTGGATAACGGGAGCTCCGTAAATGTGATTTTTAAGAAGGCCTTCGATGAGATGCAGGTGGAAGCCAAGAGGGTTTTGGCCTCGGATGGACCGTTGTTCGGGTTCTCCGGGGAGAGGAAAGAAGTGGAAGGGGGAGTAGGGCTGCACGTGAGGTTGGGGGGCGTATCACGGAACTGCCGGTTCGTGATTGTAGATGCCCCGAGCAGCTACAGCGCCATCTTTGGGCGACCCCTTATCAGCGCCTTTCGCTGCGTCCCCTCCTCGTTCCATCAATGTCTCAAGTTTAACAATGGGGGGTGCAGGTCAGGGTCAGGGGAGATCCTAAAGTGGCAAGACAATGTTACGTCACGGCGGTTAACACCATATCTTGGATGGCAGAGGCGGAGGAGTTGGAAAAGGAGATAGCGGCGCAAGAAGAAGCCTTGAGGGAAGAGGAGGTGAGCCCAGAGGAAGTCGGGAAGGAGGAGACTGAGAAGCAGAAAGGAGGTGTGCAGGAGGCGCAGGAGGATGTTGAGGTCGAGCAGCAACAGGAGAGCCCGGAGGGAGGAATGGAAATTGAGGAGGAGCAAAGGGGAGAAGACATGCAGGAAGCCAGGAGGAGCGGAGAGTCGGAGCCACGAGAAAGAATGCTGGAGAGAGTGGGAGAAGAAGGGGCAGAGGAAGAAGCCCAAAGGAACATGGAAATTGAGCAACAGCAGAACGAGGTGATAGAAGTTGAGGAAGCAGGAGGGGAGGAAGAACGGGAGCAGGAAGAAGAAGCAGGGGACGGCTGGGAACAGTCGCGGCTGGAGGTGGCCGAGGAAGTGGTGGAGGTAGAGGTCCGCACCAGCCAGGGGCAGGCACGAAGGGTGCGGATCGGCGGGGGGTTGAGTCCCGAAGACCAGGAGCGGATGCGGGTCTGCATCCAAAACAACGTCGACATCTTCGCATGGAGCGCGGCGGACATGCCGGGCATTGATGCGGATGTGGCCTGTCACCGCCTAAATCTGGACCCTCGGATGCGCCCCATACGTCAGAAAATGAGAGCCATCGCCACCAAGCTAGAGGGGCCCATCCGCGAGGAGGTCAAGAAGCTCCTGGAGGCGGGCTTCATCTCAGAGATCCAGTACCCAGGCTGGATCTCCAATGTTGTAATGGTGAAGAAGGGGGGAGGAAAATGGAGAATGTGTATTGACTTTTCATTATTAAATAAATCGTGCCCCAAGGATTGCTACCCCCTGCCTCGAATCGACGCGCTGGTTGATTCAGCCGTTGGTTTTTCTGTTATGAGTTTCCTGGATGCTTTTTCAGGTTACCATCAAATCCGGATGCACCCTCCCGACGTCAAGGACGTCTCCTTCATCACCAGGGAAGGGTGCTTTAGTTATAACATGATGCCCTTCGGGTTAAAAAACGCGGGAGCAACATACCAACGGATGATGGATCGAGTTTTCCAGGGCCAGAGGGGTCGGAACCTAGAAGTCTACGTTGATGATCTCATGGTAAAGAGCAAAGGAGTGAGCCTGCATCTCCAAGATTTGGAAGAAACGTTCGCCACCTTGAGGAAGTTCAAAATGAGGTTGAACCCCTTAAAGTGTGTTTTCGGGGCAAGTCGCGGGAAATTCCTTGGGCACCTCCTGACCCCGGCAGGGGTAGAACCTAATCCTGATAAAGTAAAGGCCATTCTAGAACTAGAATCACCGCGAAACGCTAAAGAGGTGCAACGCTTGACAGGGAAGCTAGCCGGCCTTAGCAGATTTCTCTCCAAATCAGGGGAGAAATGCTCACCTTTCTTTAAAGTACTACGAGGGAACCAGAGGTTCGAATGGACCGCGGAGTGTGAAGAAGCTTTTCAAAAGCTGAAGGAGCAACTCTCCCTGGCTCCTCTGCTTCAAAGCCCGAAGGAGGGGGAGGATCTAACCTTGTACCTAGGGGTGGGAGCAGAGGCGGTGAGCTCCGTCCTAGTCAGAGAAGAGGGAAAGAAGCAGCTGCCCATTTATTATGTTAGCAGGATCCTAAGGAAGGCGGAGCTTCGCTACCCCATCCTAGAAAAACTGGCATACGCCTTGGTCATTTCGGCCAGGAAGCTCCGACCGTATTTCCAGGCCCATTCGATTAGGGTGGTCACGGACCATCCTCTCCGAAAAATTTTTGAAGGGGTGGAGCACTCGGGTAGGCTGGCCAAGTGGTCTATCGAGTTGAGTGAGTTCAACATTTCGTTCGTACCAAGGCTCTCCATTAAGGCACAGGTGGTGGCCGACTTCTTGGCAGACTACGTCGCGGAGAACGGGGCCGAGGAGCCGCAGCAACCAGAAGCATGGAAGTTAATGGTCGACGGGGCCTCGGGAAAGCACTCCCTCGGAGCGGGGGTGGTACTGACAAGTCCTCAGGGAGTGACCATAAGACAAGCAGTCGCCTTGCATTTCCCCACAACCAACAACCAAGCAGAGTACGAGGCAGTGATAGCCGGCCTTCGCCTGGCCAAGGAGCTCGAGATCAAGGACGTTGAGGTTTTCACAGACTCATTGATAGTGACGTCGCAGATACGTGGAGAGTTCGAGGCGCGGGAGCCCACCCTTGTGAAATATTTATCCAAGGTAAGAACGATCATCGGGGGGTTCCGGACGTTCTCCATCCAGCACGTCCCCAGAGAAGAGAACACTGCTGCCGATCAATTGGCCAAGTTCGGACCTTGGGAAGGAGGTGCCCTGACTGATTTATTCCATCCAGCGATTGAGGAGGGGGAGCTGATGGAGGTGGATCGGCGGCCCTCATGGGTAGACCCTTTCGTTACTTTCTTTCTGACAGGAACCCTCCCTGAGGGGGTCAAGGAGGCAAGAAGCTTCCGCCATAAGGCGGCTCATTATCTCATGCATGAAGGAGGACTGCACCGGAGGATGCTCTCGGGTCTCCTAGCTCGATGCATAACGGAGGAGGAGACCAGACACATTCTGGAGGAGGTGCACTCCGGGGAATGTGGTAGTCATTCCGGAGGGAGGACATTGGAAGCAAGGGTGGTCAGGCAGGGGTACTTCTGGCCCACCCTGAGGAAGGACGCGACAGAGTTTGCAAGGAAATGCCGGAAGTGCCAGCTCTACGCCCCACTCCAGCTCTTGCCGGCTCAAAGGCTCCGAAGCATCACAGCACCGTGGCCTTTCGCCATTTGGGGAATGGATCTAGTGGGGCCTTTTCCTCCAGCTAGTGGGCAAAGAAGATTCCTCCTGGTTATGATAGATTACTTCTCCAAGTGGCTGGAGGTTAAGGCACTAGCAAAGGTGACCTCCCAGGTCATCAGGAACTTCGTCTGGGGGGAGATCATCTGCAGGCACGGGCTGCCTCAGGCCATCGTCACGGATAATGGCCCCCAGTTCGCTAGTGAAGAGTTCATCAGCTTCTGCACTCAGCAGGGCATTGACCTCAGGTTTGCCTCTGTCCACCACCCCAGGAGCAACGGTCAGGTGGAGGCGGCGAACAAGGTTATCGTTAACTTGCTAAAGAAGAAGGTAGAGAATCTGAGAGGGAACTGGGTAGAGCAGCTCCCCTCGGTCCTGTGGGCTCTAAGAACAACCCCAAACACGGCCACTGGAGAGACCCCTTTCAAACTTTCCCATGGTTGTGAGGCGGTACTACCAGTGGAATTCGAGGTCCGATCCCCGCGAGTTGCGGCCGCGGGTGATGGAGACGAGGCATGGAGAATGGAGAATGAGGAAGGCCTGCGCCTCTCGCTAGACCTGGCAGAGGAGTTGCGAGACGTGGCGGCCATCAGACAGGAGGAAATCAAGCGACGAATGGCGAAGCACTTCGATAAGCACATCAGGATAAAGCAGTTCGCGGAAGGAGATCTAGTACTAAAGAAGGTTGATGCAGCAGGAAGGTCCGCCCCGGTGGGAAAGCTCAATCCAAATTGGGAAGGGCCTTATATTGTAGAGGGAGTGTTGAAAGCGGGGGGATACTACCTCCAGGATGTGGAGGGTAGGGCCTTGAACCACTCCTGGAGCGGGGATGATTTAAAGCGCTTCTACCCATAAAAAGGGAGAGCGGTAGATGTGTATTTAAAGCATGATCAATATAATATGCTTCTTGAAACGTCTCTTGTTTTTGTTTATCATGAAGTCCTAAAGGCAGGTTTAAAGTTCTTCATCGGCACCCCGAGCTCGGCTCGGCCCCAGGTAGACCCGCTGCACAGGCTCCCATCTAGCTGGCAGGTCCGAAGGCTCGCCTGTGGGGGATAGGTTTTGAGTTAAGGTCTTCATCGGCACCCCGAGCTCGGCTCGGCCCCAGGTAGACCCGCTGCGCAGGCTCCCATCTAGCTGGCAGGTCCGAAGGCTCGCCTGTGGGGGATAGGTTTTGAGTTAAGTTCTACATCGGCACCCCGAGCTCGGCTCGGCCCCAGGTAGACCCGCTGCGCAGGCTCCCATCTAGCTGGCAGGTCCGAAGGCTCGCCTGTGGGGGATAGGTTTTGAGTTAAGGTCTTCATCAGCACCCCGAGCTCGGCTCGGCCCCAGGTAGACCCGCTGCTCGCAGGCTCCCTCCCATCTAGCTGGCAGGTCCGAAGGCTCGCCTGTGGGGGATAGGTTTTGAGTTAAGTTCTTCATCGGCACCCCGAGCTCGGCTCGGCCCCAGGTAGACCCGCTGCGCAGGCTCCCATCTAGCTGGCAGGTCCGAAGGCTCGCCTGTGGGGGATAGGTTTTGAGTTAAGTTCTTCATCGGCACCCCGAGCTCGGCTCGGCCCCAGGTAGACCCGCTGCGCAGGCTCCCATCTAGCTGGCAGGTCCGAAGGCTCGCCTGTGGGGGATAGGTTTTGAGTTAAGTTCTTCATCGGCACCCCGAGCTCGGCGCTCGGCCCCAGGTAGACCCGCTGCGCAGGCTCCCATCTAGCTGGCAGGTCCGAAGGCTCGCCTGTGGGGGATAGGTTTTGAGTTAAGTTCTACATCGGCACCCCGAGCTCGGCTCGGCCCCAGGTAGACCCGCTGCGCAGGCTCCCATCTAGCTGGCAGGTCCGAAGGCTCGCCTGTGGGGGATAGGTTTTGAGTTAAGTCTTCATCGGCACCCCGAGCTCGGCTCGGCCCCAGGTAGACCCGCTGCGCAGGCTCCCATCTAGCTGGCAGGTCCGAAGGCTCGCCTGTGGGGGATAGGTTTTGAGTTAAGTTCTACATCGGCACCCCGAGCTCGGCTCGGCCCCAGGTAGACCCGCTGCGCAGGCTCCCATCTAGCTGGCAGGTCCGAAGGCTCGCCTGTGGGGATAGGTTTTGAGTTAAGTTCTTCATCGGCACCCCGAGCTCGGCTCGGCCCCAGGTAGACCCGCTGCAGGCTCCCATCTAGCTGGCAGGTCCGAAGGCTCGCCTGTGGGGGATAGGTTTTGAGTTAAGGTCTTCATCGGCACCCCGAGCTCGGCTCGGCCCCAGGTAGACCCGCTGCGCAGGCTCCCATCTAGCTGGCAGGTCCGAAGGCTCGCCTGTGGGGGATAGGTTTTGAGTTAAGGTCTTCATCGGCACCCCGAGCTCGGCTCGGCCCCAGGTAGACCCCACAGGCTCCCATCTAGCTGGCAGGTCCGAAGGCTCGCCTGTGGGGGATAGGTTTTGAGTTAAGGTCTTCATCGGCACCCCGAGCTCGCCCGGCCCCAGGTAGACCCGCTGCGCAGGCTCCCATCTAGCTGGCAGGTCCGAAGGCTCGCCTGTGGGGGATAGGGTCGGGACAGGCAATCTCCATCAGTATCAAACTGACAAGGCAAAATTCATTTTGGCAGAATAGGGTGAAAAGTCCCCTTAAGCGGCACTACACCTTAGAGTCCCCACTTAGTCCTAAGCCACAAAAATAAACAAATGGAAAGGGTGTGGAGTAAGGCGGGTGACAGCACTCGCAGCGGATGGCTTTTGAGGATCGTCTCGCCGAGCGAAAGAGCACTCGCGAGACAAGCCATTGCGCCAACTCATGGTCGTTAAGCGCGTCGAGAACCCGTCTCGCGTACAACATAAAAAAGAAAGATATATGTGCAGAAAGGTTACGCGGCGAGACGAAGTAGTAGCACCGTCCCGCAGACAAAAAGAAAAAGAAGGAGAGGTAGACCAAAAATCAACTCCACAAAATAAGAAACAAAATAGAAGGCAACAAAATCGAGCACTCGCTCGTCACTTGGCAAATGCCACAAAAATATAGTTATAGTTTAAAATCTTTACATCAGGAGGAGGAGAGAGTGATTCTAAATCTTGGGGGTGGCGCATCAGTCCTCCTCGCCGGATGAAGAATCATCACTCTCCTCGCTATAAAGCTCGGGGACCAGGTCTCGCGCGGTTACTGTCTCGGAGTCGTCCTTCACGACGCCCAGGTCTTTCATCATTTGCAGCACCAGCTCAGCCCCACGGACACCAGCGTCTCGGCATCGCTCCTCAACTTCCTCGTAAGAGTAGTGAGGCGGAGGTGTCCGGAAGGGCTCGCGGCGAGAGGACGACGCAGCACTAGCCTGAAGGCGCGCGTTCTCCGCTGTCAGGACCCGGACCTCCTCTTCCAAAGCCGCCACGCGCGAGCGAAGCTGTCCCGCCGTTTCGGCATCCTGCGAGATGACCTAGCAATTAGCCGAGAATCATGGAAAAGAAAAATCCAAGGGAAAAGAGAGTTATGGCTTACCACGCCGCCTTGGGCCTTCACGAGAAGTGACTCGGCATCTGACAACCTTCTCGCTAGACCAGTAGATTTCTCCCGCTCCGCCTCCAGGCTTTCCTCGCTGGCCTTCCACTTTGAATTTATGTAAATGAGGCGGCGAGAGGAGCGGTGCGAGAATTCTAAGGCCCGCATCTGGTGGTGGCAGGTTTTCAGCACAAGGTCCTTGGTGGACTCGCTTTCAGGAGAAGAGGCGTCTAGGCCACCATAAAGGCCGTACCCGATGGCGAAGGCGTGGCTGGAAGGGATCTCTTGCTCCTTCCATGATGGAAGGAGAGTGGAGATGGACACGCGGTTGGTATCCCGCCCCCACAGCAGAACCGGGTCGCCGACGGCATCATGAACCACGGGACCCAGGTTGTAATTCATGTGAGAGGAGGGAGCGGGACGGCCAGAAGAATCGCCCTCGCGAGAAGAGGTGGCAGCCGCCGGCTCAGGAGGAACAGCTCGCGGGTTGGGAGACGCAGCGGGCAGGTTGGAGGCGGCAGCAGGTTGAGCAGAAGGCACCGTCTCGCGAATAGGCGAAACGGCCTGATGATTAGGCGAGGGAGGCGGTGGAGTTTCCCCCAAAGATATAGGGCTTCCTTGAGGAGCCTTCCCCTTTTCCTTGGAGATGGCGACAGCTTTCTTCATCTTCTTTTTTGGAGGGCTGGAGCGAGAAGGGACCGTGACATCTCCGGGACGCTTGGGCGGGATGACCGCCAGGGACTCTCTCGCCGCCTCTGCCGCCGCATTGGCGAGATCAAGACCCTTGGCAGGGTGAATGTTGCTCTTGTAAGGAGGGGATGCTGGAACAACTCGCTCACCTAAAAGCAAGCGGGGATTAGGAAAAAGCGAGGTGACAAGTAGCAAAGCGAGAGGAACAGAAGAATACCCTCGCCCGGGAGCACTGGGAGAAGCGAGTCGAGGCCTCGCCGCAAGAAATTGACCTCGAAGTTCTTGCCCGCTAAGTACTCGCATAACAGCTTCTCTGGCCCACTGACTTGGGGGGTGGCGTAGAAGCTCTCTGGCGGAGAGACCGGCGCGAGAGGAATGCCACCAAAGTCAGCCCGGTCTCCCCGGATGAAGACAAATCGGGTGAGCCAGTGATGGTTCTTGTTAGGCGTCTCGCATACCTTGAGCCCTTGCCCAGTGAAATACGAGACGCCATCGGCGTTGGCGTGGTAAATGAAAAGCTTGCGGAACGCCGTCAAGCTGAACTCTATACGCTCCCGGCGCATGTAGCAAGCGAACGCGATCAGCACCGAAATCGCGTTGGGGTTGAACTGTGTCGGGACGACACCAAAGTACTTGAAGGCCTGCTTCACCTCAGGCCAGAGGGGCAGTCGCAATCCTGCCTCGAAGTGCGAGACAGGGAAGGCGAGTTCCCCCGGATAATACGTATTGATGCACTCGCCGACCTTAGGGGGACGCGACTCGATCCCTTCTCCCAGATACTCGCGGGCGAACTTGTCATGGTCTTCCTGAGAGAGCCGGCCGAGCGGGAAGTCATGGTCGGTAAACCTCTTCCCGCAGCGGCTGCGCCCCTCACCCTCCTCCACCTTCTTCTTACCCATTTCCTCTGGCGAATTGGTCCTCGGCGAGACGAAGGAAGAAATAGGCGAGAAGAGTCCGGCGAGACGAAGGGGTCAAAAAGCCAAGAACTAGGGTAACTGAAGAAGCTGAAAAAGCGACATCTAATCCCGAGCTAGGCATATTTATAAGCCGAGGATCAGCCAATGATTAAAAAGGCGGGAAAAATAGGAGGGGAGAGGAAGAGTCGATAACTTTCTCTCTCCTAAAGCCTCGATCGGCGCGACCCGTCGCAATCATGAAAAAACTATAAAGGAATTTTCAGCATAAACAAAAAGAAGATTAAAGAAAGAAAAAAAATCTAGCCTTAGAAAAATAATAAATATATGTCCAGACATCATCCCGCAGGAGACCAAGCTCTCTACGAGACCACCATTATTACAAAATCTTGCGAGAAGAAGCCAAAGAAAAAGATGAATAGCAAGACGGGCATTCTTCAGTATGGGCGCCATTCCCAGCGACCGCCGCGAGCTCCCCCGCGAGGAGGTCTACTCGGCAAGTGGAAGGAGCGGATGGCTTTAAGACCACGTCGCGCGAGGCGGAGCTGCATATCGGTCTCATTTATGAGGGCCTCGGGGTCGGCGCCGTCGGCATCCAGCTCGGCATTGGCTCCAGAGGATAGACGGGCGCACTCGCCCTCCAGCGACTCGATGCGCTTCTCCGCAGCCTGTTTATCTAAAGTCAAGGAGTGAATGAGGCGCGCGTGCTTCCGGAAGAGCTCAGCCGTCTTCCGCTTCATCTCCACTGGATCCGAGGGATCGCCCAGATAATCTTCAATCCCGTCCACAAGAGGAGGCGAGACGGAGAGTTTCTTTGGCTGCTCCTCAATGGGGGAGTTGGCTCGAGAATCTGCGCAAGGAGTGCAGGGGCAGGGTGGAAGAGGCACTCGCAGGAGAGAGTGAGAGTAGCGAAGGGGATTCAAAAGGGCGAGGGAGGGTCCCTTACCAGGATGGCGAGAGGTATCGGCAGCCGGGGAAGGGTCGTCCCCCCTCTCGCTGGGAGTAGCTGGAGGAGTAGATGAGGGTAGCGAATCAAGCTCTTCACCATGGACAGAAGAACCATCTCGCGGACTCTTCGGGGATGGCGGAACCGCGGGAGCCCTCTGAAAAAAGCGTTAGTAAGCAAAAGAACACCCGGTCGCGGAGATAACAGTGATAAAAGCGAGTACCCACCTCTTTTCCCGTGGAAGGCGCGTGGGGTGCAGGGATGGTTTCCAAAGCAACGCAAGACAAATCTCCTGCGGCAGGTGATGGACCCCCCGCCTTCGCCTTTTTCAGGCGAGACGATGGGGCGAGAGGGCGAACCAGAGAAGAGGTGAAAGCAGCCACGTTGGCCTTATGCTGCTCTCGCACCAGGGCGAGACGCTCGCGAAAACTTTGACTGTGAGTCATTCCGTAGGAACTCAAGGACAGGGAAGAAGAAGAATATGCAGAGCGGGGCATCAGGAGCACGGGGCAGGAGTCACATATTTATAGACCCCGGTGGGGGCCTCAGAAGATTCCTCATAAATACGTTTTTTAATGCACCTCGAATAACGAGCCTCGGTTGAACATTCTTTTTGAGCTTAGAGTAATCTCAAAAAGAGCGGGGATTGTGTACAACCTCGGGCTCGCAAAGAGCCCTCAAGAAGTAAAAAGGACGAGACAGGCAAAGGGTAACAAGAAGGCCCACTCGCCTGCGGCGAGATGATGGGCTCTCTAAAGGGCGAGAGGGCCCCTCCAGAGGCGAGCGGGCCCCCAGAAGCAAGAGGACCTCCAGGGGCGAGAGGCTCCGGCGAGACGGGCGGTGGGTCCTTCTCGCCGGCAGGCGCCTTTCCTCTCGCCAGGGGGCAAGAAGGTTTTTTAACCTTTCCTATCAAAGCAGGTGGTTTTTACTCTTCTACCCCCGGTATTTTTACCCTTTTACCCTTGGTGGACTGCATATAGCTCCTCAGAACAGCGGAGTTTGGCTGTTGGCAGACCCAGCCAAGGGTATCCCAGTAATTTCAGGTCAGAGCAGTTTTGTTATTTGCAGTTCAGATTCTGAAATCTATAAATAAGCCCATAGGGGTTCTTCAGAAGGCACTTTTTTGGGAGACTCAAGAGAGGTTTGATTGGCACGGTCTTCTGAGGAACTCCAAGCCCAGCTTTTGGCTTTGGAGGGGAAGTTCTCTGTGACCTTCCGGGTAAGCGGTGGGACCTCCCTGCTGCGGCTTTGGGCCAGTTTTCTAATCCTTCACGACCGGTCGGAGGTCGGAGCTTGGGCCAAGTAGGAGTCGGCTACGCCCCTATTTTGTGAACATTCGTTGAATTCAAATTTTGGCTTCAACAGATTTTATAGGGTTTTTCAGACTCATCTGGGATCGATTTTACTCACACGCACTTTACTTTTAGATCATTATTGCTTATATTTCACCGGATCACTCTTCTCACAAGAAGTGCACCTTTTTAGCATGTTGTGGTAGGCAACTGCGCACTCTGTCACTAGGGGTAAACACTCATTGCTCCCCATTCCTTTATTTGGTTGTTTGTGCTATTTTTGTGCTGCTGGTGGCCTTTGGCCTCAGTTTGTTGGCTCGTAGTGCATGTGGGCAGATCCCTTTTCCATTTGATCCAAATCTGCATGAATCACACGATCGTGTGTTTCCTTGGTGCATGATTTCTGCGACCGTGCGCGTTCTGCAATGCCGAATAATGGTGATCTGCCCCAACTCGTGCGTTTTGTTTGCACACAGTCAGTTTTACCTGTGCGTGAGTAAAATCGCACGAGCATCTCTTTTTTATGAAAATTTTATGTTTTAATTGCCCGTGCATTTCCTTCACGCACGGTTGGATTCAACCGTGTGAGAAAGAAATCACACGATTTTCACTGTTTGGCTTGATTTCTTGCGCTCTGTCTTGGCCCGTGCGAAGTGTTCTCGCACGGTCGATTTTGACAGTGCGTGAGCAAAATCGTACATGCCCATTATTGGCCTGACCGAGAATTCTGTCCTATTATTATCTCATGTTTCGCAAGCACAGTCGTGCGATCGACCATGCACGGTTGTGCGATCGACTGCATGCGACCATTTTCTCACAATATTTCTATTTAAGCCGCAGATTTCATTCCAGCCAGGAGCCTGATTCCATTTTCGCTGAAACCCTAAGGGGAGAGCTCCATCGCTATCTTCTTCCACGTTCCGCTAGGGCTTTGCCCTAGACCGACTTGCATCATCCAGAGCTTCAAGGAGAGGATTCCACTCAACATCATCGCCAAGCAAGGGGTTCTTCGCATCGGACATGACAGAATTGTAATTTACCGGATAAGACATGTCAATTGGGAGGAAGTGACAACCCCAATACCCCAGATTATAATTGGGACCGAGCTAGGACGCGGATTGACGACCCAACAATTCCTACCGTGAATCTACAACATGCCTCCAGATTCGGTTGTATCTCTTGCATTTTCTCCACTTGAACTGTTGTAGTTGATTGTGTTCTTCATTTTATTGACAATGTTATGCTGTAAACATACATGTTCTTCGCTTTAATTCATGTTTATGAAATATTGCTGTGTTTATTAGTCACTTGAGGTGTGCCTATTTTGCTATCACCCACCATTCCATTACGCGTGCCTACTCTTCCATTCCATGTGCTTACTCTTCCATCCGCAAAGCGAAGTGGTGCTAACGACCCGTGTGATCCCCCGCCCTGCGAAGCGGTGCCTGCGACTCGCATTGTTAGTTTAGGTTTCTTTGTTTTTATTTTTATTTTCCACAAACCAAATCAAGCCTCCCGCAACCCATCTCACCATCTGGACTTCAATTTCAAGTCCTTTCTCGAAAGATAACTCCATCTTACTGTGTTCCACGCGAGATCGATACTTGGGGATAACATCTCATTTTATATCACTTGAGCAACCATTGGACTTGTCGTAACCTCATCGGGGTCACGGGAGCGCCTGTGTCCACGTGTGCCCTGCACGCACATGTTTTCCTTGCGCCACCCCTCAGTTTCACGCACTCCATTTGCATCGCTACCACTCCGTTTACCTCCAACATGGCTACTATAGATCGTATACACACGCAACTTGGAAAAAGTTCCCTCCCTCCTCTCGCTTCGGCTTCAGACTCTGGGAACTTGATGGGCAGATAATATGGGCACACTCAAATTTATAGGAACTTGTTTGCGCATAGCACATTAATCGGATTTGATGTGCGGATAACTGCATAACCACCCTCAAAATCTATAAATAGGGCCTAGGGCCCTCCTTTCATTCCATTTTTTCTCCTCATACTTTGCCTCCTACACACTAGAGAATTTGTCGTGGAATCCCTTGATGATCTCCTTGCATCATTGAAGAATCCTTCAAAGATCTTCAAGTGTCTTCAAAGATTCCTCTAAGATCTTCATTCTCCTTTGAGCACCCTTACACATGTTCCACCCTACACACATTCCACATAGCATAGGTTCCACCCTGCGCACGTTTCACTTGCGCGCACACTGCACCCTCCACTAAGTCACAAGCCCCCCGCGTAGCAGCCAACCCTCCATTTAGCAGCAAGTCCACCGCTCCAGACTCCTCCACACACACCATGAGACAAGCCACAAACACCAATACACGCCAAACGTGTCATTCTAGCCTCCAATCGCCATCAGAAGGCCCGAGAGCGACTAGAGCACAAAACTCCCCATTGTAACTTAGAATACACTTAGTTCCACGAGCGCTGGTCTGTCACCTTCAGAGCTTTCTCTCCTCTCTCAACAACTGTAATGAGAGACGGTCTGTCGCCCTCGTATTTTCCGTAAAGCCCTTTAACAACACAAAGAAAATTGTGAAAGTTTGGTTGACACAGTTCCGATCACGTGATTTTTTATCCCATTTTGAGGTTTTCCACGTTAAAAAAGATCTCCTTGCCGACCGTCTCATTTTACATTGACTGTTTGCGCACTCGACTGCTCCGAGCTTAGATGATTTGATTTAGACCGGTATACCGGAGCCTTAAGTCTGGCTGCAACAAATTTTAAAAGGAAATTACTATTCGCAAAATGAATTCATCTATTCTGATATTTTTTTACTATTCACAGCCCTAAACAATTATCGGTGTTTGAGCCTGAACTGATTGTACAGATCTCTGATGCGCTTTAAGAACTTCTCATTATACTCCACATTTCTCATGATCTAATCAACGATAATTTTCCTCTCCTATATGTTGAGATTCAGAAAGTGGGGGCAATTGGCAAAATACACCCTCGAAATATAGACTTTTGACAAAATACATCCCAAAAGTTTAAAATTGGCAAAATGCACCCCCAAAGTGGGTTTTCTTGGCAATGTGCACCCTAGAGTGTACATTTTGGCCATTTCATTTTTTGCCTAGTGAGGATGCACATTGCCAAGAAAACCCACATTGGAGGGGGGTGCATTTTGCCAATTTTAAACTTTCCGGATGCATTTTGCCAAAACCCTATATTTTCAGGGTGCATTTTGCAAATTGCCCGAAAGTAGGCCTCGCTGTTAATGACATTTCGACATCTTCAAACTTGGGGAGCAACCCTCCCCTTTCTCATCTTGTTGCAGGTGGGGAGCTTCCCCTCTGGCTTGGAGTGAGAACGCCAAAGCCTCTCCTCTATTGCGACCATCTCCTCGGGAAGAAACCCTTCCCCGAGATTGATCTGTGTGAGTATTTTCTTGTATGTTTCAATTCATCGGTAATAATACTCAGTTTCTGTGATTGCTGCTGCTCGATTTTTGGTTGTATCGTCGTGTGTTAGAACGATCGCATTATTGGCATCGTCGTCTTCTTAAAATGAACGTATCATTGGTATTCGAGGGACCCGATCTGGTCAACTACATCATGTCGGTGCCGATTCAACAAGATCGAAGGATGGACACATTGATTTGGACTCCTTAGTTCAACAACAAGAAGCTTTGTAGCGATCGATTCAAATAATGGCAGATCACTGCAAACCTTAAATAATCAACACTCTAAATCTATTAAGGAGTACGTAATTTGTTCACAATGTTGAAAGGAGATGATTAAGCAACGAGGGATGGTTCATCCACTCCAACTGCAGGTAATGGAGCGTCCTCTCAATTTTTGTTTCTTTCCCGGGCCAGTTCTAGTTTCCATCGTTTTGATTTTGCCCGTTTTGGAGGAGATGATTTATTAGAATGGATCTATAGAGCGGATTAATATTTTGATATTGATGGCACTTCTAGTGACATGAAGGTGAAGGTTGCCTCTGTTTATCTTGAGGGTAAGGCTCTATATTGGCATCAGGCGTACATAAAGAGTCGATTGTCCGGGGAATGGCCGTCCTGGGTAGATTATTGTCAATATGTACACCAACATTTTAGTTCATTATTAGGATCTGATCCTATGGGAGAACTGATGAATTTGCACCAACAAGATTCTATCCAGGAGTATTTGAATGAGATTGATCTAGTGTTACACCGGGTTGATATCTCCAAAGATCATGCAGTGAGATTTTGTTTAGCTGGCTTGCGGGATAATATTGGCTATGCCTTGCGTATGTTTCAACCAAAATCTCTGTTAAAGGTTTTTCTTTAGCACGATTATAGGAACATTGTGATGCTGTCAGTACAAAGATAGGTGTATCCGCCTCATTTTTAATGGAGTTCGTGTGGAACGCTCTTCTACGGAGGTATCACCTCCTCTTAAACTGCCATCCACTTTGCCTCAAGTGATGCTATCTCCATCCCAACCTGCCACTCAAACTCATCATCCGCTGACCCGACCCAAACAACGCCTGACTTCGACAGAAATGGATGAGAAGCGTAGCCCAGGGATTATGTTTTTGGTGTGATAACAAGTACACTCCAGGGCATATATGTTTGGAGCGACGCAAATCATACTCACTGGAGCTGATAACAGACGAAGCCGATTTATCGTAGGAGGATGATCTACAAGTCCTGGAAGAAGTTCATGATGATGCCACTCTTATTCCTCAAGTGTCAGCATTGACTCTCACTGGCCGGCAAAATTTCCATACTATGCATGTCACAGCCTCTTACCAGGGCAAACCAATTCATGTGCTTATTGATTCAGGAAGCACACACAATTTCTTGGATGAACAAACTGCTAATATGCCCGGTGTGTTTTGGTACCTATTCCCATATTTAATGTGTTTATAACTGATGGAAAAAGCATACCTAGTGCACATAAGGTTCTTGAATTTCAGTGAGCTATACAAGGTCTGTTGTTCACTTCCGACATGCTGGTAATTCCGTTGGGGGCTGTGAAGTTGTAATTGGAATCCAATGGTTAGTGACCTTAAGAGTTATACATTGGGATTTTCAGAATTTACGGATGGAGTTTACTTATCAGGGCAAGAAAGTGGTCCTACAAGGGTCTAGCAGTGGAGCAAAAGCTTAACTTAAAAGTCAAAGAATATAGTGTTGTTTAAGTCAGTCCGAATGCAACTTATGGCGGTTTGCCAAATTCAAGAGATACATATTACAACTTCTTCTACATCCAGTGAGGGGTAAGACTTAAGTGAGCTGCATCTACTCACTCATTTAGCTAATTAATAATTGGACTCCTTACTGCTGGAATATCATGATTTATTCATGGAACCACATGGCTTGCCACCATCTAGAGGATTTGAGCCTAGAATTTCGCTGTGACAAGGGAAGGTATAGGTCAATCTACGACCTTATCGATATCCTCCACTACAGAAGAATGAAATTGAAAGACTTATATAGGAGATGTTATCGGCAAACATTATCCAGCATAGCCACATCCCGTTCAGATCGCCGGTGGTTTTAGTTAAAAACTCTGATGGGTCTTGGCACCTATGTGTGGACTATAAGAAGCTGAATTCCTACACAATAAAAGATAAGTCTCCCATACCTATTATAAAGGAGTAAATAGATGAGTTGCATGAAGCAGCTTTCTTCAACAAATTAGACTTCCAGGCGGGGTATCATCAAGTACTAATGGCACTGGAGGATGTCTACAAAACGGCCTTTATTACTCATCATGTGCTTTATGGTTCCTAGTAATGCCCTTTGGCGTTACTAATACCTCTTCGACTTTTCAAAGCCTTATGAATCATTTGTTCTGGTAGTAATTATGGAAATATATTTTAGTGTTTTTCGACGATATCTTGGTGTTTCACAAGACTTGAGGAGAACATCTTCAACACATGGAATTCACATTTGGAGTTCTTAGGAATCAAAAACTGTTAGTAAAGAAAAGTAAATGCTCCTTTGGCCAATCACAAGTTAAGTTTTTGGGACATCTCATTTCCTTAAATGGGGTGTCAACTGGTCCATCAAAGATTGAGGAAATGTTGCACTGGCCGCTACCTTCGTCCATGAAGAAACTGAGGGGATTTCTTGGGTTGATAGGATATTATAGAAGGTTTATAAAGGATTATAGTACCTTAGCTAGGCCCTTGAAAAACCTGATGAAACTTAATAATTTTGACTGGACTGTAGAGGCAACAATATCATTCTAGAATTTAAGAAAACAGTCACTGAACTGCCAGTTCTTTGTCTCCCAGACTTCACCAAAACCTTTGTTTTGGAGACTGATGCATCAGATCAAGGGATAGGGGCTATTTTGATGCAAGAAATCAGACCCGCGGCGTACTTCAGCAAAGCTTTGGGTCCAAAAAATGCATCTTTATTTGTATATGGCAAGGAATTGTTGGCAGTGGTGATGGTTGTCCAACATTGGAGGTACTATTTGCTGGGTTGTCCATTTGTTATAAAGACAGACCATCAGAGTCTCCGTTCTTACTAGAACAGAAGATGGCAACACCCAATCAATAGAAACATCTATCCAAACTTTTGGGATATGATTTTTAGATTCAGTACAAGAAAGGAGTGAATAATCATTCTGCTGATGGTCTATCTAGGAACATTCAACAGACGAAACTTTGTGTGATGATCACGTTTAATTCTGATTTATTGAGGCAATTAAAGGAACATGACACCGGGATCCCCATATTCAAGGGATAATTGAGGCTAAAGAAGATAATGCTGAAAGCAAACCTAAATATGAGTGGATTAGAGGTTTACTCAAACGTAAAGGGAAGCTTGTGGTGGGCCAAGATAAGGAGGTGAAAACAAGTTTAATTAAACTCTATCACGATGGAGCAGTTGAGGGACTTTCAGGGGTGACAACAACTTATCAGAGGCTAAAAGGCTCTATTATTGGAAGAACATGAAACCAGATGTACATGATTACATCCAGTGGTATGACACTTGACAAAGACGTAAGCCTGATCATCAAAAGCCCATGAGATTACTTCAACCTTTGCCTATACCTGAAAGGATATGAGAGGAAATCTCGATGGATTTTATTGATCGGTTGCCGAGAAGCTACGAAAAAACAACTATCATGGTAGTGGTTGACCGACTTAGTGAACATGCACACTTCATGACACTGACTAATCCCTATACCAGGAGAAGGTCGCAAAAATGTTCCTTAACTCCATTGTGCGCCTTCATGGCTTACCCAAGTCAATCATCAGTGATAGGGACACTGTGTTTTTGAGTTTGTTTTGGCAGGAGCTCTTCCGTATATTTCAGGTGTAGTTAAATATGTCGACGATGCATCATATCTAATCTAATGTCCAAACAGAGGTTGTAACCGCTGTGTTGAATGTTATCTAAGATGTATGTGTTTTGGAAGACCACGATAATGGGTTAATTGGCTAGCACTTGCTGAATGGTGGTATACCTCATTTCATAGTGCAATAAAAATGACTGTATGAGGTAGTGTATGGACAAGAACCAACAACACATTCTCCTTATATCGAAGGTTCAATGGTTCAGATAGGGGTAGATCGATCATAGATAGCAAGAGAAAAGGTGATTAACATTTTTGAAATTAACCTTCATCGGGCGCATAATCACATGAAGGTGCTAGTAGATCAAAAATGGCGGGAGAGAACTATGGCAGTGGGATCATGAGCTTGGGTGAGGATTCAACCATATAAGCAGGTGAGCCTATGCCCGCATGTTTTTCATAAGCTTTCCCCCAATTTTTTGGCCCATTTTAGGTGGTTGAGCAAACCGAAAAGGTGGCCTACAAGCTAAGTTTGCCAGAGGTGGCTAAGATTCATCCCACTTTCATATATCCCAACTAAGAGAATATAAAGGTGAACTTCCAGCTCCGAGTAATCCTCTGTCGCAGTCAGTGACACCAGATGGTAATATACTGGTGGAACCCCTCAAAGTTCTGGACAGGCGCATTGTGCACAAAGAGGGCAAGGTCACCGCTCAGTTCTTAGTCAAGTGGTTCAACAGTTCTGAAGCTGAAGCAACTTGGGAAGACTTAGCAATGTTGCGACAACAATACCCTCAACTTGTTCCTTGAGGACATGGAAGAAAAAGATGGGGTGGGCACTGATATGATCCACGTACTGGTCATCGGCTTTTCCGTTTCTGGGTAAAGATGAGGGCGGAAAACTTGTAATTGAGTGTGGGGGCAGTTTAGACTTTTTTCTATTGTGGGGAAATAGTAAGCCAAGTTATTTTTCTGTTAATTTTGTTTGAACTGTGGCTTGGAGTGAGAATGTTGGAGACTCTCCTCCATTGCGATCATCTCCTCGGGAAGAAACCCTGCCTCGAGATTGATCTGTGTGTGTGTTTTCTTGTATGGTTCAATTCAGCAATAATAATACTCAGGTTCTGTGATTGCTGCTATTCGTTTTTTGGCTATATCATCGTGTGTTAGAAGGATCGCATCATTGGTATCGTCATGTTCTTAAAAGGATCGTATTATATAGTCCGGTGGAGAAGTGAATATCTCGGATGATGCTTTCGGTAGCGTGAGGTTGGACTTCAAAATGGAGGAATAGGGCACCCGAGCCAGGTTTGCAAATAGAGAGGTCAAATAAAGGGGGGAAATTGATTTGCAAATTAATTCAATCATCTACTATCAATATTCAATAGCACATAATTTTCTGTTAATTAAGTAGTAAAATTTACGACTGATATCAATTAATTTAAGAAACTGACAGACTAATTTAATAAAAAAAATTATGGACTAATTAACAAAAGCTTAAATCTTTGGAATAATTTCTGGCAATAAAAAAGCTCCAAAGAATAATTTCATAAAATTCTTAAAATTTAGAGACTAAATTCTTAATTTTGCCATTAAACTAAATAAAAAAGAGAGAATAATGAGTGAAAAAAAGTGGATACACAATAAAAAAAACACCCCTACAATAATAAATATATTACATACTTTGGTGTAATTTTAGGTATCATGTTTTACTTTTATTTCTTTACAATCTTTAAAGAGAGTAAGAAAATGAATTAGAAGAGCTTCAATGTATGACCTATTTTTATTTGATGCCATGTAAATCCACCATGCATGCCATTCTTTCTGTATATTAAAAAAGGCAGCCATGTGCACAAAGTATCCCCGTGCAGCATGGTCCGAGGAAGGGCCCCACCACAAGGGGCATGCCATTCTGTATTAATCATCAATAAATTTCATAATTTTCTATTAATCTTTACAAAACACAATAAAGCATCATGAGAGGCTGAGCAGATTAAGGCTCCGTTTGGCACGGCGGTATGGCTGAGCATATTATTCGAAACTTGAAAGTCGCTCGAAAATCGTTCAAAAATTGAGTCGAATCGGAATCGGTTAAAATTGATTCGACTCAATTTGAGTCGATTCAATTTGACTCGAATCTGATTTCGAGTCGATTTCGAGCCAGCCCTGAATCGCTCGAAATATGATTTGAATAACTCGAATTAATTAAAAAAATTATGTATTTATTAATATATTCCTATTTTAAGATTAAAAATAACAAAATTTAAATATAAATAAAAAAAATGAAGACTTTAAGTGTTTCATTTGCTAAATTTATAGATTTCCCAATTTATTTTTGAGCAAATTAGGAATAAAACGAAAAATTGTTCAATTTCGAGCCGATTTGATTCGGTTTCGAGCGATGCAATTGGATTTCGAGTCGACTTGATTCGATTTCGAGCCGACTCGGAATCGAGTCATTTCGAGTCGAGCTGACTCGACTCGAAATCAATTTCGATTTCGAGTCGATTTCGAGCCGAGTTCGAGTCGATTTCGAGCCGAGTTCGAGTCGAAAATTTCGATTTCGAGCCGAGCCAAAATCGCTCGAACTCGACTCGATATCAGCCCTACACGGCGGTGGCGGTCGTAAACGCATGGGTTAAACCATCATTCGTTAAAGATCACTTAACAAACATCATCCGTTTGAACATAAAAGTGAATGAAATTCTTTAGATGAGCGTTAACCAATGACAATTTAACCCACATATTCATGACCGTCACCACAGTGCCAAACAGAGCCCAAGAAACTTGTTTCAAAAGTGCAGAACAATATATTTCCAAATGACAAAAAATTAATCAATATAATTGCAAGAGTGATCAACATTAATCATACATCTTCATCTTCCATAGGCAATGAAAATTCCACAAGATGTATAAAAAGATAGTAACAAATTGTAAAGAAAGCATACATCATAAAATACAGCTGACATAACTTAAAACTGTATCATAAAGAATATCTTGGGAATGAAAGTTGTAGAAAATTGCAAAAATAAAGGACCAAAAAAACAAAAAAACAAAAAAGCAATGAAGCATGCTCAATTCTTTCTTTATCGCTCAATTTTTTTTTCCTTTTTAAAACTGCACAGTGACTAAATGTACATATGGACCATACATACATACAAATCCATATTTACCAATGAAAATATCCCATCAGCGAGGCGTGATAGGAGGAATCACGCTGCTGATAAGGCCGCTGCTGCTAGGAACATCGGACGTAGAATAATTGTGCGTGTCCCCGTCCCCGAGCGAAGAATATGACTGCAGAGCAACATTCTTCGACAGAGTAACCATAGATTCTGATGGTGTGATGTCTGTTTCCGGCGTCATGCTCCATATGATCTCGAGCTCTCGAACTACTTCGTGCATTGACGGCCGTGAATCTGGCTCATCATGACAGCAACGGAGACCCAAGGACACGAATTTCTCGATGCATTCTGAAGGATATGAGCCCATGCGGGTGTCGACGGTGGAGAATAAATGTCCAGACTTATAAGCCGAGTTCACCTGCAATCATAGAATATGATCAAAGAGTTCATGTTGGCCTACAGATGTCACATGAAGTTAAAAGTCAAGTATAGAGGAGATGAATAAATTTTTTGTGCATTGCTCATATATGGAGTATGGTCCGCGGGATGCATCTGCGCCGTCCATCAAACAAAAACACAGCCTGATGGACGGCGCGGATGCATCCCGCGCACCATGCTCATATGCGTTGAGCGCACAGAAAATTTGGTTAGAAGAGATACCTCACGAACTATGTTTTTTCCATGAAAAATTGGTTGTCTCCCAGTTAATAGTTCCAGAAACACAACTCCGAGGCTATACACATCAGTTTTGTCAGTGAGCTTATGTGTTAAGAAATATTCTGGGTCGAGATAACCCTGTATTGAAATTGAAATTATAAGCATACATTTGGAAGTAAATTCCATATAATCTGAAAAAAAATTCCCATAGAATCTGAAGATTAGGATTTAGAGTTAGGGTTTTATCGTAGAGAAAGGAAAGTTTTCCTCTCTTTCAAAATTCTAAACTTAACTCTTTCACTTTGCTTGATGCCATCAGAGATTGACAGAGGGCTACTCATTGATTCGGGCGGCTTTGACATAACAGTGGAAGAATATGTTCAAGATGAGGCAGGGTTTCTCTGAGGGTTGCTTTCCGCAGGTTACACAAAAAATTACGAATTCGATAGTTCTAGAAACACAACTTTGAGATTATACACTTCAATTCTGTTAGTGGGTTTATGAATTTAGAATTAATCAGGTCAAGATACCCCGCACCAAAATTCTGGTTATAAGCATACAGTAAAAAGTGAATTTCATAGAATTTGAATGTTAAATAAGAAAGGGTTTGATTTCCTGCGTATTTTCTTTCATTAAAAAAGCACCTCACTAGGATGGAGATAGAAACATGTTGGGATTTCCGGTCGCCAAAGCGTAAACCTCAATAACAACTAAATATAGAAACGCAAAAAAATACGTACTTTGAAAATTTTATTAGCACAATAAAATTAATAAATACTCAAATTAAGAGATACACACCCAAAAATATAACACAAAAGAACTCGAACTACGAAAATTCACAGGAGAGTAATATGAATTTGACTGCAATTCGTAAAACGAACGCAAGAACTCGAACTACGAAAATCCACAGGAGAGTAATATGAACTTGACTGCAATCCGTAAAACAAATGCAAACGATTCAACCTTCATCATCGTCAGATGACCAACCACAGCCACCACCACTGAGAAGATATCTAAAGATGACCAACCACCGCCACCACCACTGAGAAGATATCTAAATCAGGACTTGACTTTGCCGCCAACGCACAACCTGCCCCCGTCGTCATTTGTGTACAACCACCACCTCTTACGAGCATGCAGCCATCAAGCACTGCACATCTTGCCGTAACCCGTAAATCTAATGCCTTGCAGCTACCCGCACGCTTTCACTCTTCGTTGTAGATGCAACCCGCAATAAGGCCTTCGATCGTGCACTACCACTCTCTTCTTTAAGGCTTTACCTCTTTGGTTTGGCTTTTGTGTGTCCTTCATAGCCTCCCTCTCCTTTTATAAAGCAATTTCACATAGCATGCCTCCCTTTCCAAGAATCTTTCTCTTATGTGCCCATTCATGCACATCACATGGGCGGCTTGGGGAAAAGTCTGCATTGGCGGCCGGTAGGTGGGGAAAGGTGAAACATGTGGGTTTGAAAATTAAAACAACAATCACCATCTTGGTTTGAAGTTCAAAGACCGCATTATGCACAAAACATTATCTACACGAAACACTGCCTGCATAAAACACCAATCTGCACGACGCATCAATCTGCACGAAGCACCACCTCATGCCTGAGACGTCAGCCGATTTGTCACAAGTCAAACTTCATCTCTACTCTAGTTCACCTATGGGATTTCGTCACACCAAGATCGCAAAAGCAGACTTGTCGAATCCGAGTCACAAAAGAGCGATCCACCGCACCACCTCGACCATCCACCATGTCACCTGCAAAAATCATGGGGGTACAATCTCTCCCTGTGGTCCCCGTAAGTGGGAAATCCTTTTCTCGCCGCAAAGCTGCAACCACCCGAGTTCAATCTGCCCAACGATATGAGATTCTTACGCAGCTTGAGCACCAAATATTTCTCAAGCTTACAAACCACCCCATCATGCATCTGTATGTCAACCGTCCCGATGCCCGTGACCTCATAACATGAGCTGTCACCCAAATAGACAGACCCAGTCGTCACCTCCAGAGAACTGAACACCGACGCATCCGAGCATCTATGTTGCGATGCACCAAAATCCATTATCCAGTCGCTATCAGAGTCGTCATAACTCATAACTCTCAGTGACGGTATGTCGGATGTCGGGTTCATGTCAGTTTGAATTTAAAATATCGGATTGTGGATTGCGTGGGATATATCAGAGATATTTTACAAAGTCGGATTTTAATATTTAAATAAATTTATTCATATATACACATTTTTTGTAAATATGTATAATTGCACACATAATGTATGCTTATAAATTACACAATAAACACATACATAATGCATGTTTATAAATTATATAAAAAAATGTTGACAACAATAAATAACATAAAAAACATCAAATGAGAGTAAGACGAGAAAGACACCGAATCTAGACTCAGTGAGATGCATAAAACAAAATATTACCACTCAGATGCTTAAAATAAATGAAATATATCTTTTTAATACTCTCACAGTCACAGATATATCGGCCGCGAGATATCGCCCGATATATCAGCTAAGACTGATATATCGGGGGATATTTTCAAAAAAGATATTTTTACTTAAAATGTCGATGTCGTGACATTTTCTACCCAAAACCTTTATGTCGGCTGACATGTCGGACATATCGGCGGACATCTACAACACTAGGTATAAGGATCATCACTCACCCCTCCCAGGCCTAGTGTTACCATACCCGCATCCTGGACATCTCCAAAACTCTGCCCACACTGTCGACAATTCCTCTTTGATCTGACCGCTCTGCCCACAGTGGTAACAACTCCCTTCTTTGATGCAGACCCAGCCCATGCACCTCTCGATCCCCTGTCGATTGCTCTCCCCCGTCCATCTACTGTCAAAATATGCTCACCCACAGAAGTGGGGTTCTTCAACATCTGACTGAATAGTAATGCTGATATGACCTCTTCCAGCCTCACTATATCGTTCTCATAAAGGAGCGTGGTCACCAAGTGTTTAAAGGACGACATGAGCGAGGTAAGAAGTAGTAAGGTCTTACCTCTTGACGTGTTATTAATTTTCAGTTTATGTGCCCCTTGTATCTCCTATATATATATACCTATTTCCCCTTGGCGGATGCATACAATTTTCTTTCCTCACTTAATTTGGTATCAGAGGAGGAAAACGAACCCGACCCCGCTTCGCCCTAATCCCGACCCCGCTTCGCCGATCTCCCCCGCGATTTCTTCCCGCATCGTTTGACGCCGTCTCCCGCGATGTGAGGGCATCGCGGATCCTGCTGCTGCCGCAGTCCGCCTGTCGTCGTCCTCCGCCTTCTCCTGCCGTTCTCCTCTGCTGCAGCGGACTTCTTCTGCTGCGCCGTTATCTTTTGTTGCCGCAGATCTTGCTGTCGTCGATCCTGCTACAACCGACTTCCTCTTTCTTTTTTTCCCTTCGATTGTTTCTTTTGCTGCGAATTTGATTGGTGTTTACCGCCCCTTCCCTCACTTCTTTTCCTCTCATGACCTAGATATGTGATCTACGGTCTTCCTTCCTTTTTTTTGGGATGAGTTTTTCCTCTCCTGTTTAAGGGTTTCTTTTCTTTCCATCCTATGGATTCCTCCCTCTTTGGTTCGAATGATGGATTTGCTCGGCGCATTACTACCGCCCTTCTCAATGAAAAAATATTTATCGCTTGGTCCAACTCCGTGCGAGTCCATCTTGCCAGACATGACAAGCTTGATTGGCTTGAACATAATGGTGTTCCCAAGCCTTCTGAAGGCTATCCGTCAATGGCGCACAGAAAATTTCAACATTCTCGGGTGGCTTCAGTGTTCCATGGAGCCCCGCATTTACGAGCAGTTCATGCGATTCGATTCAGTGTCGTCTCTTTGGGATGCCTTGACGCGTACCTACGGTCACACGCATTTATACGCAGATTTATTCCGTCTTCTAGTAGATTTCTATTGTTTGTCAGGGGTACTGTTTTGTGCACAAGTACTTTAACTTTCTCTCAGGAAGATTCCGGGAGCTTTCTAACCTTGCGCCGCTCAGTGCTTTTCCACATCCAAAGGATCTACTTGTTGCCAAGCGGCGGCAGGAGAAGCAGGAGACCTATCAGTTTTTGATGGGCTTGAGGCCCGAGTTTGAGCAGATTAGGGTTCAGATTGTCAGCATGAACCGTCTTCCTGATATCTTGGATACTTATTCCATGGTGGAGGAGCACGAGCATCATGCCCGCCTGACTGCTGTTTTCCCCGTTCCAGCTTCTGTTTCTATTCCAGACCAAATGTCCCTGGCTTCAGGTCGTCCTTCTACGTGCGGGGGGCGTACTTCTACCTCTAAGGGTCGCGGGGGTGGCCCTGGCAGCCCATCTTCCTCTGTTCAGTGTCAGCACTGCCTCCGGACTGGACATGAGAAGGCCCGATGCTGGCTGCTCTTTCCTCACCTACGCCAGCAGTCCCCCGCCACGCGTGCTGCCGCCGACTTCGGGGGACAACCTGATTCCAGTGCCTCTTTCGGGGCTCCTTCCGCCGACTGGAGTCAGCTTATGGCTCAAGTGCAGCAGCTCCAGTCTCAGCTTCAACTGCACTCTCTGTTTCAGACTCCGCACCGGCCTCTTCCTACTCAGTTGTTACCTGTCTGCTCGTCGTTCTCGTCGACTTCAGCGTCTGCGTCAAGTACCCCGATGGTCTTCCTACTCCCTGGGTGATTGACTCTGGGGTCACTGATCATATGACTGGTGAGACACGCTTGTTTTCTTCTCTTGAGTCTCTGAGCGTCCATCGACAGGTTCGCCTTGCCGATGGCTCTGTGACCCCGATCCTTCACCGGGGCACAGTTCCTCTGACTCCCTCCTCTTTGGGTTCAGTTCTTCATGTTCCCAAACTTGCTTTAAATCTTCTTTCTGTTAGTCAATTAACTCGTTCGTTCCACTGCTCTGTGTCATTTTTTCCTTCTGGCTGTGTTTTTCAGGATCTGACCACGAGGACTTTTGGCTACGGCCGTGAGTGCGACGGGCTATACCAGCTGAATCTTCCACCTCCTTCGCCGTGTCTCTCACCCCCATCCATCGCTGCTGCTACTACTTCACCTGCTCTTTGGCATGCTAGACCGGGGCATGCGAGTCCTCAGATCGTGTCGTCGCTTTTTCCGAGTGTCTCGTTTGAGAACTCTTTTCAGTGTGGTCTGTCAACTTAGTAAACATACACGCACTACTTATCCTGTTTCTCGTAGTTCTGCACAGTTTGATATTATTGATTCAGATGTTTGGGTACCTGCCCCGGTTGTTTCTTATGATGGTTTTTGGTATTTTGTTACTTTTATACATGATTTTACTCGTTGTTGTTGGGTCTATCTTATGCGTCCCAAATCGAATGTCTTTGATTTATATACCCAGTTTACTAATATGGTTACGACTGAGTTTTCCTCTCGAATTCGGGTCTTTCGCTCCGATAACGGGGGGGGGGGGGGGGGGTATACTTCTTCCACTTTCACTGCTTTCCATGCTACCCAAGAAACCCTTCATAAGTTCTCCTGTCCCTATACACCAGAACAGAATGGCGTGGCGGAACGCAAGAATCGTCATCTCTTGAATGTGACCCGGTCTCTTCATCGTGGGTCTCATGTCCCCAAGTCATTTTGGAGAGCCCCCTTCTTACGGGGACCTTCTTGGTCAACCGTCTACCTTTAGCGGGTCGGGTACCCCTTAGTCTTTTATCTCCCCACCTCCCTCTGTTTCCTGCCCCTCTCAGGGTGTTTGAGTGTCTGTGTTTTGTCCAGGACCGTCATCCGTCTCGGACAAAGCTTGATGACAAAGTTATCCGGTGCTTATTTTTGGGGTATTCCTCCTCTTCCAATGGCTATAGGTGTTTTGACCCCTTCTTCTCCCAGGACTTTTCACTCCTTGCATGTTACGTTGTTTGATGATGTCCCCTTCCATGGTACCTCCTCTGTCCCTGTTGCTCCTGCTCCGCCACAGCCGGCTCTGGTTGCCCTTGCTCCGCTGCACGATTCTCTTCCATTGCAGAAATACACTCGGGGCCCACGCGGGCCCTCACATGTCCACCCCATTTTTCGGGATCCACTGGTTACGCCCAGCTCACAGAACCTTGCGCCACATCCTCTGGCAGGTGATATTCTTCCCTCCTCTGACTTACCCATTGCACTTCACAAAGGTAAGCGTTCTTGTGTTACTGACCATCCAATGGCATGCTATGTGTCCTACCAGCGTCTTTCTCAGGGTTACCGAGCTTTCTTGACTGCTACCGACCAGATCAGAGTTCCGAGTTCGATGACTGAGGCATTCCAGCACCCTGAGTGGGTGGCAGCCATGGAGGATGAGATGTCCGCACTACAGAAGGCGGGCACCCGGCGTTTGGTCCCTCATCCTGCAGGTCGGAAAACTGTTGACTGCCGTTGGGTTTACACTGTCAAGTATAATGTCGATGGTTCTCTTGACCGCTACAAGGTTCGCCTTGTCGTGTAGGGCTTCACTCAGACTCCTGGGGATTACGACTTGACCTTTGCCCCAGTGGCCAAGCTATCTACTGTCCGTCTGCTCGTCTCTCGCTGCCTGTCATGGGTGGGCTCTTCATCAGATGGACGTGAAGAATGTCTTTCTCAATGACGACCTTACTGAGGAAGTTTATATGGATACGCCCCCGGTTACAAACTTCAGGGGGAGTATTTGGACCGTGTTTGCCTTTTACAGAAGTCCTCGTATGGGAAGAATCAGTCTCCTCGCGCGTGGTTTGAGTAGTTTGGTACTGTTGTGCTTCAGAGTGGGTTCACCAGATGTCATGCCGACCACACATGCTTTGTTTGGATTGTTGTAGATGGACGTAGGGTCATTATTCATGTCTATGTGGATGATATCATTCTTACCGGTGACGATAGCTCGGGGATACTTCAGATCAAGGGGGTTCTTCAGAAGGCATTTGAAGTGAAAGATTTGGGGCATCTGAAGTATTTTCTCGGGATTGAGGTTGCCAGATCTCAGCAGGGGATCTCTTTGTATCAGCGCAAGTATACACTTGACCTCTTTAAGTGATATTGGCCTTCTTGGGTGCTCTCCTGTGTCAACACCCATGGATCCGAACCACCGCCTTCATGCTGAGTCTGGCGATCCTCTCCCTGAACCGGACAAATATCAGCGTCTTGTTGGCAGACATATCTACTTGACCAACACTCGCCCCGACATTAGCTTTGTTGTGCGTGTGGTCAGTCAGTTCATGCATACTCCCCGGACTTCTCACATAGATGCAGCATTTCAGATCCTCCACTACTTGAAGGGTTCTCCTGACGTAGGGCTCTTCTACCTTTCATCTCTGGCCCTTGATCTCACTTGTTAAACGGATTCTGACTATGCTGGTTCACTTACTGATCAACGTTCTACCTCGGGGATGTGCACTTTCTATGGTGGCAATCTTATTTCGTAGAAGAGCAAGAAGCAGAATGTTGTCTCCCGCTCGTCTGCTGAGGCTGAGTACCGGGCTATGGCCCACGACGCTACTGAGCTCCTTTGGCTGCGTACCTTCTTGACCGAGCTTGGCTCTCCTCCCTCTGGTTCTTCGACTCTTGTGTGCGACAACCAGTCCGCTCTCATGCTTGCCTCCAACTCAGTTCTGCACGAGCGGAGTAAGCATATTGAGGTTGATATTCACTTTCTCAGAGAGCACGTCTGTTCAGGGACACTTGAAGCGTCCTATGTTCCCTCTGCAAAGCAGATTGCCGATGCCTTCACCAAGGCGGTTGGGCCTTCCAGACTTCTCTCTACATGTGGGAAGTTGGGCTTGTTTGACCTTTTTGCGCCAGCTTGAGGGGGAGTATTGACGTGTTATTTATTTTCAGTTTATGTGCCCCTTGTATCTCATATATATATACATATTTCCCCTTGGTGGATGAATACAATTTTTTTTCCTCTCTCTTAATTCCAACCGCATGCAATTGCTTTAGAAGACCATCAAACATATTAAAGTGCTCATGCAGGTTGCCCCTCTCCTGCATCTTCAGATCATACAATCGTTGTTTAAACAACCATGTAGTCAACGATTTGGCCAGATACAATCTCTCAAGCTTTTCCCAAAGCATGATTGTAGACTCCTCGACGCCAATGTTAAAGAGTACCTTGTCGCCAACACACATCCTGCTGGCGCTAGTGACACACTCATCCAAGTCAAACTCCAATCGTCCTTTAGTTCAGCAGTCAATTTTACTCATCCCTGCAAAACCCGCATCATCCACTGCTCAACTAGCATATCTTTAACACGAATCTGCCACAGTAAAATTTTTGCTACCATCGAACTTCTCCACCGAGTACCGAGTCAAAGCTGCATTTTTCCCTGCTATAGTTGTCCGCCAACACGATTTGGAGACCTAGGCTCCGTTTGGAGGGACTTATTTTCACCGGTCAAGCGGTCATGACCGCATGAATCCGGACTTAATTTAAGTCCGGATTCATGCGGTCATGACCGCTTGACCGGTGAAAATAAGTCCCCCCAAACGGAGCCCTAATTAATTCAAGGTTGGATTTGAAAGAATGGGAAGAGGACCTAGTCGTCATCACCGCAAACAAATCTTTTCTCAAATGTCAACCAATCGCCTACAGAACCTACCTATGATACCACTTGTTGGGATTTTCGGTCGCGGAAGAGGAATCCACAGGAACAACTAAATACAAAGTCACAAGAAAATATGTACTTCACATAATTTTATTACAACAACACTCAAACCTTTATCCCACTATATTAGGGTCGGCTATATGGATCCTTTGTCTCCGTTGTGCCATATCTTTATTGGTCTACCCCACACTCATTTAACATGCCTAGTGACTAAACTCTCACAATGCGTAACAGGTCCCTCAAATTAATATGCGCTTCTCCCGTTTATTGGCTATCCCTCTCCCGTTTATTGGTCTACCCCTCAACCATGTAACTTCACATAATTTTATTAGCAAAATAAAATTAAAAAGTACTTAAATTAAGAATACAAGTTTGAAAATATACATCAGAAAAACACGGACTATAAAAATCTGCAGAAGAGTAATATGAACTTGACTGTAATTCGTAAAACGGACGCACAAAATTCATACAAGAACGAACCTTTGTCGTCATCAGACGACTAAACACCGCCACCAACACCGAGAAGAGATCGAAGTGAGGACTTGAATTTTCAGCCAACGCGTAGCTCACTAACGCCGCCACTTGTGCACAACCAGCATCGCCTACGAGCATGCAACCATCGAGCACTGCGCACCTTCTCGCAGCCCTCGAATCTGTTATCTTATCGCTACCCACACACTTTCGCTCTTCGTTATCGATACAACCCACAATCGGATGACGTCGCCTACCGCGGCCTTTGGTCTTGCACTACCGTTCTCCTCTTCAAGGTTTTATCTCTTTGATTTGGCTTTTGATGTGTCCTTCATAGCTTGCCTCCCTCTGTTTTTATAGAGCCATTTCACATAGCTTACCTCCCTTTCCCAGAAGTTTCCTCGCTTGTGCCTATTCAAAGAACATGAGCGGCTTGGAGAAAAGTCCGCATTGGCGGCCGATAGGTGGGGAAGGTGAAACATATGAGTTTGAAAATTCAAAACCAACTCAACAAAATAGTCATTAACAGTTATCAAGCAAAAAGAAGGGGAGAGACAATGCACAAAGAAGGAACAATTACTTTAACACTTCGAGAAACACATTTTTGACAAACATATAATGGAGGGTTGCTTCCCTTGAACACGGCCCAGCACATGGTCGGCTCCTCTAAAATAGAAAAAAATAGATGATCCCCACAACTACACCTAGAACTCCTTGTACACAAAGAGGAAGGTCCGCACAATAGGGTTACAAGGTAATTAGTTACTAGGGTCATTTAATGAGCCCCCTGTTATGCACGTGCGCGTAACATATTATTATATATTGTATTTTCATTTATTGTTTTATGGTTAATGTTATGTGAGCCCCTCTCTCTGTATAAGGAGGTGGTATGAGAGTTTCTTTTCATCTTTGGGATCATTAGGGTTTGGGTCTCCATCTTTGGAGAAGGGCTTCTTGGAGGAACCGGCCTCCAGAAGTTGGGCACGAGCATACCTCGTGTTTGTATCCTTATTTTCTTTTGATTAATGCAAGTGTTTTTCCCCTTCCGCAACACTTGGTAAGACCTGCTGCACCGCTCGCCATCTCGTCGCCGGCGCCCGAGTTCATCTGTGCGATTTCCGCTACAGGCCAATTTCGGAGATCCAGTGCCTATTTCCGTTTCGCAACCGTGCGGAATCGCTGATCCCGCGCGACCTCACTGTTCTGAATCACACATCGTGCGTTTCCGCAATTTCCGCACTGGGCCTCCAGTCTGCGCCGATGCCTTCATCCGCTCCAGATCCGCCGTTTCTACCAATTCCGATCCGTCGATCCCGCCTGCATCGATCTTGTCAGCGCACGCCGATTTCACAGCCCTAGCGTTGCCGTCCACATCGCGGAGCCTACTACGTGCTACCCAGCCCTAGCGCCACCGTCCTCTCCTTCAACCATAGCATTGCGTCGGCCACCATATCTGCAGCCGGTGTTAACGCTCCTCCGGATCCTTTGTGCGCCATCAGCGCAGTCTACAACACCACCCTAGCGCGAACGCCCGCTGCTCAGGCCACTTCCGCGGCCCATTTCGGAGTGCATGCCACTGCGGCTCCGCTCAATGGCCCATTCCGACGTCCTGATGCCTCCCCCTCCCACGGACCCAACCATCCTTCGTCGTCTGGACGGCCATGACAGTGCCATCGCCTCGTTGCAGGCCCTTATACTCCGCATGGACGCCAAAATCGACTCCCTCTTGGCCAATCGCCCAACCACGTCCACGACGTCGAATGTGGCTTTGCACCCCCCCCACTCTTGGAACTTCCTCGGATCCGTACCAAGTAACAGCCCCACCCCTCGCCCGGGAGGTTCTCACAGGGGCCTAGTTCCCTTGATGTTCCGTCATTCAGCGACGCCGATTTTATGGATTGGATTACCCGGGCCGAACAGTTCTTCAAAATTCAGTAGATCGTCGAGGTACAAAAAGTCAGCACGACATTGATCGGGATGGAGGGCTCCGCTCTCCACTGGGTGCGCTGGCTACGTCAATCCCAACTGATCATGTCTTGGTCGGACCTTCAGCAGGAGCTCATTCATCGTTACGACAACAGCTACGCGTGCTCCGCGGTGGAACGACTCTGTGATGTCGGTCAGACGGGCTCCCTCGACGAGTACATCGATGAGTTTCTCTCGCCCTCATGACGAATGTTACCAGTCTCCCACCAGACCATTTCTTGGCCTACTTCATGCATGGCTTACAACCCCACATCCGAACCCGCCTACACACCCAGTAATCGCTAATTGTCCAACAAGCCATGGACCTCTCCCCACTGGTTGAAGACAACTTCCCAGCGACGTCTGAGTCCCCTCCTTCCTCATGGCCTCCCACAAAACCTCCCTACCAACCAAACTTTTCTCCCATGTCTAAACAACCACCACCGCCACCTCCTCTACCTCGCCCACCCATTTTGGGCCCACACAATAACTGTCATGCCCCTACTCACCGCCAATGGAGGAACTAGGATTTTGGTGTCGCCCGGGCACAATAAATTTTAATATACATATCAACCATGATAATCTTCAGCAATCAAGACGATCTCCTCTTCGGAACAATAAAATGAAAAAAAAATCATTGGACAAATAAGTACACTACATAGACTGATAAAAACCTATTTAATTTGTTGTAAACATATGATGCAGCTTCAATAACAGCAACACAGTCAGGTTTTTGCCTTCTTGATGGTGCTCTATCACTAACGAAAGAATAATTGTAGTAGCTACTAAATTAAATCAGTATCTGTGTAATGTGAGAGGAAAAGAATGATATGTTGGATTTATTTCCCAAAAAAGGCCCACGGAGGCTTCCTTGAACTCAATGTATCCCCATCTTTTTTTTTGCTTTAAAAAATTACGCAAGAACTAATTGTGTTTTGATTCAAGAATGTTCCAGAATAAAATAAGATACGCGAACCAGGAAACTCAATAATTGTCATCTTCTAGTCAAAAGATGCACTAATCCGAACAAAAGACAAAAATACCCCTTAGTTAACCCAGCAAAACCGATTTTATGAGAGCATTTTGAGATTTAAATGTTACACCATGTTACACCATGTACTGATTAGGTGCTTGCTTATAGTATAAAGATTAAGGCGTTCAAGAATGGACGCGATACATCTAATTCTAGAGACAATTTCAGATGTTCTTTTGGTCGAGATCTTTACCTGTGCATCAAAAAATTAAAACCACTTTCCTCTGCCATTCTCCACCAAAAGAACTCTGTGATTCCATCATTTCCGAAATTTTAGAGTTCATCTAGCTGGACACTTGAGAGGGAACGAAAATAGCAATAAACAATGAAGAGCACTTACAGAGTTAGTGATTAGGTCTCCTTGACAAAATGTGCCAAGAAGATAGAGGACTAAAGTCTAAAGAAGACAAGCAATCCAACTATCGAAGCCCGAGCAAGTGCTCTACCGAGGATAGCGGGTTCGCTGGAGAAGGCTTTTTCGCAGAAACGCAGAGATGCTGGTTTAGGTCATCGTCGTCCAGACAGGGGCAACCTGTGGAGCCATGGAGGAGCCGAGAAGGAGGGCTTCTTCGCGAGTGATGTCGACGCCGGTGAGGAGGGAAAGAAACTGGCCGGCGGATTGGGAATGTGGCGCGATTTTTTTTAAGGCTGGAGGACCCTGCAATTTTTTCGCGATTTCATGCCCGGGCACGTGCCCGGGCGTCTCTTATTGGGTCCGCCCATGTTCACCGCTTGTCCAACCAAAAGTACAATGACTTACAGAGCAGGGGTCTGTGCTTCCGTTGTTGTACGAAAAGAGCTAAATAACAGAACTTTATTGCTCCAAAAAGTTACATAATACATGTGTATGCCCCCTATTTATAGAAAAGAGGGAAGAGAGAGAAAATACATGAGAGAATATAGAATGCTTGTCACATGCAATTAGGTGGACAAATAAAAAACTAGCCGCGCGGGCTGTACGGTTAGACAAGCTAACCGCACGACTATACAGAGCTAGAAAAGACAACAACAGAGTTGCTCTGACATCTATCCGACAGTGTCCAGCGAACAACTCTAGGAGAGAAAGCTACGGTTAGACTAAGTCTAACCGCCAGGTCTCAACAGAGTTTGTGCTTGAGAAATGCGAACTCTAACTTCGGTCAAGCCTCTGCCGATCAACAAAGAGCACACTTGCGGGAAGAACATAGAAGCATCTCATGCGGTTAGGCAGGAGCTAACCGCCTGACCGTCAACTGAATCTGATCTCAGTAGTCTACATGGCCACTACCCCTGATTACTAGGTTGCATTGCAATTAACCGGTGCGGTTTACAAATGACTACTGCTAGACCGCTAAGCCAGGTTGCCAGACCGCCACAACTAATTCTTAAACGCCCGAGCGATATAACTGTTAGGAATATCAGAAAGCCAGACCGCCGAGCCTGTCTGTCACTGCTGTCCGCCAGACCTCCTAACCTGTCCGTCTTACCTGTCAGCCGGACTGTCTGTTCTCCACAGATTCCAACACTCCCCCTCAAGCAGGAGCATATATGTCAACCATGTCTAGCTTGTCACGGACCTCTAAAAAAGATGATACTGGTTTGATAAAAATATCAGCAAGCTCTCTGTCAGAGGTGACAAACAGAGTGCAGACTTGATTCTTCAACACCCCTTCTTTGATAAAGTGACAATCTACTTCAATATGCTTTGTTCTTTCATGAAACACTGGATTCTTTAAAATATATATAGCTACTTTGTTGTCACAGAACATTGACAGAGGATGATCATAAACTTCTCCCAAATCAAGCATCGGTGCTCGTATCCACTTCAACTCACAGGTAGTCAAGGTTATGCTTCTGTGTTCAGTTTTAGCACTTGACATGGAGACAACAGAATGTTTTTTGTTCTTGCAGCTTACCAGATTTTCATCTACGAAGGTACAGAAACTAGACGTAGATTTCTATCCTCCTTATCATCTACAAAGCTGACATCAGAATAGACTTCAACTCTCAAATGATTATTCTTCTAAAACAGAAGTCCCTTTCCCGGAGATCCTTTCACATACTCCAAGATTTTTATAGATGATTGTAGATGACACTCCTTGGGAGCTTGCATAAACTGGCTCACCCTTCCCACCGCATAACAAATATCTGGTCTTGTGACTGTCAAATAAATGAGCTTCCCCACAAGCCGTCTATACTTGGTGACATCTACAAGGAGAGGTGAATCTTCACTCCAACACTTGTCATCACCAACGACCATTGGACACCGAGCAGATTTAACTCTAATACGACATGTCTCTTTTAAAAGATCCAAAACATACTTCCACTGTAAGAGCACTACAAAATTTGGCTTACGAGAGATCTCAATTCCTAGAAATTACTTGCGAGACCTCACATCTTTTGTAACAAAATGTTAAAGAAGATGCTTCTTTGTTAGGTCAATTCTCTTCTTATCATCCCCTGTAAAAACAATGTCATCCACATAAACAGCAAGAATAACTAGTCATATAGAAGTCTTGCGTATGAATAGAGAGTGATCTGCAGCACTTCGAGCAAACTCAATAACAGAGATAATCTCGCTGAACTTCTCAAACTAGGCCCACGAGGTTGCTTCATATAAACTATCTCCTGTAGATCTCCATAAAGGAAGACATTTTTGACATCCAACTGAGACATTTCTCAGTCTCTGTTAACGACCACAAAAAATAGAACACAGATCGTTATAATCCAAGCAGCTGGAGAGAAAGTGTCAAATAACTTCACACCATAGGTCTGTGTAAAACCTTTGGCAACAGGCCAAGCCTTATAGCGATCGATTGTACCATGAGGACAAAACTTGATCACAAATACCCAACGACAGCGAACCACATCGATTCCTGCAGGGGTAGGAACAAAAGTCCAAGTACCCTGTTCAGTCAGAGTTTTCATCTCTTCATCCATGACGACTTTCCAATGAGGAATATCAAGAGACTCTTGATAGGTAGCCGGGATGACACTGACCGAGAGAGCGAGAGCAAAGCTCTTGCAGAAAGTAGACAACGGGGCATAAGAAACAACATCATGAATAAGATTTTAAGTACATGTGCGTCCTCCCTTCCGAAGGACAATCAGAAGATTAAAGTCTGAATTGTCTGTAGTATCGGATCCATCCGTCGGAGAGACTGCTGGCCCGAGAACTGTCAGTAGCGGCTCAGGGAGAGAAATAGAATCAGGAGAAAGAGAAGCAGAATCAGAAGCTGGTGCAGAAGGAAGAAACATAGGGTCAGGTAGAGGTGAAAAGATAATAGGTAGAGAAGAAGAGTTATTGGAAGGCGGGAGAGTAGAGGTGCGAGAAAAGTAAGGAGCATTCTCAAAGAAAATAACATCCACAAAAATATATTGTTTCCATAGAAGAGGATCATAGTACCGATATACTTTGTGTCGTAGCCCAAAAAAATGCACTTAACTGGGCGAGGAGAGCGTCTATCACGTTCAGGAGAAAGAGAGTGAACAAACGCCGTGCATCCAAAGACACGTGGAGGTAAAGGAAACAGTGTCGCACTAGGATACATAATGAAGAAATGAGTTTTGTCGTTGAGAACCGATGAAGGAATCTGGTTGATGAGGTAACAAGAAAGAAAAACGACATGTCCCCAATAGAATCGAGGAATATTAATTTGAGTGAGAAAAGTGTGAGGCACATCAAGAAGATGACGATTCTTACGTTTAACAAACTCATTTTGTTGAGAGGTGTAAAGACAACTAGTTTGATGTATAATGTCATGATGCATACAAAACACTGAGAATTAATGACTACGGTATTCTTTGGCATTATCAATGCAAAACACTTTAATAAGAACATCAAACTGAGTACAAACCTCATTACAGAACATATTAAAAATAAAAAAAAGTTCAGAACGTTCTTTTAACAAGTACAAATAAGTACATCTAGAAAATTCATCAATAAAAATAACAAAATACAGACTACCTTTTCCAACAGATTTGATAGGAGCAGAACCCCACATATCAGAATGAACAACTCAAAAGGACGAGAAGAGCTACGTCCTTGCTTCGCTGGAAAAGATGAACGGTGGTGTTTGCCGAGTTGGCAGGCTTCACAATTGAGAGAAGAGTCTCCCCAAGGTAGATAAGCGAAGAGTTGGTAAAGAAGACAAGGATGAGGATGTTTAAGACGAAGATGTCACTGTAGAAGAGAAGTAGAAGCAGAAACAGAAAAATCAGACACATTGTCAAGATAAAACAAGTCGTCACTTTTAGTCCCAGTAACAATCGTCTACTTGGACTGAGGATCCTGAAAACAAGCAGACACAGAAAACAAAAGCAGTGCAATTTAATTGTTTACATAGAGAAATAGCAGAAAGTAAGTTGCACGAAAAAGTTAGACGTAGAGAGTGTCCGCGAGTTGAAGAGATGGAGTGACATGCATTGTTCCAGATCCGCACATAGTGGATGGAGAACCATCCGCAATAAAAACCGGAGGTGACCAATTGTGTTTGTCCAGATGAGAGAAAAGATGAGGACTGTCTGTCATATGATAAGTAACACCAGAATAAATGAGTCATCTACCCGTAGTAGTCATATTTGCACTACCCGAAGAGATAACAAGAGAAGTGGACTTCTTCAAGGTAGTATCACTCGCAGCAGGGCGAAGATGAGGATACTTGAACCAACAACAGTCAACCAGGTGATCGGTCTTGCCATAGTGAGAATAGAGATATCTAGAAGGGCCACGACCACCGGATCAGCCTCCACGACTAATGGGAATATAATGATGAGTCTAATGAGCAACAATGTTAGAAGGAGGCGGAGAAGAAAGCAAAGGACGCTGAAAAAGAGTAGTAACAGCAGAAATACGCACAACAGTAGCATCCAGAGTAAGAGTATCAGCCTCTCCAAGAATTTATTACCGAATCATATCATAAGATTCGGGCAAACGAAGCAAATAACACACAACCAGAATCTTCTGAAAGTGTTCATGTTGCTCAGCGAGATCAGCAGAAAAGGGGCGATACTGAAGAAGTTCAGCACCAAGAGCCTGCACACTTTCCGATAAGCAGCAGGAGTTATGACAGGTCGGACAAAAAGATCCGCATACAACGTATATATGCGGGAAGTTTGAGCTCCCTTGGAGTACAGAGCAACAAGATGATTCCAAGCAGCCTTAACCATCACATCATATAGTATGATAGGAAGGCACTCATCAAATAAACTACTAGCAAGCCATGTTCTTACTAGAGCATCACTGACATCCCAGACATCAAAAGCCGCATGGATAAGAGAAAGCATGTAGAGAGGTCTATCCGCACGGATAAGAGAAAGACCACGTAGAGAAAAAAAGAAGACCGACACAAAGACTCTAACCGCAAGGTTAAAGGGAGAGACCGAAAAAGAACTTGTCGCAGAAAACGAACAAAGTGAGAGGCCGCAAGAACAGATCAAGAAGACGCACGAACAGAGCAAGGAGCAAGGAAAAGCAAACTGCAGGAAGGAGACAAGCAAAGGGAGGACAACAAGAAAAGAGAGACCGCGGTTAAGAACAAAAACCGCAGTAAGAGAATAGCAAGCGGTTAAACAAACAAAGACCGCTTCCACTACAACACGCCCGAAAAAGCAAAAATAGGAGCAAAAAGACCGATTAACTATGATACCATGTGCAAAAATAAATAAATAACAAAATTTTTTTGCTCAAAAAAGTTACATAATACATGTGTATGCCCCCTATTTATAGAAAAAATGGGGAAGAGCGAGAAAATACAAGAGAGAATATATAACGTCTGTCATATGCGACTAGGCGGATAGATAAAAAATTAGCCGCGCGGGCTGTGCGGTTAGACAAGCTAACCGCACAACTATACAGAGACAGAAAAGACACCAACAGGTTTGCTCTGACCACTATCCGACAGTGTCCAACGAATAGCTCCAGGAGAGAAAGTTGTGGGTAGATTAAGGCTAACCACCGTGTCGCACAAGAGTTTGTGCTTGAGAACTGTGAACTCCAACTACGGTTAAACCTCTGCTGATCAACAAAGAGCACAGCTGTAGGAAGAACATAGAAGCATCTCATGCGGTTAGGCAGGGGCTAACCGCTTGACCGTCAACTAAATCTGAGCTCAGCAGTCCGCATGGCCACTACCCCTGATTACTAGACCGCATTGCAGTTAATCGGTGTGGTTTACAACGAAATACTACTAGACTGTGAAGCCAGGTCGCCAACGAATAGCTCCAGGAGAGAAAGTTGTGGGTAGATTAAGGCTAACCACCGGGTTACACGAGTTTGTGCTTGAGAACTGTGAACTCCAACTACGGTAAACCTCTGCTGATCAACAAAGAGCGGAGCTGCAGGAAGAACATAGAAGCATCTCATGCGGTTAGGCAGGGGCTAACCGCTTGACCGTCAACTAAATCTGAGCTCAGCAGTCCGCATGGCCACTACCCCTGATTACTAGACCGCATTACAGTTAATCGGTGTGGTTTACAACGAAATACTACTAGACTGTCAAGCCAGGTCGCCAACGAATAGCTCCAGGAGAGAAAGTTGTGGGTAGATTAAGGCTAACCACCGGGTTACACGAGTTTGTGCTTGAGAACTGTGAACTCCAACTACGGTAAACCTCTGCTGATCAACCAGGTCGCTAACCGCTTGACCGTCAATTGATCTGATCTCAACAGTCCGCATGGCCACTACCCCTGATTACTAGACCGCATTGCAGTTAATCGGTGTGGTTTACAATGAACTACTACTAAATCTGATTTACTCTAGAGCGGGGAGGGGGGTGAATAGAGTAATTAAATCTTTTGGCTGATTTTAAGAAATTATCAGAGTAATAAAATAGGTGATACTATAGTAGTAATAGAAAAAGGAATGCAGTCGAAGCTAATCTACCACAGCACACTATCACAGCAAAGCAAGAACAAAAAGAAAATAGACACCCAGACAACACAAGAATTTTATAGTGGTTCCCCAAACTGGGTACATCCACTCTTCTACCACCCTTCTAGGAATCCACTAGCAGGTTTTTGATCAGGTGACTGCCACCACAAGATCTATTTCCAGGAAGATCTCACAATCCTTTGAGCTTTTGATCAGTTGCCCAAAAACCAAGAAAAAACTTTTGAAGGGAGTTAATAAACCATTTATACAGGAGGCATTGTTGTAGATATCGGCCGACATGTCCGATATGTCGGCCGATATAAAGGTTTTGGGCATAAACCGCAACGAAATCGATTTGTTTGAGCAAAATAACGTTTTGTAAAAAATCGGCAATATTTCGTTATAAGTGTCGATATCGACCTCTCCCTCCGATATATCGGTATACCCAAATTTTTCGTTTTATATTATAAAAAAATTTGCGGGCTTTAAAATGATTTCACAGGACTGCGGGAGTCATCGCGATAACCTTTCTCCCTAACTCTCTAGCGGCGCTGCGACAGTTTGGCAGTTCGGCGGAATCGGCCTCTCCGGGCGACGATCGGCCTCTCCCCGCGACGGATCGGCCTCTCCCGGCGACGTATCGGCCTCTCCCGGCGACGGATCGGCCTATCCCGGCGACGGATCGGCCTCTCCCGGCGACAGATTGACCTCTCCGACGGCGCATCTTCTGCCCTAACTTCACTCCACTGTAACTCTGTAAGTTCCCTTCTTTTATTTTCTTCTTCTTTCTTGGACTTGGCTTTCCATGGAGTCTACTGACGTGGATGTTATACGACAGATGAGTAGATTGCGCCAGCTGCACATCCGATCCTTAGCATCGCACCTACGATCACCTCATACCAGCTTAATGCATCCTCCACCTCCGGTGCCAATTTCATGGTGAGGCTTTACATTTAGTTTTCATTTCTTTTCATTTTACCGGTGTACATTTATTGATTGAAATATTTCACTCAAAGTTAATTAGACTATTTTATTACCGGTAGACATGTATTTCTTGTTCACTCGCTCTTAATTTATATGCATTCTCAGTTAATTTGCAATTATCTTATGTTTAATTTGAATGTTTGTGATTAATTGTGATTAAATATGTGACTTTTATATTTTGTTATTGAATTAATTGCACTTTGAATTGTGATTGTTATTTGAATGCATGTTGAATCAGTTGCATTGCATTAGTGTTATGGTTAGGGAAAATTTTGTTTATCGAATTGTGTGCATGCATTCACTCACACCTTCATCTTAATCGGCCCATAGCTTGCATCAAATCTTTGGGAGCTTGCATCAATTATTCTTTCATTTGATACTAATGTCTATTGCTTCCAAATCTTGCAATATTGAAGCTTATTTCTTGATTCTACTAAAGGCATGTTTTTCTACGTTCTTTGTTCACTTATGCTAAGCTCATCCACACATGTATGAAATAATGAGGCATGTTTTAATTCATTATTTTGTTTATTCACATATTTTGTTGGTGTTGTAGAATGAATTCCTCTCAGTCTTCTACAAAAGAGGTAAGTGCGCCAATTTCTGGCGGTAGAGATGCTTTTTGGGCATTTTGAGAGAAAGTGGTTGCAACGGATACCAGTAGAATTCGTTACAATTACTGCAAGCAAGTCATAAATGGGGGCATCACTTGGTTCAAACATCATTTGGCTGGATCATGGGCAATGTAAAGTCATGCCCTCATGTTCCAACTGATGTCAGAGCAAAAGCCGAAGCAACCCTTGCAGCAGCACAAACTAGTAAGCTGTTGAGAAGTAGTAGGTTATAGAGTAGCTTAGATGAGGTCGTTGTTGGAGAGGCTGCAGATCCCGAAAGTTCACAAAGAACTTCGTTTACAAGTATTGGAAATAAAGGTCCAATGGAACAATTTATTGAGTCAGAAAATAGTTCACAAAACACGATTGAGAGTAAGTTTAAGAAGAAAACCAGAGATGACGCAGCTCTATATATTGCTAGGTGGGCATACGAGATGGACATTCCTTTCAATGCTTTATATAGCATATCTTTCGAACAAATGTTACATGTTGTCGGTCTATGTGGCCCTGGGATGAAAGGAACAATGTCGTATGAGATGAGGGAGAAGTTCTTACAGATGGAAGTTCAACGGACCAAGGAAATGCTAAGCAGCTTCACTCAAACATGTAGGTTGCATGGGTGTAGTATTTTGACTGATGCTTGGACAAATCGCAAGGACAGAAGCGTCATGAATATTGTTGTGCACACAGTTGCTGGTGTAGCATTTTGGTTATCGAAAATGTATCATCATCTACACATGATGTCAAGTTTATATATGAGTTTGTTGATGAGGCAATCAGTAGTCCGGATGGCCCAGGAGAAGCAAACATAGTACAGGTTGTGACGGATAATGCGTCCAACAATATGTCTGCATCACGATTGCTAGCGGTAAAGAGACCGAAGATTTTTTGGACTTCTTGTTCCGCTCACACCATAAATCTTCTTCTCCAAGATATTTCAAAACTGAAGCAAATTAAAAGTGCAATCTGTATGGGCCGACAACTTATTGTATTTATATATGCTCACATCATTGCTCTTACTATGATCAGAGAGACAACTAAAGACATGGAGTCCCGTGATCTTGTTAGGTATGGTGTGACCAGATTTGCTACAGCTTTTTTATCTTTGCAGAGCCTCCAGGATAAGAGAAGACATTTGAGGGAATTGTTCAAATCTGTTAAATGAGAGACAACAAAGTTATCAAGTACTGCACATGAAAAACAAAAGCTTTGCTGATAAGGTGAATGACTTTTGATTCATGTTGGTTTTGATGGTACCTAGAAGTCTTCATGCCATTGAACTATTAGATGACGAATTGATGAATCACTGATCCAAAAATAATCATAACAATAAAGGCAAGTTGTTTTATTCAATCTTTGTCATTTATTAATATGCACAATTGTGTTTATTTTTTGTTTAATACTTCATTATAATCATATTATTACATGTTTAATGCAAAATGTATAAACATATATTGTCTGTACATTTTTTAATTATTTGCCAAAAAAAGAGTTTATAAACATTGCTATCTTTATTTAAATATTAAAATCTGAATTGTAAAATATCCCCGATATATCCCCGCAATCCGACATATGACATTTCAAACTCAAACCGACATGAACCCGATATCCGATATATACAACCTTGACAGGAGGTGAGAGAGGTGATGTTGTCTTCTCTTTCTCTAATAACAGATAAGACTAGTGGATTGTTGTTGTCAAAGCTCCTTCTGAAAAGTATTGGAGTCTTGCTCAGGGCGTAGATCTTCAGCCTTGTATTGAAATGTTGTCCAGGAACTTTCTGACTGATTGAAGGTTGTTGTCCTAGAATGTTACTGGAGTAGAAGTTGAAGAAGACTCTTGATATTTGTTTGTTGTTCTTCAGTAAGAACAAAGGAAAAATAAGTTGTTTTCTGCACAGAGAAGAAGCAGACATTCTTCTGTATATTTCTGTAATTCTTCTCTGTTAGTTCCTTGTGTATATTCTCTGTATTACTGCTGCCGTCTGAAAAGAGAAAAAACTCTTTTATATTCTGCTGTCGAATTCTTCTTTAAAATTTTGAATTCCAAGCATTGATTGCTGATCTGTCTGGAGAATGAAAAACGGTTGGAGAATATAATCTTTAATGAGTTTGCTCAACTGTCCCAATAAAATAAGCAAGTAATTAACCATGATGAAGACCATAATTAATGTTGTCAATAACGGCTATATTCAAGAGAATATGAGCATTAATTACTCAGGAAATCACTGCTAAATAATATATGGAAATAAGGATAGAAATAAGGAAAAACTCTAAGTCTGACACTGGACAAAAATCGTCGAGCTCTGAACAGATTTCGTCGACCGGAGTTCCAAGTTCGTCGAGCTGAGAAATCCTGTTCGTCGAGCACAGAATCTGTCTTCGTCGAGCTGAGTTCAGCGAAAATAAACTGGAAAGAGTCTGTTGAAGCTGAACTCCAGATTTCGTCGATCTGAGCTCGAATATCGTCGAGCTCAACTCAGAGAATTAACTTTGAGTTCGTCGATCTGAGATCGACGATCATCGAGCTGAGTTCGAAGAATTTCGAACTGATAATTTAAAGTCTGAAATCTTCTAAATCTTGAATCTCCTGAAGTCCTCCGCTGGCTGGTCCAAGAAGGTTGAACCTAATGACAAGCCTAAACTCTAGGACTCAAGGACTTGACCCTGACTATACAATGTGGGTCAAAACTCAACCTAATTAGTGAACCTAGCTCAAATCCAAACTAGTGATCCAACAATCTCCCCCTATTTGGGTGAGGTTACTAATATAAACAAAAAAAAATCACAAAACAAAAAATAAAATATATCTGGCAGAAAATGAAATGTCCAACAGATATGTACATAACAGGAGCTTTGTGACAGTTAAATCAAATAGAGTTTAGAAAGTAAAAACTAGACAAAATATTCATTTGTTCTTCTTTGTCTTTTCTTTATCAGATTTTTCAGAACTTTCAGAGGGCTTTCTGAATTTAATTTTTCTGTTGGGATTGACAACATCTCTTTTAGACATGGTCATGTCTGCTGCTCCAATAATATTAAGAGAAGTTGCTCTTGGAACTACAGACTCTGGATGCAGATTCATATAGGCATCTATATTGAAAAACTTGTTAGCTTTGTCATACCTCTTTAGTTCTCTCATGTAGGAAGACATGGTAGAATACTGAGAGGGATCTTTGTCTTCATCTTTAGCTTTGTTTATCATGGAGAGTCCAACTAACTCTTGAAATCTGGTCATTCTAGCAGTTGTTTCTTGTTCAGGATCCATAAAAAGGATTGGAGGAGATTCTGGCATTTTTGGACTATTATCTTTTTCAGATTTATCAATTTCAGATGTTATCTGTTGCTTATCTGGCTTCTGAAGTTGTTGTTGATGTCTGCTGCTGCTTGGAGGATATCTCTGTTGACTGTTTCTTTGAGATCTTGAAGATCTGTCTTGTTGTCTTTGATAGGTCTTCTGCTTTTCTTCCTGGCTTTTTGGTCATTCTTAGATAGCCACATCCAATTAGGCATCCCTGGGTAAGAAGTGATCTTCTGCAAGATGTAGTAGGGAGTGTCTGCATTAGGATTTGGCTTTGGAACAGCCTTAGCAGGAGCTTTTCTTTTCTTAGCAATTTTCATTTTTGCTTTTGAATCATCAAACACATCAGAGTCTTCATCATCATTGTTATCATCAGATGATTCTGGAGGATTGTCATATAGAGCATCAACTGCCTTCAGAATATCTTTGGATATTTGCTTTTCAGCGTGGGGAGGCACTTGAGGTTCTGCAAGTTCTTGTTCAGCAACACTTGCAGAAACTAATTTATTCTCTTCTTCTATATCAACAAGAATAATATCATCTAGATTAGGTAATGGACTATCATCCATTCTAAAAGTAGGAGGGGAGAGCCTTAGAAGCTGATACTGTCAGAGGCTGCTCAATGTCTGCAAAACTAGCCTTCAGTTGCCTAACAACTTTAGGGCTTATTGAAGAAGTATAAGGAACTATAGCTCTAGATTGCTGGCTATCAATACTGGGTAGAATATTTCTGTAAACAAAACTGAAAGATTTTAGTAAAAAATCTAAATTAACTGTGTGATTTATAATGTAATCACCAACAGTAATTATTTCTGCCACAACTGTGTCAGCCATGTCTATATCAGAATCTGTAAACAAATCAATTATTTCTGCTGGAGGGGTTGCTTGTGCTGAATCATCAGACATATCAGAATCTGCTGCTGCTGCTGACAAGGAGGAACTGTAACTTCTTCACAGAACATCTCCCCCTGACTGTGTTCAGAGGGTCCTGAAGCCAGTCCTCCAGAAGAAGAGACAGAAGACAGGACAGCAATTCAGGAAGAGAAAGAGAGGATGGAAACAGAGAGAGGAGCAATAACATTAGCTATACGTTGCTCAAGAATGGGAGAAATAAAAGCAAGAAGATCTTTTGCTATATCAAAAAAGTTTAGGTATAGGGGTTCAGGAGCAGAGGAGGTATAGGGAGTGTGATGTCCACAATTTGAACACACAGAGAATGCATGTGAGAAGTCTGTGTGGGTGTAGTCTGGAAATGTGGAAGGGGTAATGGATGGAATGTTAGTGGGGATGACTGGAGGGATATCAATTGAAGGAATTTCAGTGGTAGAAGGGGGAACTGTGGTTGTGGGTGAAGAGATGGGTTCCTGAATTGGAGAGTTATGTGGAGATGGTTGAGGAGACAGCAGATTGAAAGATGGTTGTGAGGTAGATGGAATTTCAGATATATTAATATGAGGTGGAGAATGAGGAGGTGGAGATGGAGTATCCTCAAAAATGAATGTGGGAGAATGTGGAGGTGATGGTACAGGAGGAGGTGAAGCAGGAGGGATAATGGAGGATGGTTGTTGTTGTGGAGAAGGTGAAGGAATTCTGGTGGAGGGAAGGGTATCTTCTGGAGGTGGAGTCGATGTCACTGCCCTAGTGCTCTCAGAAGTCGTGGAAGAGGAGGAAGCCTTGGATGACTTTGAGATTGTCCTCTCCCATCTGCCGAAAAGAGCAGATGTAAGCCTCTTTGAGGCATTAATGAACACTGTCGGGGAGACAAGTAGTCCAGGTGCCTTCTCTTGAAGGAAGATTCCCAGAATCCTCGCAAAACAAACTTCTTTCTTTGTATTCTTCTTCTTTATTAACTCAAACAAGATCTGTCTCCAGTTTACCTGTTTCTTGTTAACCAGAGCACACATGACCAGAAATTGGTGTCTGGTGATATAATTGTGGGCTGTATGCTTGCCCAGTAACACCTTGCCAACAATGTCTGCAAGAAACTTGTATTGAACAGACAAGCTCTTTTTCAATAATTTATTGGGCTTTCCTCCTGAATGCCCCATGGTGCTCAGCATAATCGCATATTCATCAATATCTATATCAATATCACCTTCTCCGGTAGACAAATCAAAAATTTCAGTTAAAACTACAGGAGTCAGAATGACTTGTGTGCCGCTGATGGTACCTATCATGGTATCTGCGTCAAGAGATGTTGCAATGAAAACTCATTCTCTGATTTCATTTGTTGATATCTTGATCCGGGTTGTCATGAACTTCTTCAGAGTCTGTTCCTCATACAACTGTAGGATGTCAATGAATATTTGATCAGTGTGAGAGGAGTCAAAATCAACATCAAAACCGGTGTCGAACTTCATTGTTGTAAGGGAGTTTGTTGGAATCGCCATTGTTCGCCTGCAAAAGAAAACAAAAAGATCAAGTGCAAGGGGAACAGAAATCGCGGCATGGAGCTCGAAAAAAACCTAGATATATGGTTTTCAGAATATGAAGCGGCAGTCTCCGTCTGACGAAAAATAAAAATTCTTCGATCTGCGTTCAACGAAATATTTTATTGACAAAAGAGTTTGTCGATCTCAGTCAGAAGAAGGGTTTACGTTTCGTCGTGCTCAGGTCGACGAAAGATTTTCTGAAGCAATACCGTCGATCTCCGTTCGACGAATAGAACTTCACACAGAGAGTTCGTCGATCTCAGGTCGACGAATTTCTCAAGAACTTTTTTCAGTTCATCGATCTCTGTTCGACGAATTGTGACAAATTCTTCGACCATAGACAGAAAATTAAACTAATGCATCTCCATTAATCATACCTAGCTAATTCATAAAGAACAGATGTTTTTTCTCATCCAAAGGTTTGGTGAAAATATCTGTCTTTTGCAAATCAGTAGAGACAAATGTGAGATTAATTTTCTTTTTGTCAACACACTCTCTAATGAAATGATGTCTTACATCTATATGCTTAGTTCTACTATGATGCACTGGATTCTGTGCAATAGAAATTACACTTGTATTATCACACAGTAGAGTTAAATTATTTAAGTTGACACCATAATCTAGGAGTTGATTTTAAATCCACAGCATCTGTGAACAACAACTGCCGACTGCTATATACTTAGCTTCTACTGTTGAAGTAGACAGATGTTTGTTTCTTGCAAAACCATGACACTAGCCTATCACCAAGGAACAGACATGTTCCTGATGTGTTTTTTCTGTTCACTCTACAACCAGCAAAGTCAGCATCAGAGTATCTAGTTAACTCAAATTCTGACTCAGTTGGATACCAGAGTCCTAAATTAGGGCAACTCTTTATATATCTTAAAATCCTTTTTAGAAAAATAAGGTGAGATTCTTTAGGGTTCACCTATAACCTAGCACAAAGACATGTAGCAAACATAATGTCTAGTCTACTTACTGTAAGATATAACATGAACCCAACAATGACCCTATATAATTTCTGATCTACAGGTTTTCCATGTTCATCAGAATCAATTACAACATTTGTAGCCATAGGTGTTTTCTTTGCTGAAGCATCAACCATTCCAAACCTTTTAATTAGCTCATTAGCATATTTAGATTGGGACAAGAAGATGTCATCAGGTGACTGCTTCACTTGGAGACCAAGAAAGTAGGAGAACTCACCCATGCTACTCATTTCAAATTTGAAATGCATAAGGTTGAAGAACCTTTTGTATAATTTGGAATCTGTAGAACCAACTATAATATCATCTACATATATTTATACTAATAAGATTTTATCATGATGATGCTTAATAAATAAAGTCCTATCTACTATGCCTATAGAAAATTTATGCTCTATGAGAAAGCTAGCTAAGGTTTCATACCAAGCTCTTGGAGCTTGCTTTAGACCATAAATAGCCTTATGCAATTTAAAAACATAAGAAGGATGAGTAGGAGAAATAAAACCTGCTGGTTGTTCTACCTACACCTCTTATTTGAGTTCACCATTTATAAATGCACTTTTGACATCCATCTGGTATACAATGAACTTCTTGTAGGCTGCATAAGCTAAAAAATTCTGATTGCTTCAATCCTTGCAACATGTGCAAATATCTGGTCATATTCTGTCTTCATCTTGTCTGTATCCTTGAGCAACTAGTCTGACCTTGTTCCTAATGATAAGACCTTGAGCATCTAGTTTGTTTCTAAATACTCATTTAGTTACAATGACTGGGTAGTCTTTGAGTTTTGGAACTAAATCTCAAACTCTGCATCTCTCAAACTGGCCGAACTCCTCTTGCATTGCAATAATCCAGTGTGGATCTTGCTCAGCATCTTTAATAGATTGGGGCTTAGTTTGAGATACGAAGCAGACATGCATCATGTCCTGGTGGAGTTGATGTCTTGTCTGCACACCAACTGAAATGTCTCAAATCACTTGAGATACAGGGTGATCTCTAAGTGTGACAAATTCAGTAGAAGGACTTGGTTGAGCAACAACTTGGGGAATTAATTCCTCTTGTGCAATTATAGCTGTTGTTGGCTCTATACTGAGTTTAGTGTCTTCATCTTCACTATCTTCAGCAATTTATAGAGAGGGATGGCTAACAGCCTCATTGGTGAGGGTCAATTTATCCAGCTTTTCGCACAGATTTGGTTCCTGCAAAGTCTCACTGGTAAAAGAAATCTTCTGCTTGTAAAACATGTTAGTTTCATCAAAAAAATATGAATAGATTTTTCTATTTTCATGGTTTATTTATTATAAACCTTATAAGACTTGTTTACTTGGGAATATCCAAGAAAAATTTCTATTTCAGCCTTGCCTTCAAACTTTCTAATGTATTTCTTGTTATTGTTATGAATGTAACAAATGCAACCAAAGATTTTAAAATAATCTAATTTAGGTTTCTTCTCTTTAAGTAGCTCATAAGGAGTTTTATTCTTGAGCTTGTGTATCAGACTTCTGTTCAGTACATAATTTGCTGTGCTCACAGCCTCTGCCCAAAAGGATAGGGACAAGTGAGCATATGCAAGTAATGTGCCTGCAGATTTAATTAGGGTTTTATTTTTCCTTTCAGCAACCTCATTTTGTTGAGTAGTTCTAGGAGCTGAGAAGCAGTGTCTGATACTTTCATTCTTACAGAACTCTTGCATAAGAAGAGACTCAAACTCAGTAACATGATCACTTCTGATCAATGCAACTGGAGTAGAGTACTCAATCTGTATGTTCTTGAGAAAATCTGTAAGAACCTTGAAGTTATCTGACTTAGATCTCAGAAATAATACCCAAGTGAATCTTGAGAAGTCATCTACAATCACTAAAGTATAAGATTTCCCTCCTACGCTTTGTACAACAATAGGGCCAAAAAATTCATATGTAGCAAGTACAATATTTTAGGTGAGTCACTTTTATTTACAGATTTAAAACTGTTTTTAGTTTGTTTGCCTAACTGACAAGCTCTGCAAAGCTTTCCTTCTTGTAGGGGAAAGAAGACAATCCTCTAACAAGGTTGTCCCTAAAGAGTTTAACAATATTTTTCAGATTTACATGTTCTAATCTCCTATGTGAAAGTTCATTATTGTTACTAGTTTGATTGAATAGACATATTTCTGATTTGGCAGATTTAAAATTAACTACATAAATATTTCCTACTCTAGTGTCAGTTAACACTACTAGGTTATCTACTGAAGTAATAATACAAGAATTTTATTAAATGATACTTGAAACCTTTCATCACATAATTGACTTATGAAGATAAGATTGTTCTTCAGTCCACTTACATAAGCAACATTCCTGAAGGTGACTGCTCCAATTTTGACCTTTTCATATCCTTCAGTCTGATCACAATTGGAATCACCAAATATTTCTTTGGGTCCTAGCTTTTACTTGTAGTTGATTAGGTTGTCCTTGTTTCCAGTCATATGTTTTGAACAACCACTATCCAGATATCACAGTTGCTTTGTGGTGCGATAGTCTTTCACCTGCAATAAAACATATTAGCTATTCTTGACCCAGGTTACCTTGAGTCCTCCTTTTTACATAATTAAAATTAGAAATATATGAATATTCAGGTTGATTTTTGTAACCTAAGGGATGCTATCTTTTTGGTGGAATTATCTATTGATTAAATTTGTTAAAGAAAGATCTTGGTTGATTATAAGTTTTACGAAAATTAAAGTTTTTGCTAAAGTGAACTGGGTTCGACGAATTCAAGTAAGTTCGACGATCTGAGGTCGACGAATGAGGATGAGTTTGTCGAACTCCACTCAGAGAATGACAGTATTCATTCTCTGAGCCCCAAAATCGTCGATCTCGGGTCGACGAACCATACTGGTTTCGTCGATCGTAGTTCAACGAATAATTATAATAGAAATTTGCGTTCGGAGTTCGTCGACTTGAGTTCGACGAACTGTACACATTTCGTCGATCTGAGTTCGACGAAATCTGTTGAACATTGTTATGATTAGAATTTTTCTTATTCTTTTTTTTCTTATTTTTTTGTTTTAATTATGTTTGTTTAGCATTATTGCTGTCATCTATCTTTTCTTTACATTTTTCAGAAACAAATTTTATAGAAGTTGTTAAGATGTTCTTCTGAATCAGTGGGGGTTGGCTTGATGAAGCACCTAAGCCAAGCTTGTCATTTAGACTGGCATTCACTGTGCTTGTGATGTCCATCAACTTGATGTTTCTCCTATTTAGGGATTCTTCAAGTTGCCTTGCCTCAGCCAATTTAGTTTTCAATGATATGGTGTGTTCATTGGCTAAAGTTAATTCATCTTTTAACTTAATGTTTTCATAAATAAAATTATCTTGTTCAGTCAGTTTTTTTCTAAGTATTTTAATTTTTTTTCAGAATTGATTAAATCAATACATAATGATTTGAATTCAGTTTTAAAATTATCTGAATTATAATCAAAAGAGGATAATACCTGATCTGCCTCAGACTCAGATGTTTCTTCATTGTCTGACTGCTCAGTTTCTGATGGGCTGCAGGAGGCATTAATTGTCATAAGGCAAACTTCCGTTGTCTTTGCCTCCTCTTCATCTTCACTAGAACTGAAAGATGAGGATTCTTCATCTGTATCACTTCAGGTCTCAGCAATGAAACTTTTCTCCTTCCTTTTATGCTTGTTGGAGGAGAGCTTGCCGCAGTGCTATTTTCTGGAGTTTTTTTCTCTTCTTCTCTCATTTTGATTCTCTGGACACTCTGATATGAAGTGTCCTGGTTTCCTGCAATCAAAACAAACAACTTCTTTAGTGGGTGTCTTGTCATACCTTGGTTTGTCATCATGTCTGGATGACTTTCTTCTGAAGTTTTTCTTTGCCATTTTGTAGAATCTCTTGCCTAGAAGACTCAGAAGTTCTTCATTTGCTGTTGTAGCCTCTGTTTCTTCTGAAGCTTTGAAAGCTATGTTTTGCTCCTTTCTTACTGCTGGAGGAGTCTTCTGCTCTGCAGCTTCTCCTGTCTTTATCAGTTGCTCATATGACTTGAGCTTTCCAAGAAGAGATTCAGTGGAAATCTCATTCAAACTTCTGGCCTCCTTAATTGGTCATATTCTGGAATCACATGAGCTTGTGAAGCACATGAAAATCTTGTCATTTACTTCTGTAAGAGTGATGTCCTTGTCTAGAGTCTTCAACTCATTGATGATTGAGCTTAGTCTGTTGTACATGTCACTGACAGACTCAGATTCTTCTTTCTTGAAATTTTCATACTGGGAGATGAGAGTTGATCTCCTGTCCTCTCTCATCTGCTGATCCAGCAACCATCTGGTTGAGAGAGTCCCAGATAGATTTGGCAGATGTGCACTCAGGCACCTTCTGAAATATGTCATCTGACATAGTTTGAGCCAGTATATTCATGGCCTTGGCATCTGCTATTTTGGCCTTCTTCTGTGCATCTGTCCACTCAGGTGGTGGAACAGCATGCGTACTGGTAGATGTAGTAGCAGTTGTAGGTTGAGGGGGATCTGTTAAAATAGAATTGTATATTTCTTCATAAATAGAATTCATGTAAAGCCTAATTCTTGCCTTCCAAATAGCAAACTTATTCAAGTTGCAAATTGGAGATCTGGTGTTTGCATAATCTTTGTTATGTGTCATGCTATGAAATAAACAGAAAAACTAAGGAAAAAGAAAATCAGATCTATCAAGGATCTTTTGGTTCAAGTGTTAACTTGTACAACCAAAGTCAACGCCCTTTGATACCAATTGAAAGATATGAGATAGATCTGATTTACTCTAGAGGGGGGAATAAAGTAATTAAATCTTTTGGCTGATTTTAAAAAATTATCAGAGTAATAAAATAAGTGATACTATAGTAGTAATAGAAAAAGTAATGCAGTCTAAGCTAATCTAGCACAGCACACTATCACAGCAAAGCAAGAACAAAAAAAATAAACACCCAGACAACGCAAGAATTTTATAGTGATTCCTAAAACTGGATACATCCACAAGATGTATTTCCAGGGAGATCTCACAACTTTTTCAGCTTTTGATCAGATGCCCAAAAAACAAGAATAAACTTTTGAAGGGAGTTAATAAATCATTTATACAGGAGGTGAGGGGTAATGTTGTCTTCTCTTTCTCTAATCAACAGAGAAGACTAGTGAATTGCTGTTGTCAAAGCTCCTTCTGAAATGTCTTGGAGCCTTGCTCAGGGCGTAAGTTTTCAGCATTGTCTTGAAATGTTGTCCAGGAACTTTCTGACTGATTGAAAATTGTTGTCCTTGAATGTTCCTGGAGTAGAAGTTGAAGAAAACTCTTGATATTTGTTTGTTATTCTTCTTCAGTATTCAGTAAGAACAAGGGGAAAACATGTTTTCTGCACAGAGAAGAAGCAGATATTCTTCTGTATATTTCTATAATTCTTCTCTGTTAGTTACTTGTGTATATTCCCTGTATTACTGCTGTCGTCTGAAAAGAGAAAAAACTCTTTTATATTCTGCTGTCGAATTCTCTTTCGAAATTTTGAATTCCAAACATTAATTGTTGATCTGTCTGGAGAATATAATTTTTAATGAGTTTCCCCAACTGACCCAATAAATTAAGCAAATAATTAACTCTGATGAACACCATAATTAATGCTGCCAATACCGGCTATATTCAAGAGAATATGAGCATTAATTACTCAGGAAATCACTGCTAAATAATATATGGAAATAAAGACAGAAATAAGAAAAAACTCTAAGTCTGGCACTGGACAGAAATTGTCGAGCTCTGAACAGATTTCGTCGACCGGAGTTCCAAGTTCGTCGAGCTGAGAAATCATGTTCGTTGAGCACAGAATCTGTCTTCGTCGAGCTGAGTTCAACAAAAATAAACTGGAAAGAGTCTGATGAAGCTGAACTCCAGATTTCGTCGATCTGAGCTCGAATATCGTCGAGCTCAACTCAGAGAATTAACTTTAAGTTCGTCGATCTGAGATCGACGATCGACGATCGTCGAGCTGAGTTCGAAGAATTTCGAACTGATAATTTAAAGTCTGAAATCTTCTAAGTCTTGAGTCTCCTGAAGTCCTCTGCTTGCTGATACAAGAAGGTTGAACCTAATGACTAGCCTAAACTCTAGGACTCAAGAACTTGACCATGGCTATACAATGTGGGTCAAAACTCAACCTAATTAGTGAACGTAGCACAAATCCAAACTAAGGATCCAACATTCCAACGAATAGCTCCAGGAGAGAGTTGTGGGTAGATTAAGGCTAACCACCGGGTTGCACTAGAGTTTGTGCTTGAGAACTGTGAACTCCAACTACGATTAACCTCTGCTGATCAACAAAGAGCACATCTGCAGGAAGAACATAGAAGCATCTCATGCGGTTAGGCAGGAGCTAACCGCTTGACCGTCAACTGAATCTGATCTCAGTAGTCCGCATGGCCACTACCCCTGATTACTAGACCGCATTGCAGTTAATCGATGTGGTTTACAACAAACTACTACTAGATTGCCAAGCCAGGTCGCCAGACCGCCACAACTACTGCTTAACCACCCGAGCGGTATCGCTGCTAAGAATATCAGAAAGGCAGACCGCCAAGCCTGTCCGTCACTGCTATCCGCCAAACCTTCCAACCTGTCCGCCAGAACACCTATTCTCCACAGGTTCCAACAGTTGCAAACAACCATACTCGCTTACTCATGCTTGTCTGGTGAAGGAGTTCCACCCTATCATCGGAGAGGACGTGAACGAGATCAACACAACAGACTTTGACGCTCTTACGATCGCGGAAGTATCGCCAGACGGCGCTTCGGGCACCTCTACGGCTGCCCACCCGCAAGCATTTCACTACGAGCTGGCGGGGACACTCCGATCTTGGGGACAAGGTCTATTTTCTTGCGGGGTGTATTGTTACACACGTGCGGGTAACATAGTATTTTATCTTGAATTTTCATTTATTGTTTTATGATTAATGTTATGTGAGCCCCCTCCCTATATAAGGAGGTGGTATGCGAGAGTTTCTTTTCATTTTTGGGATCATTAGGGTTTGGGTCTTCATATTTGAAGAAGGGCTTCTAGGAGGAACCAGCCTCCATAAGTTGGGCGTGAGCATACCATCTTTGTATATGTGTTTTCTTTCGATTAATACAAGTGTTTTTCCCCCTCCGCAACACCTCCCCTCCAACTTTTGAATAATTACAGGAACAACCCCTCTAACTTTTAAAATTGCCAAGACCTTTCCTCTAAATTTACATGGTTAATATACATGCACAAAAACACCTAGTTTTTACACGTATGTTGACAATATAAACATAGAAGGGATGTCTAGGTAATTTAAAAAAGCAGAGGGGACGTCCCTATAATTATGCATGAATGTTTTTGTACATGTATGTTAACAATATACACCTAGAGGGCGGTAATTTAAAAAAGTAGAGGGGAGGTTTCTATAATTATGTAAAATAGCAGGTTAATTTTCTATAATTATTGTTAATTATTATATTAGTATTAGCAGGTAAACTAAAAGAGGTGCCTTCGGATTCTACTCTTGACACTAGGCATCTATGGGAGTGCACAACTTGAACCAAGGCCCTAATTAGTTGGATAAGACTAATAATTATGATTGCACTTGCACTGAAACAAATTCACAAAACCATAAAAAATTCAAAATTGAAATGATAAACTAAATCCATAACATCTACCAGGAAATCAAACTCACCGGGGTACCCTTCACCACAGTTGACACATGACTAGGCAAATCCCCTTCAATATCAGGAATAGGTGCAAGTCGCGATAGTCCAAAATCAGAGACCTTGGCAACAAACCTTGAATCTAACAATATATTACTTGCTTTGATATCTCGATGAAAAATCGGAGGATATGCTTCTGTATGCAAGTATAGGATCCCTCTAGAAGATCCTAGTGCAATGCTCAGTCTCATAGGAAAACTCAAAGCTTCCTTGGAACTAGCTGTTAAATCACATAACTTCAAGTCAGGAAAAATTGAGTTTTTTTTTTGCCAAGTATATAAAATAAGATGGTAGGAGAAAATGAAAACTAGAACTCAATTTCCCTTTAAGCAATTCATTTCATATGAAGCTAATAACCAAGTAAAAAAGCATGCGATTCTCACCTGATAGGTGATCGCGCAATGTTCCATTTGGCATGAACTCATACACCAACATCTGTATGCAAAGGCTTAATAATCAAATAAAGGTACATTAGAAAAAAAAATATCGGTATAATTCAAACCAACAATTAGTGATGTAAATAAGGCACTGACTTGAAAGGCCTGCTTGAGTCTGCTTGATCAAAAGCTTGGAAAGGCCTAGGACCGGGCCCCAGCCAGGTCTTAGGGGACCTAACGCGACCCCATATTGCCGTTAGGCCTAGCTTGGAACCCAGGCTAGCAAAGCCAAACTGAGGGTCCGACAGTAGGGTGTGCACAACAAATTTTTTTGGGACCTGATCTCGCCGATTCAGGCACAGTCCTGGCCTGGCCCAGTCAAACAAGCACTAACAGGCCCCCTTTGAATGGTGCGCTTGGGCCCCATGCAAAAAAACTTAGGTCTGAGCTTGGGTCTGCCAGGCTTTATGTACACCCATACAACACTCATTGACCAGGATACCAAAGAAATAAAATGATTTACAAATTCAATCAAGAATTGATAGCATGCCTTCTTGATATACTATTCTAAATAGTTGATATTAAACTTCGCTGAGTCCTTAACAACCTTTTCACTGAATCACAAGTCAATATTTATAGTAGTTTTTATATAGTTTTTATTTAATAAATAGTTATATTTTATTTAGTTTTTATTAATATTTGTTTTTTAATTACTTTATTTTCTTATTTCAGTTCAATCTGGGCTGACAATATTAATTTGGAACTTGCAGAACTGATCAGGAGAAAAAGCTGGAGAAATCCGGAGAAATCGCAATTTACACGCCCCGGGCACGGGCATGACCTTCGGGTCACAGACGTGACCCCTGGGCTTGACCCATAGAGGAGCTCCAGAATTCATTTCCATGTCGGATTAAAGTTACATGTCCAGGACACGGGCGTGACAATCATGCCACAGACGTGACTCGAGGCATGACATCCAGGCGTGCCGCGCATTATGAAGCCAGTTTCAGATCCAGTCAGTTTCAAGCTTACACGCCCTAAGTCACAGGCGTGACCTAGGGGAGTGACCACTTCGACAACGCCAAATTTAATTCCCGTCATTCCCAGTTCCCGCCGTTTCCAGTAACAGTACAGACACTCCCTGGGTCATGGGCGTGACCTAGGGGCGTGACCCGCAGAACGACAAATTTTGACGGTTTTCTCCCAACGTTCCTGGGCTTTCAAGAGGACGGTTCCGCACCTGACACGCCCCCAAGTCACGGGCGTGACCTAGGGGCGTGACCTTCCAGAAATTTTCCTATAAATTCCAGATCGAGCCAGGAGCTATGGGGGGATCTAGGGAGTTAGATTTAGTAGTTTACCTTTCATTTTTCCTGCTTTTCCTTCGTGTATTTTCAATTTCATAGAATAGTCGTTTTGTTTAATTTCTAATATTAGAATTTTCTTTCATGCAATCATGTTATTCTTTTCTTTGTTATGTAGCTTTTTATATCATGTTAAGTAGCTAATTTTATTAACATTTAATCGTGATAACCATTAAAAATAAATAAACTTATTTTTGTCAAACTTTCTTTATTTCCACTTCGATTTGCCTTTGATTTTATTTATGTCGAATTCATATTCATGTATATGTTTTCGCTCCTAGATCCGTATCCTATATTTACCGAGAGGTTGTGAATACGATTAGATCACTCAACGGTAAAAGAAGCTGCATGCACTCCTCGAGAGAGGATGACATGATCTTCCGGATTGGAGTCAAATCCAATAGTGAGGTTCACCGCATAAAGCAAGCCAAAAGGTTTCGATTGACCGAGAGATCTTAATCGATCAACCTAATCTTAGTCGATAACGTATTCTCGAGAGAGACGTTTTCGTAATTTGGGAATCTCCACGGTCGAAGTAGGTAATTTAGAAGTTTGTTTTCATGAAAAGATTATTTTATTTCAAAGAGAGTCTTGATTAAGTGCTAACTTTTATTTCATTTTTCTTCTTTATTTTAATTAACCTTCGATTTATATTTCGATAAAATAATATTAATTTGCGTGAGGAGTAATCAACAGACCCCGAGTCTAATACGACACTTGATCCTATACTCTAGAACGATAGGTACACTTGCCTTATCGATTTAGAATCGCGCTCTAGTGTGAATTTTATTCATCAAGTTTTTGGCATTATTGTCGGGGATACTATTTTGTTGATATTTAGAAAGCGCAAATTTTATTAATTTTATCATTCTTTTTCTCTGCCCCTATTCTTTTTTTATTTGTTTTCAAATTCATTTCAATTAGTTAACGGTTGTTTTTATTTTCTTTTATAAAAAATGTCAATCTCAGTTGGCCGCCACGCTTGCTAAGCTCCAAAATACACTAAAAATTTTGGAATCCGCGCGTAGGCGCAAAATTTCTTGTTATTATTGTAATGGTTCTCATCAAAGTGAGTATTGTTATCATTATAATTTTTATCAAAACTCTTCTTATGAAAATAATTTTGATAATAACTATAAAAATAACTATTCTCATTTTTATGATAACGTTTTTTCCAATTTTCATAAAAATAATTTTTCCAATTCTTCTAATTTTCATGAAAATAATTTTTTGAATTTTAACGAGAATAATTATTTTGATTTAAATAATTCTTCTTCTACCTCGGATTTTGGTTTTTCTTGTTCGCAAGATCAACCAGAAGGATTCCCAAGTTATGAGAATAATTATTTAGATCCTAATTTTTATTCTTCTTTGATCGCACCACAACCTTTTTTCTTCTAATTTTGGGGACTTTTCACAATTTCAGGTTGATCCTCCTTCCAAAAATTTAGAAGAAATTAATACTTTTTCTAAAAATTCTTTTAATTTTGGGGAATCGTTGCAAATTCAAATTCTTTCTCCTCCCAAAAATTTAAATGAAAATTTTTCTTGTTCTAATGATTTTTCCCATTCGTCGAATATTTCACCTATAGCAGAACATGAATCTTCATGTGCTCCCTTAGTGTCTTATTCCAAAGAAGAAGAAAAATTATTATATCAAGAATTTATTAAAATTATGGGCACACCGGGTGAAATAGAAGAACAACATGTTCTCCTATTTCTCCCGCTCATCATGAATTTCCAAGCACAACTTATAATTATTTTGGAATTGAAATTCATGAAAATGATGCGCCCACTAATTTTCTTTCAAATGAATTTTTAGATAACAATTTTATTTTAGAAAATAAACAACCGGAGTCGAATCATATAGCTTCGCAAGAGCCTCATTGTGAAGATTTTTCTGACGCGCATACTTTTGATTTTTCCTTCACTACAGAGTTTCAGGAAGTAGAGGAGTCGTTGAAATTAAACGTCTTCCGAGATCCATTTGTCGCTCCTCTACAAAAATTCAAATCACCTCAGGTATGGATAGCTGATTTGAATTTACATTTTTAAGTCCACCGTTCAAAGAAGGAGAATCAAGAAGAAAGCGGGGGAGTAGCCGAGCGAGAGACTTGGGCGTATTCACCCAAACACAAATTGAGGGAGTTGTCCGTTCACTTCAATTTTTTTTTCATTTTCCTAACCCAAAGCGTTTAGCTTAAAGACGGGAAAAAGAAAAACGCTCTTGGGAGATACCCATTGCTTATCCTTGCAATTTTTTATATATAAAAAAATTCATTTTTTTCTCTTCCCCCTCTTACTTGGCATATAAACATTGAGGACAATATTTATTTTTAAGTATGAGAGTGAAATGTCTTTTATTATTTTTATTTAATATAAAAAAAAGAAAAAAACTTCAAAAAAATATTTTTAAAAAAGGGATTTTTGTTTTGTTTTTTATTTAAAAACAATCAAAAAAATATAATAAGCCCCAACTTAATTTTTTGTGTTTTTTAGAAATTTATTTTGAGTTTATTTATAATAATTTTTATAATTTTTAATTTTCTAAATTTTTATTTCATAATTGTTGGTTAAATTAAAATTTTAGGTGATTTGATTTAAAGAAATACTATATGAATTAAATTTGTTTGGAGTAATTTATTTAGTATTTTTTCTCTTTAATTTTAATTAGTGTCGATTTTAGAGTACTTATCTCAACAATTTCTAGATTTTAATTATAGTCACTCGTGCTTTAAGATTTTTAGGAAATTTTAATTTACTATAGTTGCTCTTTAATTATTTTAATTTAATCTAAATATTTGTTTAAATTTTCTTTTTGCATTTTCATTTTCTTGTTAGCTCATATGTCACGAGGATAAGAAGATAAAATTCATTATCCCTTGTTACACATATGCAATTTTTCCTTTTTGGTTAAATCATATGTCATGAGAATCAAGTATTTCTTGTTACACATATGCAACCCAAAATTAAAGGAGTAACAGGATAAAATTCATTACTCCTAATTTATTTATTTTTTATTTTGAAGAGAGAAAAATATTTGTTCATATGTCATGTAAAATGAAAGGATAAAATTCATCATTTTCTTAGTAAACATATGCAAATATCATATAGAAAAAATATGTGGGGTGAGGATAAAATCTATCACCTCCAATCAAAACCTATTCAAGTTCCTATCCTCCAATTCCTAAAAAATAAAAAATTGCTTTACATGTAAATTAAAATACTAAGAGAGTATAAGTAATAGTTTAAATTTTCTTTTAAGTGTCTTTTTAGTTAAAAGTGTTAATAATTTTTAATCTAACTTTATTTGTTAACTACTAAATTTTGAATAGTAATTAATTTATTTGAGAAAATTTTGCTAAATATTTCGTTTTTCACATTTTTAATTTCATATCTTAGGACATAATATTTAAATACCCTAAATTTTATTTTTAACTTTATTTTGATTTAATGAATTTTTAGTTTAATTAAAAATTATATTAATTTCTTATAATATTTTTCATAGTTTTGCTATGAAATAACAAAAGCTTAAGTATAAGGGTATTTGATAAGTCAATATTTATAGTAGTTTTTATTTAATAAATAGTTATATTTTATTTAGTTTTTATTAATATTTTTTAATTATTTTATTTTCTTATTTCAGGTCAATCTGAGTTGTCAATATTAATTTGGAGCTTGCAGAACTGATCAGGAGAAAAAGCTGGATAAATATGGAGAAATAGCAATTTACACGCCCCGGTCACGGGCGTGACCTTCGGGTCACAGGCGTGACCCATGGGTGTGACCCATAGAGGAGCTCCAGAATTCATTTCCACGTCGGATTAAAGTTACACACCCAGAACACGGGCATGACTCGAGGCGTGACATCCAAGCGTGCCGCGTATTATGAATCTAGTTTCAGATCCAGCCAGTTTCAAGCTTACACGCCCTACGTCACGAGCCTGACCTAGAGGCGTGATGTTACACCCCTTCCCAGTATTACAGAAATCAGCCGTCCGGCCGGGTCAGCGATATAAAGAAAACTAGTAAGCAGTATTAAAACTAGTAGCAGCAGGTAATAAAAGTCCAAACTAAACAGATTTAATACTTACAGCGGGAGTAAAAATTAAACTAAGGTTAACCACATACCTGATGTCTGGATTCACAGAGCCACTAAACAAAAATGAGAATGCATTAACTGAAAATCTGAACTATCAAATAAGTCTGATACAAGATACCTAAAATATTAATGAGTTACACTGTCCACAATTACAAGTACATGCTGAAAATGGAGTAAACTGAAAATAGTAAAAGTACTACACTCGGACACCACCATGACGCTCATCCTAGACGAAGTTTCCCACCTGGGTCACCTGAAAAACATTGCCCACGAAGGGTCAGAGTAAAGAAAAACAATTCCCCTTAGTGACACTAAAATAGATTTACATATGAATGCATGCATGTCTTTAAAACTAGTCTCGTGCACTGAAAACATTTCATGATATATGATATGCATGATTTTCCTATACTTACTGGTGAACACTATAATTCTATACTCATGACTTTCCGTTCATTTACCCAAGTCCTGACGTTCACTAACTAGTGTACTGTCTCACGTCAAGTCTGTACTTGAGTTCTAGGTGGCTTCTAGCCTACACGTTTACTGGGAAGGCTCTAGGAAGAGTAGCTCCTAACGCGCAAAATCTGAAACTGACGACCCGAGACCATCTGACGAACTCAATTGTTCTAGTGTCACGCGGACACGATCTCGAATCTGCTAACTGTCTCAAAGGGGAGTCAACTCCCAAGACTGTAACTCATAGGATACCATATGCCCTATGAGGATGGTAGTGCGCCTCTACCAAGCACGAAAAGACTGGTGTGCTACTGACCTTTTTGGTCTGACGCTACTCTGCATGGGATATCTTTTCTGGTGTACTACTGAGCGACCCTTGACTTTCTCGTGGTCGACGTGAAGGGACCTTCGCACCCTTGGTTGGACAATCTCCAAACTTACGTGTACATGTGAAGTTTCGTACTTAACTAACTGTTCACGACTTTACTAACGTGGTTATGGAAGAAGGCGTTCTCATACGTGTCTCCACGATTATTTTCCTACTGTCACACTTTTCTATGCATGAATATGATGTTGTATGAAACCTACTTATGCGTATAAAATACAATTACTTGATATGTCTAACTAAAAGGAATTAGGATTTCCTTACCGTGGTGCTGCGACGTTCGTATACTCGGCGCGGCGACATTTTCTTTTCCAAAAGTAAATCCTGCTGTTGGGGACCTTCAAAAGCTGCCCCGACCCCGCCAAAGTCCTAAAATTTACAGTAACCCTAATTTTAGAATTTCTCCTCTACGATATTCTCATGGAAAAATTTATAAATCACTAAGGTTACAAAATTTATGCGTTAACCTTCAAGTATTACCTTTAAGTATAGCGTTTGGGGCTACCCAAGCGTTCCACACAAAATCCGTGGTGAACTACGAACACCAAAACCTAGGATAGGGCAATCAAAACGAAAACATAGGTTAAATTTGTTTCCAAATCAAAGGAAAACCAAGCAGAAAGCGAGAAAAAGGAAGGAATCGAACTCACCGAAACCAAAACGTTCACTTCCACCGGTTAGGGTTGAATCCGGCACTTCCACGGCCAAGGAAGGAAAAGGAATATCCACCGGCGCTCGTAGAGGAAGGAGGAGTGGTCGGAGATGGAAACCGGAGAGGAATCGGACGCCGATTAGGGCTTGCGGGAGGCGCGGCTTTGATCGCTGCGGGAGACGGACGGTTCGAGCGTCTGTTTGCGGGAGACGGCTGCGGTTTGCGGTTTATTCCCGAGAGATGAGAAATGCGAGTTTTAAATCCATGTCTTGTGGTTTTGATGATCGCATGAGGAAAAGGGGGGGGGGGAAATGCTATTGGCACCCCAACACTAAATCTTTGAATATTAACTCATCCTCACCCCACGCGTCATTAAAACAAAATACGTCATACCCTATAATTTACGCCCTTGACTGACTAACGGACACTATCATAAGAAAAACATTATACCTTGCTGATGCGCCGCCTCGATCAAAATTCGTCGCGATTTGCCCCTACAAATCAAATAATTTTTCGCGTGAAATTTCGGATGTTACAAATCTCCCCTCCTAACAAAAATTTTCGTCCTCGAAAATTGTAGTCATACCTGAATCGAAGAGAAAAGAACAGTCTGCATTGCTCTTGAGTTCATCCTCACGCTCCCAAGTATACTCTGGTCTGCCACAGTTCATCCAAAGGACTTTGATCATGCGAATCTCTCTATTTCTGAGCTTCTGTATCCTTGAATCCACTATTCTGACTGGTCTAACCCCAATACTAAGATCTGTCTCAATTGGTGCTTCCTCGGTACTTATGATCTGACTAGGATCTTGAACTGCTCTCCTCAGATAAGAGACGTGGAAGACATCATGTACACCACTCATCTCCTCAGGTAAGGCCAATCTGTAAGCAACCTCACCAATTCTTTCCAGCACCTTAAAAAGACCAACGAATCTGGGGCTCAGCTTTTTCATCCGCTTTATTCTAGAAACTCCTCTGACTGGTCTGACCTTCAGATAAACGTAGTCTCCAACACTGAACTCTACTGACCTGTGCTTCTGATCATGATACTTGGCCTGGCGATCCTGAGCTGTCTTCATACGCTCCTGAATAAGCTTGATCCTATCAGTGGTCTTATCAATCCATGACTCCCTGATTGTGGATCTCTCTTCACTTTCAGCCCAACATAACGGTGTCGGACAACGTCTGCCATAGAGGGCCTCGAACGGTGCCATCCCAATACTTGTCTGAAAACTATTGTTGTAGGAGAACTCCACTAGTGTAACATATTTCTCCCACTTTCCTCCAAAATCCAAAATGTACATCCGTAACAAATCCTCCAAAGTCCTATTTGTGCGCTCAGTCTGTCCATCGGTCTGGGGATGAAAAGCGGTGCTGAAGTGTAACCTGGTACTCAACCGCTCTTGTACGTATCGCCACTCCCTGGAGGTGAATCTGCCGTCTCGGTCTGAAACTATAGTCCTGGGAATACCGTGAAGCCGAACTATCTCGTCCAAATATAACTGTGCCAGCTTCGGACCTTGATCCGTCTTCCTAAGAGGAATGAAATGGGCGACCTTAGAAAGTCGATCAACTATAACCCACAATGAATCATTCCCACTCTGCGATCTCGGCAAACCATGAATGAAATCCATGGATATATCTTCGAATGTCCACTCAGGAATGGGAAGTGGCTGCAACTTGCCTCCAGGCCTTTGGCACTCGGCCTTAACCAACTTGCACGTCTCACACTTCCCTACGTAATCTGCAATATCTCTCTTCAAGCCTGGCCACCATACTAACTTCTTGAGGTCTGCATACATCTTCGTGCTACCCGGATGTATAGAATATCTGGAATTGTGTGCCTCAAATAAAATATCCTCGCGAAGGTGACTAACATCGGGGATACACAACCTGCCATGAATCAATAGTAATTCATCCTGAATAGTGAATCCCTCCTTCTGTCCTGACTGCGCTGAGCTCCAAATCTCTGTCATCTTTGGATCCAACGGTAGAGCTGTCCTGATTTTGTCCTTGATATCGCAGGTAATCTCCATCCAACTCAACCTTGCAGAACCAAAACTACTGCGTGGCACAATGGTAATATCCAGTCTCTCCATCTCTCGCACTAACTCCTCCTGCTGAGTGAGGAGAAAGAAACACGAACCTCTACGGCTAAGGGCATCAGCTGCAACGTTCGCCTTTCCTGGATGGTACTAAATGTCTACGTCGTAGTCTGATAGAAACTCTAACCATCTGCGCTGCCTCAAATTGAGCTCTCGCTGATCAAAGATATACTTGAGGCTCTTATGATCAGTGAAGATCTCACAACGCACTCCATAGAGATAGTGCCTCCAAATCTTCAAAGCATGTATGACTGCTGCAAGCTCCAAGTCATGCACTGGATAGTTCCTCTCATGAACCTTTAATTGTCTCGAGGCATAGGCTACGACCTTTCCATGCTGCATGAGAACACATCCCAAACCCTGACCTGATGCATCGCTGTAGATCTGAAACCCGTCAGGCCCTGATGGTAAACTCAAAATCGGTGCGGTCATCAACCTGCCCTTCAAGTCCCCAAAAGCTAACTCACACTCAACTGTCCAATCCAAGCTCTTACCCTTCCTGGTGAGGGAAGTCAGTGGTAAGGCTATCTTCGAAAAATCTCTGATGAATCTCCTGTAGTAACCAGCAAGACCCAAAAAGCTGCGAACCTCTGAAACTGTCGTCGGCCTTGGCCAACTCTTAATGACCTCTATCTTCTTCGGATCAACACTAACTCCTTTCTGACTGATGATATGGCCTAAGAATGCAATCTCTGAAAGCCAAAACTCGCACTTTGAAAACTTGGCAAACAACTGATTTTTCCTGAGTGTGCTCAAAACAATCCTGAGATGTGTTGCATGATCTTCTGCACTCTTAGAGAACACCAAGATGTCATCTATAAAGACGATGACAAAGCGATCCAAGTACTCCCGAAATACCCTGTTCATCAGTTCCATAAATACTGAAGGAGCATTGGTCAGCCCAAACGACATGACCACGAACTCGAAGTGTCCATATCTAGTGCTGAAAGCCGTCTTCTGAATATCCAAATCACGAATCTTTAATTGGTGATAGCCTGACCTCAGATCTAACTTGGAGAAAGTGTTCGATCCCACCAACTGGTCGAACAAGTCATCAATCCTGGGAATCAGGTACTTGTTCTTTACTGTTAGCTTGTTCAACTCACGGTAGTCTATGCACAGTCTCAGACTACCATCCTTTTTCTTCACAAAAAGCACTGGAGCACTCCATGGTAAAGTGCTGGGGCGTATAAAACCCAAATCAAGTAACTCCTGCAACTGACTCTTCAACTCTGCTAGTTCCCTTGGAGCCATCCGATAGGGAGATTTGGCTACTGGTGTAGCCCCAGGCTGCAAGTCTATCGGGAACTCAATCTCTCTATCTGGAGGGGCACCAGGGAGCTCTTCCGGGAAAACATCGGGGAATTCCTGCACCACTGGTACCTCTGACAACTCAGTCTTAGTCTCTGCATTCATCAGTACTACGAAGGTTTCGCAACCCTTACTGATGCACCTTCTCGCTTGGACTGCAGATATAATCATTTTCACTACTCCCTTCAAGCCCTGAAAAGAAAAAGAAGTCTGATTGGGGCCATCAAACTGTATCTGCTTCGCCCTACAGTCAATCCTGGCGTTGACTGCCGAAAGCCAATCCATTCCAAAAATCAGGTCGAATCCTGCAATAGGTAGCTGCAAAGCTTCCACAATAATCTCGGTGTCACCAAACTGCACCGATACCCTGCACCTATCTCTGGTCTGCAGAAGGGATCCATTCGGCATCATAACATCCAGCGCTACAGTCTCTGAGAATACTTCTAAATTCAACTTACGCACTAGAGATTCTGCGATAAACGAGTGCGAGGCACCCGTATCAAACAGAATCTTATAGGGTAAATTTCGAATCATAAGGATGCCTACATGAATGAATTTTCAAAAAGAAAAGAGTGTCACTACGGAGGGTTAAATAAGCTTATCAGGCAAATTAAACACTTACCTGTCACTACATCTTCCTGCCCCTTAGCCTCCTGCTGACCAAGTCCATAAGCTCTGGGCTGCACCAAATCTCGACCCTGCTGTGGTCTTCCATCGGTAATCATCAACGCTTTGCCCTTGTCTGCTCTGCTAGGGCCACCAATCTCATACTTCGACTGCAGGAACAAAATGCATTTGTCATCTACCGAAAATTTATAAATGTACAAAAATACAACAAGGTTGATTACCTGATTCGAACCACCTTCCTGACAGAAACGTGCAATGTGTCCAGGTTGACGACACTTGTAACACACGCCCGCGCTGGCCAAACACTCTCCTGGATGACGACGCTGACACTTGGGACAAAGGAGGTAGTCCCTGCTCCTGTCACCAGATTGACCATACTTCCTCGCATCAGGCTTCTGCTTCTTGTTCCAGTTCTTCCCCTGATCATTCCTGCTCTGCTGCGACTGATGCGAATCCTGAGGTCGCTTTGCACGGAAATTACTTCGCTTTTGAACCTTCTGCTGGTCAGCCTCCAGCCTGCGAGCCGTATCCACTAAGCTCCTGTAATCAGCATTGACCATGGTCATCAGCGGCTGTCTCAATGAGTCACGTAAGCCATCCACAAAGCGGCTGCACTTCTCAGTCTGGTCTCCCTGCATTACGCCCGCATATCGAGCCAGATGGGTAAGCTCTCGCTCGTACTCAGCAACAGTCCTGTCCCCCTGAAAAAGCCTAAGGTATCTCTCCTGTAGACCTCGTCGTGCGGAAGGAGGCACGAACCAATTCGCAAGGGCTCTAGAAAATTCGCCCCACGTAAACATGTCTGGCGTACGACCTGGCCAAAAACATAATCATACTATTTAAAGAGAGAACATATCACTTCCAAAATAATTAAAGGAATTTTCATAACCATTTACCTGCGGGATCATCCGCCCGGTACTTGTCCCACCAGACCTTTGCCTCACCTCGGAGGAGGAAAACTGCCAGAGGAACCTTCTTATTCTCTGGGCACTCCAAAACATCCAGCAGGTCTCTGGTGTTTGCTACCCAATCATCTGTATCCATCGGGGTCTCATCCCCACTGTAGTTTGAAGGCTGAAGTTCTCTAAAATTCCTCAAATAACGCTCCAGGGTCATCTCCACGGGCGCTGGGGCAGGAGCTGGTACGTCCCCTGGAACTGGAAACCCTGCAGCCAGTCCTCTCTGAAACTCCATCAAGGCAACAGTAACCGCCTTGGCAATCTGAGACGCTATATCAGTGCCCTCTGAAGCTGCTGGAACTGGAGGTACCTGTGGCACTGCAGCATCTCCCATAGTGGCGTTAGGAACAGGGTCCTGACGTGAAGATTCACCTGGTTCACTTACTCGAGTTGCCTGATAGAACATATAAAAGAAATCTGGTTATTTATCAAGCGTCTACTAAAACTGGCTTGACAACTATATTCGTACTCCTGCGAAAAACTAAGCCTTAAACGCAACTTAAAATACTCTACTAACAAAAGTTTACTGTTATACAGTCCTATGGCTCTGTGAAAACCTTCTAGGGTCCAGGGATCCTAAAACTCGCTTTGATACCAATTTGTAACACCCCTTCCCAGTATTACAGAAATCAGCCGTCAGGCCGGGTCAGCGATATAAAGAAAACTAGGAAGCAGTATTAAAACTAGAAGTAGCAGGTAATAAAAGTCCAAACTAAACAGATTTAATACTTACAGCGGGAGTAAAAATTAAACTAAGGTTAACCACATACCTGATGTCTGGATTCACAGAGCCACTAAACAAAAATGAGACTGCATTAACTGAAAATCTGAACTATCAAATAAGTCTGATACAAGATACCTAAAATATTAATGAGTTACACTGTCCACAATTACAAGTACATGCTGAAAATGGAGTAAACTGAAAATAGTAAAAGTACTACACTCGGACACCACCATGACGCTCATCCTAGACGAAGTTTCCCACCTGGGTCACCTGAAAAACATTGCCCACGAAGGGTCAGAGTAAAGAAAAACAATTCCCCTTAGTGACACTAAAATAGATTTACATATGAATGCATGCATGTCTTTAAAACAAGTCTCGTGCACTGAAAACATTTCATGATATATGATATGCATGATTTTCCTATACTTACTGGTGAACACTATAATTCTATACTCATGACTTTCCGTTCATTTACCCAAGTCCTGACGTTCACTAACTAGTGTACTGTCTCACGTCAAGTCTGTACTTGAGTTCTAGGTGGCTTCTAGCCTACACGTTTACTGGGAAGGCTCTAGGCGGAGTAGCTCCTAACGCGCAAAATCTGAAACTGACGACCCGAGACCATCTGACGAACTCAATTGTTCTAGTGCCACGCGGACACGGTCTCGAATCTGCTAACTGTCTCAAAGGGGAGTCAACTCCCAAGACTGTAACTCATAGGATACCATATGCCCTATGAGGATGGTAGTGCGCCTCTACCAAGCACGAAAAGACTGGTGTGCTACTGACCTTTTTGGTCTGACGCTACTCTGCATGGGATATCTTTTCTGGTGTACTACTGAGCGACCCTTGACTTTCTCGTGGTCGACGTGAAGGGACCTTCGCACCCTTGGTTGGACAATCTCCAAACTTACGTGTACATGTGAAGTTTCGTACTTAACTAACTGTTTACGACTTTACTAACGTGGTTATGGAAGAAGGCGTTCTCATACGTGTCTCCACGATTATTTTCCTACTGTCACACTTTTCTATGCATGATTATGATGTTGTACGAAACCTACTTATACGTATAAAATACAATTACTTGATATGTCTAACTAAAAGGAATTAGGATTTCCTTACCGTGGTGCTGCGACGTTCGTATACTCGGCGCGGCGACATTTTCTTTTCCAAAAGTAAATCCTGCTGTTGGGGACCTTCAAAAGCTGCCCCGACCCCGCCAAAGTCCTGAAATTTACCGTAACCCTAATTTTAGAATTTCTCCTCTACGATATTCTCATGGAAAAATTTATAAATCACTAGGGTTACAAAATTTATGCGTTAACCTTCAAGTATTACCTTTAAGTATAGCGTTTGGGGCTACCCAAGCGTTCCACACAAAATCTGTGGTGAACTACGAACACCAAAACCTAGGATAGGGCAATCAAAACGAAAACATAGGTTAAATTTGTTTCTAAATCAAAGGAAAACCAAGCAGAAAGCGAGAAAAAGGAAGGAATCGAACTCACCGAAACCAAAACGTTCACTTCCACCGGTTAGGGTTGAATCCGACACTTCCACGGCCAAGGAAGGAAAAGGAATGTCCACCGGCGCTCGTAGAGGAGGGAGGAGTGGTCGGAGATGGAAACCGGGAGGAATCGGACGCCGATTAGGGCTTGCGGGAGGCGCGACTTTGATCGCTGCGGGAGACGGACGGTTCGAGCGTCTGTTTGCGGGAGACGGCTGCGGTTTGCGGTTTATTCCCGAGAGATGAGAAATGCGGGTTTTAAATCCACGGCTTGTGGTTTTGATGATCGCATGAGGAAAAAGGGGGGGGAATGCTATTGGCACCCCAACACTAAATCTTTGAATATTAACTCATCCTCACCCCACGCGTTATTAAAACAAAATGCGTCATACCCTATAATTTACGCCCTTGACTGACTAACGGACACTATCATAAGAAAAACATTATACCTTGCCGATGCGCCGCCTTGATCAAAATTCGTCGCGATTTGCCCCTACAAATCAAATAATTTTTCGCGTCAAATTTCGGATGTTACATGTGACCACTTCGGCAACGCCAGATTTAATTCCCGCCGTTTCCAGTAACAGTACAGGCACGCCTTAGGTCACGGGCGTGACCTAGGGGCGTGACCTTAGGGCCGTGACCCGCAGAATGACGAATTTTGACGGTTTTCTCCCAACGTTCCCGGGCTTTCAAGAGGACGGTTCCGCACCTGACACGCCTCCGAGTCACGGGCGTGACTTAGGGGCGTGACCTTACAGAAATTTTCTTATAAATTCTAAATCGAGCAAGAAGCTATGGGGGGATCTAGGGAGTTAGATTTAGTATTTTCAATTTCATAGAATAGTTGTTTTGTTTAATTTCTAATTTTAGAATTTTCTTTCATGCAATCATGTTATTCTTTTCTTTGTTATATAGCTTTTTATATCATGTTAAGTAGCTAATTTTATTATCACTTAATCATGATAAACTTATTTTTGTCAAACTTTCTTTATTTCCACTTCGATTTGTCTTTGATTTTATTTATGTCGAATTCATATCCATGTATATGTTTTCGCTCCATACGGCCAAGGGGTTTCGATTGGCCGAGAGTTCTCAATCCAATAGTGAAATAAAAGTTAGTCAAGGGGTTTCGATTGGCCGAGAGGTCTCAATCGATCAACCTAAGCTTAGTCGATAACGTATTCTCGAGAGAGGCGTTTTCGTAATTTGGGAATCTCCAAGGTCGAAGTAGGCAATTTAGAAATTTGTCTTCATGAAAAAATTATTTTATTTCAAAGAGAGTCTTGATTACGTGCTAACTTTTATTTCATTTTCTTCTTTAGTTTAATTAGCCTTCGATTTATATTTCGATAAAATAATATTAATTTGCGTGAGTAGCAGTAATCAACAGGCCCCGAGTCTAATACGACACTTGATCTTATACTCTAGAACGATAAGTACACCTGCATTATCGATTTAGAATTGTGCTCTAGCGTGAATTTTATCCATCACTGAACACCCAATAAATAATTTTAATCTACCAAACATAAAGGAACCTTGAATATGGCTTCAAAATGAAAATGCTATATTTTCCTGGGAAGAGAGCATTTGAAAATAAGTTAGCTCCAAGGGATCAAATGATGAATATTTTGATCTCAAGTTATAGTTAAGTAAATAAAACAGCTATATTATCACCTGGACAATCAAGGAGCTCTACACAATCAGGAATGGTACATTAGCTATGTTAGACATTATTATCTATACTATATTAAAAAAAGAATTTTGAGTGATCCTGGTTCTAAAATAGGGCAATCAAATGAATATAAGCCCCCTTCAACTTTAATCTCCAGAAGTAAAGGAATGCATGATTTATTAGCACAGGCTAGCATAACAAAAATACATAGTGTTTATAATGCTAGCGGCTATGAACATGGTCACTACATGCACATTGTGCGGCGGCAATAATACCTGATCATCACTAGAGTGACGATCGGTTACTATCGCCTATGCAAACTGCACATATGGGGGGGGGGGGGGAGTCCCCAAGTGAAAAGAATAATGCTTCGTTAATGATTCAAGAGAGCCCTTACTCGTACATATACTTGAGTAATGGAAAACCTAAAAAAAAAAAGACCAAACTACCCCAACCCGGGGTTAATACAAAAAGTCGACTTGGAATAAACTACATATATTACAACTCTCCCCCTCAAGTCGGATGGAAGATGTCGGTCATCCCAAACTTTTGAATATCGTCGGTAAACACATCACACCCCAAGCTTTTGGTAAAACACATTGGTCAGTTGATCTTTGGAATGAACAAACGGAGTGACAACTGTCTTTTTATCCAAGTGATCTTTGATAAAGTGTCGATCAACCTCAACATGCTTTGTCCTGTCATGTTAGACTGAGTTATGAGTGATGTTAACAGCTGCCTTATTGTCACAAAATAAGGAAAAAAGAGCTGTTTCAGCGAAACCCATATCTTGTAACACAGTACACATCCATAGCCTCTCACATAGGCCTTGGGACATGGCACGATATTCTACCTCTGCAGTCGATCTATCCCCAACATTCTGCTTTTTGCTACGCCACATCACAAGGTTTACACCAACAAAGGAACAGTATCCTGTTCTGAACTTTCTATCATAATGACATCCAACCCAATCAACATCAGTAAAAACCTCAATCTTCAAGTTGTTTATGGAGAATAAGAGACCACGACCAGGGGCTTTCTTCATATATCGCAGCAAGCGATACACAGCTTCTTGATGTCTGATCCTGCGAGAATGCATATATCTGTTAAGGATACTGACAAACATGCGTAATGTCAGGGTGTGTGTGAGATAGATATATAAGTTTTCCAACCAATCTTTGATGACGTGATACATCTGTGTGATCACCATCACCATCTTCATCAATCCTGTGATTTTCTTTCATAGAGGTGTTCGCAGGAACACAAACAAGCATACTTTTTTCCTTTAGGAGATCCGATATGTACTTCCGTTGGGATATAAAGGTACCCGACTCAGATCTAATCACTTCCATACCCAAAAAATACCATAATCTTCACAAGTCTTTCACTTCGAATTCAGCAGATATGAGGACCTTAAGATTGACAATCTCCTCTGTGTCATTTCCAGAAATCACAATGTCATCCACGTAGACAATAACAACTACAACCCTATGTTCATGTCTCCGGATAAACATGATATGATCAGATTGAGCTTGCTTGTACACAAACTTGAGCATTGCCGTGAGAAATCTATCGAACTAGGTCTTAGGTGATTGCTTCATGCCATATAAGGATTTCCTTATGCGGCAGACAAGCCCTTCAGCTCCTTTCTCCACAAAATCAGGAGGGAACTTCATGTACACCTCCTCGAGCTCACCATGGAGGAACACATTCTTTATGTCCAGTTGATGGAGGTCCCATTTCAGGCAAGCATCACACGATAGTAATACCCGAATAGAATCCATCTTTGCTACAGGAGCAAAGGTCTCCTGATAATGAACTCCCTGAGTCTGGGTGTATCCTTGAGAGACTAGACGTGCTTTGTACCGTTCCACCTTGCCATCTTGCTTCTGCTTAATAGAGAAGACCCATCGGTAACCTATAGCTTTCTTTCCTGAAGGGAGAGGGGAAACAAACCACGTGTGATTTTTGTCCAAGGCAGACATCTCATCTTACATAGCATGTGTCTAAGCAGGTATCTCCAAAGCTTTCTGCCATGTCTTAGGAATAACGACTAGGGAAAGAGATGAAACAAAAGCGTGATGCATCATAGTAAGAAGATGATAATCCACATGATTAGAAATAAGATGTTACGTACAAGTAGCTTTACCTTTCTTTAGCAATGCAAAAGGGATGTACAGATCGGAATCATCAAAATCTGAGTCTGAAGTCGACACTAGTAGAGGTGGAGCTGTGATAGCCTGTGTACCTGAGCGACGATGGTATCCGCAGGAAAAAGGAGAAATCGTAGTAGAGGAGTTAGGTATCGGGATAGGAGCGGGTACCAGAGTGGAATGAGTGGGAGGAATGGAAGGGAGAAGAGGAAGAGGAACATGAGTAACATTTGTATCACCACTACTCTCCCCGTGATGAAAAAAGTGAGTCGAAGGTTGAAAATAGGATTCTCCCTCCCGAAAGGTGACATACATGGTACAAAACATACACCTGGAGGGGGGGGGGGGGGGTAACAACAAAATCCTTTGGTTGTAGAAGAATAACCAAGGAAGACACAACGTTGAGCCCGATGGTCAAGTTTGTCGTGATGGGGTTGGTGCACATGCACGAAACAAACACACCCAAAGACAGGAGGTGCCAAATGGGAAGTATGAACCACGCCGGAGATGGAGAGACGAGCTAGAGTAGTAAAGGAAAGGACACGAGAAGGACGATGGTTGATAAGGAGAGCAACTGTAAGTACCACATCACCCCAAAAGGATTTATGAAGGTGCATAGTGGCTAGGAGACAACAAGCAACCTTGAGGAGGTGCCGATTTTTCCGTTCGGCCACTCCATTCTGAGTAGAGGTGTGTACACACGTTTTCTGGTGGATGATATCTTGAGAGGTGAGGTAAAAGCCAAAGGCACCACGATCATCATACTCCACTCCATTGTCACTTCGAAGATCACGGATAGAGACATTAAATTGTGTTTGCACCAATTTATGAAACAATTGAAATCAAGGAAAAATTTCATTTTTTTGTTTTAACAGATAAACCCATGTAGTGCGCGAGAAGCAATCAAAAAAAGTGGCAAACCATCGAAAATCAATTAAAGATAAAACGGGGGACGGCCCCCAAACATCAGAATGTATAACATTAAAAGGAACGCTACTAGTAGAAGAAAGATGTGACAAAGTATGAGACATATCATCCATATAGAGCATAATTTTTCAATGGAGTGATTGTCACTGCTCTCCCAAACAGAGCCTATATGATATATGTAGAGAAATGTGAAGAAGGGAAAGAAAAACAATATTTTATTAATTTCTCAAATATCTTTCATGAATACAACACAAGTATTTGTACACTATGTTATTAAAGGCACGCTTACGGCTCAAGGCTCACCAGGCTCAGAGGTTTGCGCCTCCGAGCGCCTTGTTTGCGCCTTTGGAATATAAAAGGCGTGTCTGAGTGAGATTTTTACTGTAAATCTTTTTCTTCAAAAATTAAGAAAAAATAATATAAGAACTCAATAATATTTTATTGATTTAGTGTTTGTGAAAGATAATTGTGTGTTGAGACTTAAATATGATGCAAGTCACCACATTGATTCTATTTTTAAGAGATATAAACGATAGTAATGAATGATTAATTAGTAGACTAGATGAAGAATTTGATCGAGAAACTGAAATAATGTTTGATGCTGATTATTTAAAATGGATGTGGTTGTGGCTTGCCTTTGTCAGGCACGTGCCTGCGCCTAGGCTCCAAGACCCCTTTGTGCTTTGGTGTGCCTTGCACCTTTAATAACGAAGTTTGTACATATATATAGGAGGAGAGAGGAGAGCCTAAACAACATCCTAAGGTGTGTGACTAATCCTTATGAGGGCTTTACTTGAGCTTATTAAATGGGTATTTCTTTACAAGTTATTCAACACTCCCCCGCAAGCTGGAGCATACAAGTCGTAGGAATCAAACTTGGACAAGAACTGAAAATATAGTGACCACGATAAGGCTTTGGTAAGAAAATCAATAATTTGTTCTGCAATAGAAACATATCTTAAAGTCCAATTTCCTTAGTTGAACGTTTTCCCGAATAAAGTGACAATCGATCTCAAAATGCTTGGTACGTTCATGGAACACAGGATTTTTGGCAATATGAATAACAGCTTGGCTGTCGCAGAACAAGTGGCAGGAGAGGAGAGTTTGACACCTAGATCTCCCAGAAGGCTTTCTAGCAATATGAGTTCAGAGACGACAGAGGCCAATGATCGATACTCAGCTTCTGCAAATTAGCGTGCGACGACAAATTGCTTCTTTCTTCGCCATGTAACAAGATGTCCACCGAAGTATGTGCAAAAGCCACCTGTAGAACGACGATTATTCAGAGATCCGACATAATCAACATCAGAGTAGGCAATGAGAGATAGAGTTGAGGGATTATATACGAGTCCTTGTCCAGGAGCAAGACTTCAAGTACCGGAGAATGCACTCAACTGCCTGGAGATAAGAGGTTCGTAGAGCATGCATAACCGTTTGACAACCCCAACAATAAAGGATATATCAGGTCAAGTAACTGTCAAATAGATCAACTTTCCCACAAGTCGGCGACACTATCTCAGGTTTGGAAGGAGCATATCAGAGTCAGAGGAACAAGTACAAAGCTTGTGATTGACATCCATGGGTGTGTCTGCTGTCTTGCAACTAGAGTAGCCAGAGTCATGAAGATCAATGCAATACTTTTTTTGAGATAGGACTAGACCATCGGGTCTTTGAGCTACCTCAATACAAAGAAAAACTCAGAGATTCTCCAAATCTTTGGTCTGAAACATGGAGGCCAAGTGTTCATTGATCATGCAGATACTTTTGAATCATTGCCCGTATTTAAAATGTCATCAACATAAACCAAGAGTATCACGGTGCTTGTTGGACAAGAACGGGTGAATAAAGAGAAGTTAGTCGAGCTTCGAATAAACACAATATCACTAATAACCCGACTAAACTTGTCAAATCATGCCCGAGGAGACAGTTTAAGACCATATAGAGATTTCTTGAGGTGACATACAAGTGACACCCCTATGGTCTCAAAGCCTGGAGGTTGATGCATGTAGGTAGTCTCAACAAGATCATCATTGAGAAAAGTATTTTTAACTGAAACTGATGCAATGGACAATGACGATGAACGGTCAAAGAGATCAAAACACAAACAATGTTTAGCTTTGTAACATGAGAGAAGGTCTCTTCGTAGTTAAGGTCGTATTGTTAAGTAAAACCATGCGTGGCAAGATGAGCTTTTAGTCGTTCAACCATCCCATTTGGAGTATGTTTGATAAGGAAGACTCATTTACAGCTCACACATGTCTGGCCAGGAGGGAGAGGGACAAGATCCTTCCTTCGAATGTTTCTTGGACTTCCAGGCAAGCAAGGAGGAGCCCAAAAATAGATAGAAATCAGTGACAGAGCGACAATCAGAATGATCACTAGCCCAAGTAGCATCAGAGAAAGCAGAAAGCTGGAGGGAACTGCTATTGGAGAAGAACAGACCACGGCCAGTAGTCGCACAAAGGTAACGCAGTACACGCAGCAAGTGAGCATAATGGACTGATGTAGGAGTGCTAACAAACTGGCCCAACACATAGACTGCATGAGCAATATCTGGCCAAGTGATGGTGAGATAGACCAGGCTGCCGACCAAATGACGACATCGAGTGGGGTCATTAAGAGGGATCCCCTCACCAGCCTGAAGCTGCAGATGAAGCTCCATCGGTGTGGCAACAGTGCGGGTGTCGGAAAGAGCATCACGAGCTAGAAGATCAGTAGTATACTGCTGCTGAGAGAGCTGGAACCCCGCAGAGGTGGAAGAGAACTCAATGCCCAGAAAATAGCTCAAAGGTCCCAAATCTGTCATCTGAAATTGCTGTTGCAGGTGATTCTTGACAAAGTCAATGAAAGTCGGGTCAGCACCAGTGATGATTATATCATCCACATAGAGTAGAAGAAGAGCCCGACCTTGGGAAGAGGTGTGAACAAACAGGGCCGGGTCGTGCTGGCTGGGCTGAAAACCAGCGACTGTAAGTACAGAGCTGAAGCGCTCGAACCAGGCTCGAGGAGCCTGTTTGAGACCATAGAGAGCACGACGCAACCGACAAACCATGGCAGGAGGAACAGCAAAACCGGGAGGAGGAACCATGTAGACCTCCTGCTGTAGGTCACCGTGAAGAAACTCATTCTTCATATCCAACTGAAACAGGGACCAACGATGGACAACCGCAACAGCAACAAGTGTCCTGATCGTGATCATGTGTGCCACAGGAGCAAAAGTCTCATCATAGTCTCGACCATGCTCATGCTGAAAACCGCAAACAACCAGGCGAGCCTTGTACCGCTCAATAGAACCATCAGAGCGAGTCTTGATCTTATAGACCCACTTGCAAGTGATGGGAACAGCACAAGGAGGAAGAGGCACAAGATCCCAAGTAGAGGTACGCTCAAGAGCAGCCAACTCATCAGACTTAGCGGCCTGCCACTCAGGAACCTGAGCAGCCTCACGACAGGAACTAGGCTCTGGAGTACTGGTGGAGGTAGCAGGAAGAGCAGTGAGGTCGGGTGGCTGGGTGGTAAAACCGAGGCGATCTGGTGGATGTCGATCTCGAAGGGGGTAACGTCTGGCAGGCGGATCGTCCACGAGACTCTCACTGAAGACTGGGGGCACCTGTGGGGTAGTCGGAGCACGACGAGTGTAGTGGTGGAGAATAGGAGGTAGAGGGCCGGGAGATGGCAGAACATGAGGTGGGGAGGACTCAGAAGAGGGAGATGATGATGATGGTAGTAGCTCTGCTGGTGACTGGTCTGACGGTGGTGGCAAAACAGGTAGGAAAAATAAGAAACTGAATATCAGCCGGGGTAGTGGATGAGGGTGAAGCAGAGGTGGATGAAGAAAAGAAGAAAGGTTGGACCACAACGAAAGTGACAACACGAGAAATACGAAGATGGCGCGCAACAGGGTCATAACAGCGGTAACACTTGTGCTCTGAGCTGTAGCCTAGAAAAACACATGCAACAAACAGAGCAGAGAGCTTAGTCTGCTCACGTGGGGGTAATAGGACATAACACAGACATCTGAACACACGAAGATGGGTGTATCGAGGAGGATGAGAGAACAAACACTCACCGAGACACCGACCCTGAAGGAAAGTGGATGGCTGAAGGTTGATGAGATAGACAGCGGTGGAGACAGCCTCAACCCAAAAATGTGGGGGAACATGGGAAGCCAAAAGAAGAGTGTGAGCGGTCTCAATGATGTGGAGATGTTTCCTTTCCGCAGTGTCATTCTGGGAATGAGCACCAGGACAGGAGAGCTGCGGGAGCGTTCCATGAGAGGCGAGAAGGTCACGGAACTTATGTGATAGGTACCCCCCCCCCCCAGAGTCGGAGCGAAAAATACGAACAGAGGAGGAAAACTGAGTACGAACCATGGTGGAGAAAGTAACATAAACCTGAAAAAACTCAGCACGAGAACGCAACATATATATTCAAGTGAAACGAGAAAAATCATCGATAAACAAGACATAATAGCGGTAACCACCCTTGGATACAAAAGGAGCAAGCCCACATATACATCAGAATGTACTAACTCAAATGGAGCCAAAGACCTACACATACTAGACTGATAGGGGAGTTGTAGCTGTTTTCCAAGCTTATAACCCGTACAAGAGTGACTAGTGTCATCAGATACACGACCCAAAACACCATGACAAACAAGAGCTGAGAGACGGGAGCCACTGGGATGACCAAGACAATGGTGTCACTGACGAAAGGAAACAGCGGGAAGACATAAAAGAAGAGCGGCTGGGGACGGTGTGACTGATGGCAGACGAAGGTACTCAAGGAGATATACCCCACTATGGAGACGACCACCTCCAATGAGGGTCCTTGTAAGACGATCCTGCACATGACAAACAAACTCATAAAAAACAACAAGGTAACCACTAGAGGCAAGCTGGCTGGCGGAGATGAGGTTCATGGAGAGCTGAGGGATCTAGGCAACATCAGGAATGTGGAACTGAGGGGTGTGAAGAAGACCACGACTGGTAATAGGAAGGGTGGTGCCATCAACAATAAGAATATGTAGGTCGGAGGAAACAGGCTGGCAGGCATGGAGATGGGTGGCATCGTAGGTCATATGAAAAGAGGCTCCAGAGTCAAGTAAACACGAAAACATAGAGATAACTGACGGGGCAGAGGCCACTGAGGGATTAGTAGAGATAGAGGCTTGACCAACTGTGGATGCAGATGTACTCGGGAAGGTGCCTGAAGATAGCTGCTGAGCCAGCTGTTTGAGCTGCTCAGAGAAGGAGGCTGTCGGAGGAGGCACAGGCAGAACTGGAGCTGCAAGCTACTGGGTGTCACGAGACTGGATGTTCTGCTGGGAGCGCTGAAGCTTGCGACACTCAGACACTCTGTGGCCCGGTGTATGACAATAATGATAGCGAACAGACCGCCGCTGCGCAGCATTGGGACCCTGGGAAGGGGGTCCGTGGGTAGGAAACGGAGCAGACGGTCGCACAGGAGTACTGAGCCCTGGAGAAGGTGGCAGCGGAGGCTGCAGAGTAAACTGAGGAGCAGCCAAGACAACATGGGGGAGGTAGTGTGTTGCGTCCCCTCCATGGTACGAAGACGAGTCTCCTCCGCCAGAATCGTGGACAGATCCATTGAAGGCCGACACCGAGATCTGGTGCAGGATCGATCGGTGCAGAAAACGGAGGAAGTAGACGGAGGAAGCAGCCAACCAGAGGAAGCAGCCGAAGGAAGGATCGAGCAGATCGACGCAGTCGATCGGAGGAAGCACCAGAGGAAAGATCGAGCGGATCGACGCAGTAGAGGAGCGAGATCGATCGATCGGAATCGACGAGCGGGATCGACGCAGTAGCGGGATCGATCGGCGGCGCAGACGAGCAGGAGAGGGATCGGGAAAGTTAAACCCACGCTCTGATACCAACTTAGAAAAATGTATTGCATTCCATTGATGACCCATCTTGGGGTTATATAAATACAAAGACCCGAACATATACCGGTAAATACAGATAAGTCCCTATACATACACACAATCTCTAACACTTTTAGTCGTTCAACACATGTCGCCAACCACCCCGAATGCTGAAAAGCCTCCTGCAAAGAACTAGAGTTGGAAACAAACGAGAACAAGGCCGCACAGGTGTGAAGTATCAGATATAATTGATGCAAAGAAACAAAATTATTGATGGAGTGAGCTGTAGAAGGCGTGTCCGATCAGCAAAGCGCAAAGTTTCATCAGCAGAAGGAGCATCCGAGCGAGGATGACAAGTGCACACATGGAGAAAAGGAGGTGAATTGGTGGGTCTGGGGGAGGGAGTGGGAAGAAGAGGTGGTTCAAGAGAAGTGATAGGAATGGCAGGACGTGATAGGAGAGGAGGTGCAGGAGAGGCCAAAGGTGAAAAGGCTGATCTTCGAGAAAGGTTACATCCACACTTGTTACTAATTTGCGAGTGGAGGGAGAATAATAGACATAGCCATTTTGGGTGCGGAACCAACAAACATATAATTAGTAGAGCGAGGATCAAGTTTGTCAGTTGCAGGGCCAAGGAAGTGAATATAACAGGTGCAGGCAAAGATACGAAGCGTTATGCAAAAAGAGAGAGGTGGAATGGGGAGAGAAGACTGAATGAAGTGGAAAAATTAAGAACAGATGACGGCATGTGATTGATGAGATAGCAGGTGATGGACACCGCAAAATGCCAATAGACCTTGGACACCTGCATTTGAAACACGAGTGAACGGGCAACGTCCAGGAGATGGTAGTTCCTGTGCTTAGCAACGTCATTCTATTGGGGTGTGTAAGCACATAAGGTTTGGTGGAGGATACTGAACTCAGTACAAAGGTTTTGAAATGCATGACTCATATACTCAAACACATTAGCGGTCTGAAGAGTCTTAATAGTAGTAGAGAACTGAGTACGTAAATCAACATTAAAGGCTTGAAAGACACGAACCAATTCAGTGCAATCGCAAAGTAAGCACGATCATGCCATGCAAGAGTAATCATCAATAAAGGTAAGAAAATAGTGATCACCAAAAACACTAGCTATTTTATAGGGACCCCAAATGTCTGAATGAACTAAAAATAAAAGGAGCATTGCCCCAAGTACAATGAGAAGAAAAAGAAGAGTGATGTTGCTTGTCGAAGATGCATGATTCACATGTCAAGTCAGTGAGGGACACATCACATCTAGAAGAGTCTTCTTCAGAATGGGGAGAGAAGCATGCTCAAGACGTCGATGCTAGTCAACATAGGTAACAAAAGAGAGAACAGTGGGGGAATATCCAAGGTGTACAACCCATTAGACAATCGTCCTATACCAATGATATTCCGCGTCGGTCGATCCTGCGCAACAAAAGAGGAAGAAAATGTTACAGAACAATCGAAGTCCTAAGTAAGACGATTGAAAAAAAGAAGATTAAAATGAGAGCTTGAGATATGAAGAACCGAGCGAAGAGAAAAGATGAAGTTAGGTCCAAGTTGCCAGAATCATGAATAAGATTAGTGTCACCACTGGGCTGGAGAGACAGTGTCGGGAGTATAAGGTAGTGTTAACTTCAAGAGCATGGAACATACATAGAAGAGAGGGGGCAGGGTGCAAGATGAGAGGAAATTTGCACGGCCCTGTGGAGATGTGGGGGAACACGGGCCATCATCATGGTTATGTTGAGACTTCTTTTTAGGCTTGTTGGGCAGTGAGATCTGTCGTGGGAGGCTAATATTGAATCAAGGCTTCAATAAGAGTCTTGGACCGTGCAACAAAGGAAGTCAGGTCATGATCCACTCCTAAATCAAGAGACTGGAGATCAATGAAGATGTCAAACAGGTATTGCAAACTGTGCTTGCATAGCATTGTCTGTTTCATGATACATGGTCATCCAGTAGGGTTCACTTTCCATAGAGTTCCAAAGCCACGTTTAAATGTGCCCATCATCGCGGAGCCAGTACTCGGCGGGGGATGTTAGTTGTGCCTTAGTAAGGTGATGAAGAAGCCCTTTGGTTTAGAAGACACGGCGTACCGAGTGGACCAAATCCGCAAAATTTTTCCAACCACTAAGAGAGATAGTAGCGATCTGGATCTCATCCTGAACTTCTGAAGGAGTTGTCGGTGCACGAGCCGGAAGAGGCGGGGCAGTGTTGGATCCCCAGTTTGGATATGAGCTAGGTTCACTAATTAGGATGAGTTTGACCCACATTGTATAGCAAGGGTCAAGTCTATGAGTGCTAGAGTTTAGGCTAAGTCATTAGGTTCAACCTTCATGGACCAGCCAACAGATGACCTCAGTAGACTCAGACTTAGAAGAATTCAGAGTTCAAAATTATCATTTCGAAATTCTTCGAACTCAGCTCAACGATCGTCGATCGCAGATCGACGAACTCAGAGTTATTTCTTTGAGTTGAGATCGACGATATTAGAGCTCAGGTCGACGATCTCTTCATTCAGACAAATTCTCTGATCGACGAAATCTGGAGTTCAGCTTCAACAGATTCTTTCCAGTTTAGTTTCCCTGAACTCTGCTAGACGAAGACAGATTCTTAGCTTGACGAACTTGGAGCGCAGATTTGGCAAGTTATTTCCATAATGCAGTTCGCTGAGCTCTGGTCGACGGACAGGATTTATCAGCTCGACGAACTTGGAACTCCAGTCGACGAATTCTATTCAGAACTCGACGAATTCTGTCCCGATCCAGACTTAGGAGTTTTCATTATTTCTGTCCTTATCTATTATATTATTTAGCAGTGATTTCCTGAGTAATTAACGCTCAAATTCTCCTGAAGATATTTTTAACTCCATTTTGACAGGACCACCAGTTCCAGGGACTACATCTACTTCTACTTCCAGTACACATACTGTTCCACCACCTGAATGGACAGATGCTCAAAAGAAGGTCAAGATAGCTGATGCCAAGACCATGAATATTTTGGCTCAAACAATGTCTGATGACATCTTCTAGAAAGTGGCTGAGTGCACATTAGCCAAAGCTATCTGGGATTCTCTTAACCAGATGGTTGCTGGTTCTGCAGATGAGAGAAAGGACAGAAGATCAAACCTCATCTCATAATATGAGATATTTAAGAAAGATGAGTCATAATCTGTGAGTGACATGTACAAAAGACTAAGCTCAATCATCAATGAGTTGAAGACTCTGGACAAGGACATCACCCTCATAGAGGTCAATGACAAAATCCTCATGTGCTTCCACAGCTCATGGGATTCCAGAATATGGCCAATCAAGGAGGCCAGAAATCTTAAGGAGATTTTCACTGAATCTCTTCTTGGAAAGCTCAAGTCCTATGAACAACTAATAAAGACAAGAGAAGCTGTAGAGCAGAAGACTCTTTCAGCAGCAAGAAAGGAGAAAAGCATAACATTCAAGGCATCTGAAGAAAAGAAACTCCAACAGCTAGTGAAGAACTTATGAGTCTTTTAGCTAAGAGATTTTACAAAATGACAAATAAGAATTTCAGAAGAAAGTCATCTAGGCAAGATGACAAGCCAAGATATGACAAGACCATAACTAAAGAAGTTATTTGCTTTAGTTGCAGGAAGTCAGGACACTTTATATCAGAGTGTCCAGAGAACCAAAAGAAGGAGAGAAGAAGAGAAAAGGAACCCAGGAAGCAGCACTACAGCAAGCCCTCCTCCAGCAAGCATAAAAGGAAGGAGAAAGGTTTTATGGCTGTAACAACCCGATTCTTGATTAAATGATAATAAGGTTTATAATAATAATTATATTAATATAAACCTAATATATCCCCCTCTTATTAAACATAATTCCTACCTACCCGAGCCCCCCCCCCTTCTTTATTTTCCCGCATCCCGCAAAACCGCGGGAAAGCCCGTCTCCCGTGTCGATCCCGTCTGCCGCAACTCCCCCATTCCCGTCTCCAGCCAGCCGCGCGCAGGTCGCCGCCTCCTCCTGCTCCAGGCGCCGACTCCTCCGGCTTCTCCTCTTGCTTCGGTCGACAATTTCCCCGCCCCCTCTGATGCTAGGGCTGGCAGCCTCCTGCTCCTCCAGAGGCCGACTGCTCCCTTCCCTCTTTCTCCTAGGGTCGGTAAGGCCTCCTCTTCGTCGATCAGCGAAGGCAGCCACCTCCCCTTCCCTCGGCATCCCTCTTCCTCTCCGATTGAGCCGATTTTGCAAGAAGAGCGTCTAGGGTTTCCTTCCCTCTCTTCTTTGGGCCCGGTTTTGATTCCTACTGGTAAGATTCCCCTCTTGTTCATCTCTATCCAGATTTTCATGAGTTTTCTTGTAAAGATTATGCTCCGATTTCATATATTTTGTGATCCAAGATTTTTGCCCATATCGTAGTCGTCTAACCCTTGTGTATGTGTGTTTTCCAGTGCCCCTCCTCGTTCCTAGTGGTGGAATCGCTCCAAATTCTCTCTGAATTAGGGTTTCCCCTAACCCAATCATCGCCAAGTCTCCGCTTCTGTGTGGTATCTCTCGTCTCCTCACTCATGATGGAGGTAAATTTCTTAGTCCTCTCTTGATCTAGTTATATATCGATTCATGCCTATGTTAGTGTGATGTTGATTTGCTTTGTCTCTGTCATCGTTCTTGTACAGGTTTAAAGTAGGGTTCCTGTTTTTGCTACCGTCGGTTAGCCGTCTCCGTCAGATTCAGCCTCTTTCAGGCAAGTAGAGATCACTTCTCTCGTGCAAATATTGAACTTAATTGTTTTGTCTGACCTTATATTTATATGAATTAATCTTTGATAGCTGGTTTTGCCAGTTAAATTTTGGCATTGAATTATTTATTAGACTTGTTCCTAGTTTGATGTTCACGCGATAGAATTAGCACGAGTCGTGAATATAAATAATGATATTTGAGTAATTGGGAGACGAGTTAGTGAATGATAGTTAATTGGATATTCAATTTGAGGATTTGTATTTTTATTTGATGAATAAAATGATGACAGTAAGCTTAAGTACGAGCATTAATAGATTTGAATGATCATTGTTAAGGCTCCTGGTTAGGGATTTAAAGATGGTTGAGTTATTGTCACGCTCGTACCGTACACACTGTTGAATTGGAAAATCACATTTGTAACGAATTACGGATAACAAATATATGCTTGGTGATTCGATATCATGCTCGGTAGTGAACGCATGTTTTTCTTGGAAGATAACTGTGCCCTAGAAATTGTTAACCTAGGCGAATTTTTGACATCTCCGATCCAATACACTTCAACTTACCTTTGCTTTTTACTCGAAAATTTTTCCGGTTTCTGATGTCTGTCTGGTTTCTGATGTCTATCTGGTTTCTGATGTTTGTCTGATTGTAAGACCCGAGTAAAACTTATTTCCAATCTGATCTTTCTCGTTGACGTGAATCTGTATCACGATCTGAAGTTTCCTCTCATAATATTATCATAAAATAATATGATAAATAATCTCGTATGAAACAAGAAAACAAATCCGTGGTTGTAAGCGAATCCTTGAACTGTAGCGTCTAACTGAGCATCTGTCTGTTGGCATGGTCACGGCAAGCAGGATTACTTTTCCGATAAGACTTGCACTCAGATCTGATTGTGAGTCATGTGCGTCCGCTATAGCATCTACACCATTCATCGATCACAGCTTATAACCTATTACATGAATAATTTTATGTTATTCTCCGGAGTAGTCTAATTAACTATCTTGATCTGTTTAACTTTTTGTTTGTTTGTCCCGGATAGTTTTGCTTCATGAGAATCTGATACTCATACTTTTTTTGCTTCTATTACTGTTCTGTATTTTACCTTGCTCATTCTGTTTATTTCAATGTTCTGAGGCTTTTCCTTTGTGTTTTGGAATTGCCTTAGCTTTCGTGTCAGCGCCGCCAGGTCCCCGAGCCCTGTCTGCTTCAAGTTTCAGGTTCTATGTTTACCTTTTTTTCTGTCAAATAATTCTTTTATGCAATAATTGCAATCAGCCATTTTCTCTGGTATCATGGACAACTGCTAGGCTATAAAAATATTTATGTACTAGAATCTGAAATTAACGCATGTGCACCCTCTGTTGAATTATAACTGCATGAGAACTATTGTAGTAGCCTGTAAAACATGAATTTTACCAAGTACATGTGCATCAAAACTCTTTTCACTGATGAATTTAAAAGCTTCCGCATAAAAATCAAGTTATTTTACTCAATAATAACTATTATCAGCTTCTATATTCCCGCCTTAGCAGACATGGCTTTCTTTCCGCCCATGCCTGTGACATCACGACTCGTCTCAAAGCGCACTCTGACTTATTCGAGACGGGTCGTGACAATGACTAACACTTGAAGTGAAACTGAAGATGAATCTTCATCTTCTAGCTCCAGTGAAGATGAAGAAGAGGCTAAGGCAAAGGAGATTTGTTTGATGGTCATTGATGCATCAAGCAGCCTATCAGAAGCTGAGCAATCAGACAGTGAAGAACCATCTGAACCTGAGGTAGAGCAGGTATTGTCTTCCTTTGATTTCAATTCAGAAAATTTTAGAACTGAATTTAAATCTGTATGCATTGATTTAATTAATTCTGAAAAATAGATTAAACATGTTAGAGAAAAATTGACTGAACAAGAAATCTTGCTTTCTGAGAATATCAAACTAAAAGATGAATTAACCCTAACTAATGAACAGATCATTACATTAAAAACTGAATTGGCTGAGGCAAGGCAACTTGAAGAATCCCTAAATGGGAGAAGTATCAAGCTGATGGACATCACAAGCACAGTGAATGTCAGGTTTAATGACAAGCTGGGCTTTGGTGCTTCATCAAGCCAACCCCCACTGATTCAGAAGAATATTTTAACAACTCCAATAAAATTTATTTCAGAAAAGGGCAAGTAAAAGATAAATAATAATAATGTCAAACAAACAGAATTAAAACAAAAGAATAAGAAAAAGAGAAAGAATAAGAAAGGTCTTAACCATAACAATGTTCAGCAGATTTCGTCGAACTCAGATCGACAAAATGTGTACAGTTCGTCGAACTCAAGCCGACGAACTCAGAACGCAAACTTTTATTACAATTATTCTCTGAACTGCGATCGACGAAACCAGTATGGTTCGTCGAGCCGAGATCGACGATATTGGGGCCCAGAGAATGAATACTTTCATTCTCTGAGTGGAGTTCGACGAACTCATCCTCATTTGTCGACCTCAGATCGACGAACTTACCAGAATTCGTCGAACCCAGTTCATTGTAACAAAAATTTTAATTCATATAGAACATTTAATCAACCAAGACAATATGTTAATCCATTCAACCAGTGGATAATTTTACATAGAAGATTTCACTCCTTAGGTTATAAAAATCAACCAGAATACTCATACATTTCCAGTTTTAATTATGTAAATAAACAAGTACCCAAGATAACCTAGGTCAAGAATAGCTAATCTGTTTTATTGCAGGTGAAAGACTATCCCACCACAGAGCAATAGTGGTATCTGTATAGTGGCTGTTCAAAGCATATGACTGAAAACAAGAACAACTTAATCAACTATAAGTCAAAGTAGGACCAAAAGTAATATTTGATGATTTTAATTGTGGCCAGAATGAAGGATATGGAAAGGTAAAAATTGGAACAGTCACCTTCAGGAAGGTTGCTTATGTAAGTGGACTGAAGCACAACCTTATATTCATAAGTCAGTTATGTGATGAAAGCTTTCAGGTATCATTTAACAAAACTTCATGTATTATTACTTCTGTAGATAACCAAGTATTATTAACTAGTACTAGAGTATGAAATATCTATGTAGTAAATTTTAAGTTAGCTAAAACTGAAATATGTATGTTTAACCGAACTAGTAATAATAATGATCTTTGACATAAAAGATTAGGACATGTAAACCTGAAAAACAATGCTAAACTCTCTAGGGACAACCTTGTTAGAGGATTGCCTTCTTGCCCCTACAAGAAGAAAAGTCTTTGCAGGGCTTGTCAGTTAGGCAAACAAACTAAAAACAGCTTTAAGTAACTTAATAAGAGTGATTCACCTAGGATTCTGTATTTGCTACACATGTATCTTTTTGGACTCATTGTTGTACAGAGCCTAGGAGGGAAGTCTTATACCTTAGTAATTGTTGATGACTTCTCAAGAATCACTTGAGTGTTCTTCTTAAAAAACAAGTCAGATAACTTCAAGATTCTTACAGATTTTCTTAAGAGCATAAACATTGAATACTCTACTCCAGTTGCATTGATCAAAAGTCAGCATGGTACTGAGTTTGAGTCTCTTCTCATGCAACAATTCTGTGAGAAGGAAGGTATCAGACATTATTTCTCTGCTCCTAGAACTACTCAACAAAATGGAGTAGCTGAAAGAAAAACAGAACACTAATTGAAGCTGCAGACACATTATTTGCAGATGCTCACTTGCCCCTATCTTTTTGGGCAGAGACTGTGAGCACAACAAACTATGTACTGAATAAAAGTTTGATACACAAACTTAAGGGTAAAACCCCCTATGAACTACTCAAAGGGAAAAACCTAAAGTAGATTATTTTAGAATTTTTGGTTGCATTTATTACATTCATAACAACAACAAGAAACACATTAGAAAGTTAGAAGTCAAGGCTGAAATGAGAATTTTCCTTAGATATTCCCAAGTAAGCAAGACTTATAGGGTATACAATAAATCATCTATGAAAATAAAAGAGTCTATTCATATTTCTTTTGATGAAACTAACATGTTTTACAAGGAGAAGATTTCTTCTACCAGTGAGAACTTGCAGGAACCACATCTGTGTGAGAAGTTGGATGAATTGACCCTCACCAATGAGGCTGTTACACAACCTTCTCCACATATTGTTGAAGATAGTGAAGATGATGACACTGAACTCAGTGAAGAGCCAACAACAGTTATAATTTCACAGGAGGAATTAATTCCCCAAGCTGTTGCTCAACCAACTCCTCCTACTGAATTAGTCACACTTAGAGATCACCATGTATCTCAAGTGATTGGAGACATATCAGTTGGTGTGCAGACAAGGCATCAACTCCACCAGGACATGATGCATACCTGCTTCATATCTCAAACTGAGCCTCAATCCATTAAAGATGTTGAGCAAAATCCACACTGGATCATTGCAATGCAAGAGGAGCTCAACCAATTTGAGATATGTAGAGTTTGAGATTTAGGTCTAACACCCAAAGACTACCCAGTTATTGGAACTAAATGAGTATTTAGAAATAAACTGAATGCTCAAGATCTTATCATAAGGAACCAGATTGAATTAGTTGTTCAAGGATATAGACAAGAGCAAGACATAGATTATGACCAAACATTTGCCCATGTTGCAAGGATAGAAGCAATAAGGATAATTCTAGCTTATGCAGACTACAAGAAGTTCATAGTATACCAAATGGATGTCAAAAGTGCATTACTAAATGGTGAACTCAAGGAAGATCTATGTGGAACAACCACCAGGTTTTATTTCTTCATCTCATCTATCTTATGTTTTCAAATTGCATAAGACTCTTTATGGTCTAAAGTAAGCTGCAAGAGTTTGGTATGAAACCTTAGCTAGCTTTCTCTTAGAGCATAACTTTTCTAGATGCATAGTAGATAAGACTTTATTTATCAAGCATCATCATGATAAAATCTTGTTAGTACAAATATATGTAGATGACATTATATTTGGTTCTACATATTCCAAACTATGCAAAAGTTTCTCCAACCTTATGCATTCCAAGTTTGAAATGAGTAGCATGAGTGAGATCTCCTACTTCTTTGATCTCCAAGTGAAGTAGTCCCCTGATGACATCTTCATATCTCAATCCAAGTATGCTAAGGAGCTAATAAAAAGTTTTGGGATGGCTGATGCTTCAGCTAAGAAAACACCTATGACTACAAATGTTGTGATTGATTCTGATGAACATGAGAAACCTGTAAATCAGAAACTATATAGGGTCATTGTTGAGTCCATGTTGTATCTCACAGCAAGTAGACCAGACATCATGTTTGTTACATGTCTTTGTGCTAGATTCCAGGTGAACCCTAAATAATCTCAACTTATTTTCTTAAACAAGAATTTTGAGATATATAAAGAGTTACCCTAATTTAGGACCCTGGTATCCAACTGAGTCAGAATTTGAGTTAACTGGATAATCTGATGCTGACTTTGCTGGATGTAGAGTGGACAGAAAGAGCACATCAGGGACATGTCAGTTCCTTGGTGATAGGATAGTGTCTTGGTTTTGAAAGAAGCAAACATCTGTGTCTACTTCAACATCAGAAGCTGAGTACATAGCAGCTGGCAGTTGTTATTCACAGATGCTGTGGATTCAGAACTAACTCCTACAATATGATGTCAACTTAAATAATTCAACTCTACCTTGTGATAATACCAGTGCAATTTCTATTGCACAGAATCCAGTGCATCATAGTAGAACTAAGCATATATATGTAAGACATCATTTCATTAGAGAGTGTGTAGACAAAAAGAAAATTAATCTCACATTTGTCTCTACTGATTTACAAAAGGCCGACATCTTCACCAATCTTTTGGATGAAAAGAAACATCTATTCTTTCTGAATCAGCTAGTTATGATAAATGGAGAAGCATTAATTTAACTTTCTGTCTGAGGTCGAAGAATTTGTCACAGTTCGTCGAACGGAGATCGACGAACTGAGAAAAGTTCTTGAGAAAATTCGTCGACCTGAGATTGACGAACTCTCTGTGTGTGAAGTTTTGTTCGTCGAACGGAGATCGACGATATTGCTTCAGAAAATTTTTCGTCGACCTGAGCACGACGAAAACTTTTCTCTGCTTCAGACTGAGATCGACGAACTCTTTTGTCAATAAAATATTTCGTCGAACTCATATCGAAGAATTTTGTTTATTTCGCAGGACGGAGTCTGCCGCTTCATATTCTGAAAATCATATAACTAGATTTTCTACGAGCTTCATCACGCGCTTTCTGTTCCCTTTGCACTTGATCTTTCTGTTTTCTTTTGCAGGCGATCAATGACGATTCCGGCGAGCTCTCTTGCAGCAATGAAATTCGACATGGGATTCGATATAGACTTCGAATCATTCCAACATTCTGATCAAATCTTCCTGGATATACTGAAATTATTTGAGGAACAATAATTAAAGAACTTCATGTCAACCAGAATAAATATAGTTGCTAAAGAAATCAGAGAATGAGTGTTCACCTCGTCTACTCCAGACGCCGACACGATGATAAGCACAATATCTGGTAACCAAGTGTCTTTAACTCCAGCAATCTTAACTGAAATTTTTGATTTGATAAATGGTGAAAAAGATATAGAGATTGATAGTTCTGAATTTGATGACATGTTGAATAAGATGGGTCATATTGGAGAGAACCCTAATAAGCTGTTAAAGAAAAATGTATCTATTGAATATAAATTTTTAGTTAATGTGGTGGGCAAGGTATTGCTAAGAAATCAGTGAATTGGGCAAGGATTCTATTTGACTTGATAAAGAAGAAGAACAGTAAGAAAGAAGTGTGTTTTGGACGAATTCTGGGAATTTTCCTACAGGAAAAGGTAGCTGAATCACTGGTCTCCCAAACCATATTCATTAATGCTTCCAAAATGCTAACATGTGCCTTGTTTGGAAGGTGGGAGAGGACCATCCCAAAGTCATCCAAGGCTTCAACCTCTTCCAGAGCATCTGAGGATACAAGAGTTGTAACAGCAGATCCCTCACCCCCAGAAGTTGTTCCCTCCATCAACATTCCATCCACCCAGATTCAAACACCATCTCAACAACCTACACCTCCATAAATTTCAATTTCTTCATCCACCCTCCAACAACCATCCTCATCTCCTGCTCATACTTCAACACCAATTCAATCTCATACATCAACCAACACCACTTCAATCTCCAGAGCATACCACACCACCCAAATCCCCACTTACTCTTCATCTAGCTGACATCCCCCTCCATAACCTCTCATCCATTCCATCCTTTGATTTACTATCATCTCCCATCAATACTCCATCACCTCATGATGAGCCCATGACAGACACCACTCATTTCCCTTCATCATCCATCCTCCATCCTTCTGTATCAACTCAGACACCCTCTGAGTTTATGCAAATGGATTCCCCTTCCCTTCCCTCCCTTGTGGAACACCTCACTCCCCTTCTCTCAAAGCTTATAGCAGAGGCCATTAAACCTCTTGCTGATTCTATTTCATCCCTATCTGCCCTCATTTCTGCTGCCCCCACTGTCCCTCTTCTTTTGGGGGTCTGGCTTCAGGACCCACTGAAACCAGGCAGGGGGAGATATCCAGTGAAGAAGCTCCAGTCTCCTCTCCTCCGGCAGTAGCAGAAACAGCAGCAGTTTTGCAGATAGATGAGCTAGCAGATGGAGATGCAGATGTATATATGGTTACAGAAGTTGAGACAGCAGTTGATATGCTTTGTACAGATGAGCAAGTTGACTTGCCAGAAGTTTTGACTATTGGTGATTGTCTTCTCAATCCCACAGTAGATATATTCAATTTGTTAAATTTTTTTTGATACAGCTTATTTGAATTTTCTTCTAGAAGTCTGCCCAGAGCAATATATAACAATAGTTTGTTATAACTCACCAATAAGCCCTGAAGTTGTTAATCAACTAAAGACAAGTTTTGCAGCACCAGTGATTTCAGAAGAACATGTGACTGAGAATGTTCTTGAACAAGTCTCTACTCCAGAGCAAAAAGCTCTTTCCCTTCCTACTTACAAAATGGATGATAGTCCTTTACCAGACCTGGATGATATTATACTTGCAGATGTAGAGGAAGAGAATCAAACTATTTCTGAAAATATTGTTGCTCCACCAGAAGCTACAGAACCTCAAGTGCTTCCTCAAGCTGAGAAACAAATTTCTAAGGAAGCCTTGAAGGAGATTAATGATATGTATGATAATCCTCCAGAATCCTCTGATGAAGATTCTAATGAATCTGATGATCCTAAAGCCAAGAGGAAGATTGCTAAGAAAAGGAAAGCTGTCCCAAAGGCTGCTCCCAAGCCAAATCCTACCCATGACACTCCATACTACATTCTACAAAAGATTACTCCTTACCCTGGGATGCCACAATGGATGTGGTTATCTAAAAATGAGCAGAAAAAAAGGAAGAAGAGAAGAAGGTACAGATCTCCTCCTAAGCACTTCAGGAAAGACCATCCTCCTCCTCCTCCATCAGCTGGGGCCTCTGGAGGTGTGACTCATAGATCAGCTCCTGTTACCAAGACCTATCAGAGACACTCCAAGCCAAGTTCACAAGGCAGCAGTTAACAGCAATCCTCTCAGAGCAAGCCTCCTCCTACTACAGATAAGAAAAGTACTTCAGCTTCTCCTGATATTTCAAAGTACTCAAGTCCTAAAAGGCCAGAATCTCCACATATCCCTTTTGTAGATCCAGAACAGGAAACAACTGCAAAAATGACCAGGTTTCAAGAGCTGGTTGGACTTTCTATGATCAACAAAGGTAAAGCGGAAGGAAAAGATCCATCACAGTACTCTACAATGTCATCTTACAGAAAAGACGAGCTCAAGAGGTATGTTAAAGCTAATAAATTTTTCAATGTATATGACTATATGAATCTGCATCCTGAAGCAGTAGTACCAAGGGCCGCCTCTTGCAACATAATTGGAGCATCATACATGACTATGTCAAAAAGAGAAGCTGCAAATCCAAATAGAGAAATTATATTCAGACAGCCCTCTGAAAAATCTGACAGCTGACAAAGACAAGCCAAAGAAGAACAGATAACTGTTGTGTTTAATTTTTATTTTTTTATGAACTCTATTTGTTAATCATGAAGCACCTGTGTACATATTTGCTGGATGTTTTATTTTCTGTCAGATATATTTTACTCTGCTTTATGATTGTTTTCTTTTGCTTGTATTAGTGACCTCACCCAAATAGGGGGAGATTGTTGGATCCCCAGTTTGGATTTGTCCTAGGTTCACTAATTAGGATGAGTTTGACCCATATTGTATAGTCAGGGTCAAGTCTATGAATCCTAGAGTTTAGGCTAAGTCATTAGGTTTAACCTTCATGGACCAGCCAGCAGAGGACCTCAGTAGACTCAGACTTAGAAGAATTCAAAGTTCAAAATTATCAGTTCGAAATTCTTCGAACTCAGCTCGACGATCGTCGATCGCAGATCGACGAACTCAGAGTTATTTCTCTGAGTTGAGCTCGATGATATTCGAGCTCAGGTCGACGATCTCTTCATTCAGACAGATTCTCTGATCGACGAACTCTGGAGTTCAGCTTCAACAGATTCTTTCCAGTTTAGTTTCTTTGAACTCTGCTCGACGAAGACAGATTCTTAGCTCGACGAACTTGGAGCGCAGATTTGGCAAGTTATTTTCAGAATGAAGTTCGCTGAGCTCTGGTCGACGAACAGGATTTCTCAGCTCGACGAACTTGAAACTCCAGTCGACAAATTCTGTTCAGAGCTCGACGAATTCTGTCACGAGCCAGACTTAGGAGTTTTCCTTATTTCTGTCCTTATATATTATATTATTTAGCAGTGATTTCCTGAGTAATTAATGCTCAAATTCTCTTGAATATAATCGTTATTGGCAGCATTAATTATGGTCTTTATCAGGGTTAATTACTTGCTTATTTTAATGAGACAGTTGGGGAAACTCATTAAAAGACATATTCTACCTGTTTCATTCTCCAGATCAATCAGCAATTAATGCTTGAAATTTAAATTTCAAAGGAGAATTTTCACAGCAGAATATAAAAGAGATTTTCTCTTTTCAGACCAATAGAGACTCGACATCCGACAAGCATTGGCAACACAAGAGAATACAGAGAAAAGATACAAAAACATACAGAAGAATATTTGCTTCTTCTCTGTGTGCTGAAAACATTTTGTTTTCACCTTGTTCTTTCTGAAGACTGAAGAAGAACAACCATCAAATATCAAGAATCTTCTTCAACTTCTACTACAGGAATATTCAAGGATAGCAACTTTGAATCAGTCAGAAAATTCCTGGATCTCTTCAAGACAAGGCAAAAGACCTACACCCTGAGCAAGGCTCCAAGCTTTCTGAACCATTCTTTACTTCAAAAGGAGCTTTGACAACAGAAATCAACAAATCTTCTCTGTTGAATAGAGAAAAGAGAAGACATCATCAACTCTCCCAACCTCCTGTAAAAGGGTTTATCAACTCCCTTCAAAAGTTTATTCTTGGTTTTTGGGCATCTGATCAAAAACCTAAAGGGTTGTGAGATCTCCCTGTAAATAGATCTTGTGGTGGCAGTCATCTGATTAAAAATCTGATAGTGGATTCCCACCAGGGTGGTAGAAGAGTGGATGTACCCAGTTTGACGAACCACTATAAAATTCATGTGTTGTCTGTGTGTGAACATTTTTTTTGTTCTTGCTGTGTTGTGATAATTTAGCTTAGACTGTTTGCTTTTTCTATTACTACTATTATCTCATATTTTACTCTGATAAATTCTAAAACAGCCAAAAGTATTAAGTTACTCTATTCAGCACCCCCCCCCCCTAGAGTAATCAGATCTATCCCCTTTCTTTCAGGCAAGATTCAAGGCCATGACCGCCGAGATGAGATACCAAGAAGAGGAGTGTGGCAAGGGCGGTCAGAAACTGGAGAGTAGGAAAATGAGCGGTCAGGAGCACTGATACAGTCGAGGAGCGCAACAAGTGCAAAGGGGATCGACGAATCGACGATCAAGAGATATCCAGCGGACTAGTGGACAGACGCAACAAGTGGGAAGAGCTATCGGTCAGGAGCAGCAGACAAAACTGTCAGACACGGAAGCACCGATCTGAGCGGCTAAACAGGAGCAGCAGTTAGAACTGTCAGGCAGGGAAGCAGCGATCTGAGAGGCTAAACAGACAGGACAATAGCAAAGCTCGACAACGCCTAAAAACGACGGTTAGAAAAGAGAGGGATCAGCAGCGACCAGAAGTAGCAAGAGAGCCGAGGAGGTGAGGGCTGGCGGCATGAGTAGTCAGACGATGTTGGCAGTCTGGCGGTGCGATCATGACGACGCGAGTAAGAGTCGGAAGCGAGCAGAGGCCAACGGCCAGAGGATTAGAGCGATCAGAAGAGCTCGTGAGAGGAGCGGTCAAAGGCACGAGCAGAAGAGGAAAAACGCGATGAACCGGCAATCCCAAGAGAGTCTAACGATGTGGAAACTGCAGAAGAGCTAGAAGCAAGCTGAGCAATTAGAAGGAGGAGACCGCGACAATCACCCTTCAGGTGGGTCTCAGTTGACAATAGGGAAAGTCTATAAAATCGGGGAAGAGGAATGCATAGGGAGCAGGAGGAAGTACTCACAAAGAAGATCCGCGGTTAGAAAAAAATTGACGACAGAGACGAGAACTTTGAGGAAGATCGAGAAATCTGAGGATCGGGGGTCTCTGATACCCTGTAGAGAAATGCGACAGAAGAGAGAGAAAAACAACATTTATTAATTTCTCAAATATCTTCCATGAATACAACACAAGTATTTGTATATATAGGAGGAGAGAGGAGAGCCTAAATACCATCCTAAGGTGTGGGACTAATCCCTAAGAAAGTTTTACATGGGCCTATTAAATGGGCCTTTCTATACAAGTTATTGAACAATGTATAACTTCTCTAATAAAATTATTACTAACAATGTTACTTAATAAATTTAAGGATAGAAGTATTTTATATTCATCTATGATTCTAAGCACCTTATGCTCAATGAATTGTGGCATTATGTTGTCAAGCATTCTTCTTTGTGCCTCTCCTGAGATTATTAATACACAGCTGACTCTTAACTTTTGGATGAAGTTCGTTCATATTTGTCTACTATAGCTTAACAGCTTATGCTCTGCTTATTGGGCTTAATTTATTATTTAGGGTAGGGCGGGGGGAAACGAGGGCAGAACACAGCTAGAAAGAAACCGCACTGGAGCTCGTCAGCTCTGGTGGAAAGAGAGTTGCACGAGAATTACCGTCCACTATCGGAGATGAATTTATGTTTGGGGTGTCACTATCTTGCACTATCAGGCAACGTGAGGAGCCCGAATGGTGTCCCACACAGAGACTCAATATTCTTCCTATATCCTATGTACAAAGGAACTACACAAACTCAAAAGTAGAACTGCAGGGTGTGCATACCTGTTCATTTTCATCATCACAATAACCAATCAAAGAAACTAGATTTCTATGATGTAACCTTGATAACAGTTCTATCTCGGTGAAGAATTCTTTTGATCCCTGTAACGAATCTTCTAGTGCCCGTTTCACTGCGACAACAGTTCCATCAGCTAAAACACCTCTGTAGACTTTTCCGTACCCTCCTTGACCAACTTGAGAGGAGCTACTAAAATTGCTTGTTGCTGATGCCAATTCTTCAAATGAAAACTCTTTTACACCATCAACTTTTATGGGAATTTTTGAAACTGCACAAGGTAAAATTCATTGTGGGTGAGAGAATACAATGGACATCTATGAACTTCATAAAATTCACACACAGATGGCACAGTATGTCTTAAGTCACACCATAATAGAGAGGATTTACTTTTACATAGGATGTCATCTGATTTTCGAAGGAATTCTCAAGATAAAGGAACTCTAACAATTCTTCGAAGGATTTCTCAAACAATATTCAAAGTTGAATAAGTTATTTGTGAGTTGATCACATTGAACAATGTTTTAGAATTTTAGTGGCATAGGGATAAAAAGGAATACAACAGCACCATCTAAAAAAGACAAGTAGCTTAAAAAAGAGGTTTATATTAAGAGGTACCTCCAATTTGGAAATCAAGTAACCCAAATATTTCTTGTTACAACCGATTCAAGCTAGATTAAAGTCATCTATAAACAGTTATGACAATTACATACTCCTTAATGCTTCACAAAGCATATTAGGAGGCCCAAAGGCAGCAAAAATTTATGAATTTATCTATAAATATGTTTTAGCAGTTGTCCATAGATTAGGTAACGTGGCACAAGTAAAACTAATGTGTGATTATCAAACTCAAGTATATGTTCACAATTTTATACTTATGAGCGTGATTGTTCGCTTTACAAACCCAACAAGTCAATGTAAATTTCTTCTTCGAAAGAAATGATTGCACACTGGTAAATCAATTAAAAGTACATAATCATCCATTGTGAAAGATGACTAGTTTTGACTGTAGCCCTGGCAAATCTCTTGAGTCAGAAGAGCGGTTTCTCTTAGCCAAATACACAATCAAAATAAAGAATTGACATCTGTTAGAGTTAGTATTTTACTATTAGTGAGTTTAGTCCCACACCGCCTATCAGTGTTGGGTGTCTTATTGTAATTCTATATATTGCCCCTATGTGGATGAATAAAACTTGCACCTTATATTTCATTATTCCTTTCTACATGGTATCAGAGCAACGGTTCTGAGACCTAAAATTTTTTCCCGATCAGCTACTGTTTCCCCACCCCCGCTCCCGTCCCGACCAAAATCCCGCACCCGGCCCGTGCTTCCGCTCCAGCGCAGCTGCTAGGACTCCCGTCGAGCCGAATCCTGCCTGCTCCCGTCGACGGAATGGCCTCCTGACTCCTCGACGGGAGTGGCCTTTTTTCCCGACGGAGGAGTCGTTCCCTCCGCTCCTCCTCGACAACCGCTGCTCTTCCACTGTCGCTGGCTTCGTCTATGTTCGTCGCTGCGCAGGTACCTCTCCTCCGACTTCAACGAAGCTTTCTTCAACAGATCCCGTCGGGGCTTCTCGGCTCGCTGCTGCTTCCGCTCGCCGACATCGACGGCTCCTCCGGCTTCCGTCTGCGACATCGACGATCCCGTCGGCTCCCCTCTGCATCGCCGACGCCGACGCCTCTGCTTCCAGCTTATCCCGGCGTCTTCATCCCTCCTGCTTCCGCCTGCGTCATCCTCTGCCTCCATCGTCATCTTCTCCGGCTTTTTTCTTCTCCGGCCTGCTGCTGCTGCAGCTACTTCTTCTCCGGCATGGATTCCCTCTGCCGCACTACTTCTTCGTCTCTGGCTGCTCTGCGATCCGTGCTTCTCCTCCGCTGCTGCCTTGCTGCTCCTTCGTGCCGACGGATGCTTCTCCCGACGGCTGCCTCTCCGGCTTAGCTGCTTTTTTTCCTATCTAGTTTTTTTTTCTTGTCTTTTAAGTTGTTGTTGTGTTGCATCTTTATGATTTCCGCCTTCTTGCACGTGATCTACGCGAGGTTGAGTGTATGTCACGGCCTCAAGGCGCAGTCTATGCCTTCATGCACGTATTCCACGTGAGGGGGAGTGTTTGTGATAACGGCGACTCGGATGCCTCTTTCCCGACTCCTGCCTTAGTCACACATGGCCCCTAGGTATATCCTATGTCTTCTTGCACGTATTCCACGTGAGGGGGAGTGTTTGTGATAACGGCGACTCGGATGCCTCTTTCCCGACTCCTGCCTTAGTCACTCGTGGCCCTCAGGTCGATTTCATATGTTGTTTGTGTCTCCTCGTTGTTTTCTCTGGATTTGGTAGGGTTGGTTTGGTCTTTAGTGGTTCACCTTGTTTCCGCTCCGAGTGTATCCAGCGTTGTCATGGTCGGTTTGCAGAGCAACGTCGTGTGGCCTTAGCCCGGTTGAAGTATCCCCGGTGACACGCGGTTGGGGCTCGTTGGCTGTTGTTTTGTCTCACGTTGCCAACTTTCTTTTATCTTCCATTTTATGTTGTGTTCAAGCTATAGGGTTCCCCTCCAGCTTGAGGGGGAGTGTTAGAGTTATTATTTTACTATTAGTGAGTTTAGTCTCACACCGTCTATCAGTGTTGGGTGTCTTATTGTAATCTTATATATTGCCCCTATGTGGATGAATAAAACTTGCACCTTCTATTTCATTATTCCTTTCTACAACATCAATGTTTTACATGGAAAAACCAGATTGGTAAAAATCATCTCATCAGATCCAGTAATGGAAAGTGCTATAATCATTTATTTGGTTGCAGCATGGGGCCTAATTTTTCAAGGCATTTTGAGAAGCAACTTGGGTGATAGGTCACACATTTGTTAGAACGCAAGAAATATCGGGGAAGGCTCTTGCGCCAGTGGAGAAATTAAATTTTTTTGAAGGAAAAGAATAGTATTCCGAGTAGGAGTATCTGCAATTAAAGTTAGAAATCTCAGTTAGTTGCAAGTTAATGCGACTATTGCGAGCCATCAACTTTTGCAGGTTGCACGCTGTGAGACTGCTAGTGTAACACATCCTAAAAATTTAAATATAGCATACTTCTACCAATTAGTAATGAGAGCAAATACTGTTATAGATCCGCCGTCAGTTATTATTATTATTGTTTAATTATATGTTGAGTCGTGTTTATCGAGTCGTGTTGTACCAAGTCATGTCATAGCGTTTAAGTGTTTTAATAATTGATTGTATGTTGGTGTTATTTACGATTATCCCATCAGCGCCTATATATGGGACCATTGGAGTCATGTAACATGCATGGAAGAATTAATCTAAGGTTTCATTTATCTCTCTAACTCCCTCCCTCTCTCTCTCTAGTCTTCCCTCCTCCCTTCTAGGATTTCATCCCTCCCTTACCTCTGTCGGCCCATCCCCTCGCCGGATTCCTCCCGGAATTTATCCGTGATTCTATCAATTGGTCCGACCTACCTCACCACCCGCCCTGTCGTCGTCGGTGCTCCGCGTCAACTGTGTGGTTATTCCGCTCTGCAACCCTGCCGAACCCGCACCTATTACGCTCTGCAACAACACGGAAAGCCGATTTCGCACCTCAGCCGACCCGAATCATGCGCGTCGCGAGTTCCGCCGATCCCACGCGGGGACTCCAAGCCGCGACGCCTCCGCCTTCCCCGAACCGCATTCTCTAGCGTGGTTGGACATCGGAGCCCATAATCTATCGATCTACCACCGGATCCGCCCTTCCAGCTGCTCTCCGACGCCGGATCACTGCCCCGCCACCTCCGTTCCTCGCTATCAGCCATCGTCGGACCCCGCCTTCCTTGTTTTGAGCCCCGATCGATTGCAAGACAACCCAGGCTACTGTTTAACCGGTTCCCTGCCCAGATCTGCGGCCCCCACAGCGTTCCGATCCCGATACACTAGTCCAGCCGCATCCTAGCCTCCGATCCGCCGTCTCCTCCATTCCAGATCCGTGCAACCCTAGCATCCGACTCCAGTGTCTGATTCCTTCCAGCGCTCGCATCCGCCGCTTCCAGCGCTCGCACGCTCACCTCCGCAAACTTGCGCTCTACCCTTTCTACACGCCAATCCGACACAGAAGCGGTGGCCAACGAGCTTTCAAATGGAAGAGGAGAGGGGGCCAAATTTCGAGCACCGAGGAAGAGCTTCCGACGGCGCGGGCGTGGAATGAAAAAATTAGCCCTAGACTTCTTATGAGACCGAAAAACCCTAAACCTCTAATTAAACTGAACCGACATCAAAGGCTCAAAATCAGACCAAAAATCTTCATGCACGCTTAATGTGCGCCTGTAAGGCACGTGTGCCTGAGGCACTTCGCCCGCCTCGACTGTGCTTAAGTGTCGTGAGTTGCGCCCGACGCCTCAGGCGCGCCTAGGCGCGGCCTTGACAACATAGCCTGCATGGGGAGGAAGCCCATTAAGCGAGTTGATCGTTTCAGCCCAGGTTCCAGAAGGGTTCAGGGAGCCGGAGATGTTCTACTACAAAGGAAAAGATGATCCCGTCCAACACCTTCAGTGGTTCGAGGACACGGTCTCCATTAGGCAAATGTCTGATGCTTTTAAGTGTCACTTCTTTACCATCACACTCAAAGAGAAGGCAGGGGACTGGTTCCACCAGCTCCCCTCCGAATCAATCTATAGTTTTGAGAATCTCCGCCAGAGTTTCCAATTACGAAAGAGGAAGAAGGGGGAAGAGACCCTCTTTCTGATCAAGGGCCGGAGTTGGCATTGGGCAGCTACATGGACCAGTTCCAGGAGGAGGACCTTTTAGTCCATGAAGTGATAGGGTACACCCTGCAGATTGCATTCACCCTTGGGTTGCGCTAGGGATTCTTCGGGATGGAGCTGAATCGTGATCCCCCCTGTCCTTCGAGGAGCAGATGGAAAGGGCAGCAAAGGAGATTGAAGGAGAAGCAGCGAGCCCCATGTTTGCAAAGAATTTGGCTAAGTTGGGGGGGAGTGAAGCAAAAGAGCAAGGAGGTTTCAAGCAGCAAGAGGGGAGGAGAAGAGAGGAGTCGAGGGGACATGGATTCAAAGGATCACATAGAGGACAGGAGACAGGATGGGAGTTTCAGGAGCCAGTCAATCGGCTAGTGTGTGGGCCGCTGGGAGGACCAGGTCAAGATCAGGAAAGTGGAGTTTCCCAGGGTGGAGGGAACTTCCTCCTATCTCCTTCCTCCACTCCAGCAGACTATGGCAACCAGAAGAAGAGGAATGAGAGACAGGAGGAAGAGGAAGGGGCGGGGTGGTGTTGCGTTATTGTGATTTCCACCAGAAGGAAGGTCATGCCACTTGCCTAGAGTTCTTGGAGGTGAGAGGGGAGAGGGGCCCGAGGGAACAATAACAGAAGGTGCGGATCGAGAAAGTGGTAGCAGGAGCTGAGGAGGAAGATCGATGTGAGGACCAGGCAGATGTTGGTACCCGAAAGGGGGGATCAGAGTAATCCACGGAAGGGTGGGGCTCGAGGCCACCCGCAAGGGGAGCCTCCATACTGTGTTCCGTCGGAGCGTCGCTTCGACCTTACAAACTGCACCACTGGAGGAAAAGATCACCTCGTCAAAGGACATGCCGAATTACGAGGATCCGTTTTGCGACACATTGGTAATTCAGGCGGCAATCGAGAATTTCACGGCCTAAAGGATCCTGGTGGACAACGAGAGCTCGGTGAACGTGATATTCAAGAGGGCCTTCAATGAGATGAAGGTGGAGGCCAGGAGAGTGTTAGCTTCAGATGCCTTTTCGGGTTCTCGGGAGAGAGGAAGTGGAAGGAGGAGTTGGACTCCACGTGACCTTGGGGGGACAGTCCAGGAACTGTCGTTTCGTCACCTGGGACGCTCCGAGCAGCTACAATGCTATTTTCAGACGACCCCTCATCAGCGCTTTTCCGCACGTCACCTCTTTTGAAGTTCAACGTCGAAGGAGTTCAGGTCAGAGTTCAGAGAGATCTTAGGGTGGCTAGACAGTGCTACGTTATGACTGCTAACACCATCTCTTGGATGGGGGAAGCTGAAGAGATGGACAAGGTGATGGACGATCAGGCCAGGTTGGAGGTAGCGAAAGAGATAGTGGAAAAGGAGGTTCTCGCCCAGGGAGGGAAGACGGAGAAGATGTGAGTCAGTGGAGGACTGAGCTCAGAGGACCAGGAGAAGATCTTGGCTTGCGTCCAGCAAAATGTGGATGTCTTTGCTTGGAGCGCGAGGGACATGTCGAGCATTGACACGAATGTGTCGTGTTATCACTTTAATCTCGACCCGGGTGTCCGCCCAATCCTCCAGAAGAAAAGAGTCGTGGATGACAAGCTTGTTGAGCCCATCCGGGAGGAGGTGGGTAAGCTTCTCAAGGTAGGGTTTGTATCGGAGATCCAGTATCTAGGCTGGGCCTTCAACATGATAATGGTAAGAAAGAGTGATGGGAGGTGGAGGATATGCGCTGATTTCTCTCTATTAAAAAAGTTTGCCCAAAGTATTATTATCCGCTGCCCTGAATCGACGCGCTGGTAGACTCAGTCGTCGGTTTTTCTATAATGAGTTTTCTAGATGTTTTTTCAGGTTACCACCAGATTCGCATGCACTCGCCCGACGTCAAAGATGTTTCCTTCATCACAGGAGACAGGTGCTACTGCTACAAGATAATGTCTTTCAGACTGAGAAATGTATGAGCAACCTACCAGAAGATGATGGATCAGATTTTCCGGGAGTAGAAGGGAAGGAACTTGGAAGTTTATGTGGATGACTTAATGGTGAAGAGCAAGGATGTTAGTTCTCACCTCCAGGACTCGTCAGAGACCTTCACCACCCTAAGGAAGTCTTAAGATGCAGCTCAAACCTTTGAAGTGTATCTTCGGGGCCAGTAGGGGAATGTTTTTGGGTCATCTCCTCACCCCGGCGAGGGTAGAGCCCAACCCGGACAAGGTAAAGGCAATCTTGAAGCTGGCATCACCCAAAAATGCAAAGGAGATCCCATGCCTCATAGGGAAGTTAGCAGGGCTGAGCAGGTTTCTTTCCCGGGCTGGCAAGAAGTGCTCACCTTTCTTCAAGGTGCTGCGATGGAACCAGAAGTTCGAGTGGACACCTTCGTGTGAGGAGGCATTTCAGGCGTTGAAGAGGCAGCTCACGCAGGCTCCGCTGCTCCGGGGACCGAGGGAAGGGGAGGACCTTGCCTTATACCTCGGGGTAGGGGTGGAGGCGGTAAGCACTATCCTGGTCTGAGAGGAGGGGAGGAAGCAGCTGCCGATTTACTATGTTAGCAAAGTACTGAAGAACGCAAAACTCAAGTACCCAATCGTGGAGAAGTAGGCATTTTCCCTGATCATCTCAGCCAGGAAGCTCAGGTCGTATTTCCAAACGCATTCGATCTAAGTGGTGACTGATCACCCTCTTCGCAACATCTTGGAGGGGTAGAGCACTCAGGGAGGTTGGCAAAATGGTCAGTAGAGCTGAGTGAGTTTGACATCTCTTTTGTCCCCCGACTGTCGATGAAGACTTAGGCAGTGGCACATTTTCTGGCTGATTATGTGGTTGAGGTGGAAGAAGCAGAGTCTCCCTAGCAGGTTGATTAGGAGGTACTCAGTGACTGATCACCCTCTTCGCAACATATTGGAGGAGGTAGAGCACTCAGGGAGGTTGGCAAAATGGGCAGTGGAGTTGAGTGAGTTTGACATCTCCTTTGTCCCCCGGCTGTCGATGAAGGCTCAGGCAGTGGCAGATTTTCTAGCTGATTATGTGGTTGAGGTGGAAGAAGCGAAGTCTCCCGAGCAGGTTGCTTGGGAGGTACTCGTGGATGGAGCATCGTGGAAGCACTCTCTGGGAAAGGGGGTGGTCTTGGTGAGCCCCAAAGGGACGGAGATTGAATAGGCGATCGAAATGCACTTCACCATCACCAATAACCAGGAAGAGTACGAGGTCGTGATCGCGGGACTTCGCTTGGCTAAGGAGCTAAGAGTACATGATGTAAAGGTATTGACAGATTCAATGGTGGTGGTCTCCCAGATCAAGAAAGAGTTCGAGACGAGAGAACCCACACTCCAACGTTATCTGAGAAAGGTCAAGGGCCTCATCGGGCTGCTCTGATCCTTCTCTATTCGGCATGTGCCAGGGGAGGAAAGCACCAAGGCAAATCAGTAAGCCAAGTTCGGTCCTTGGGTAGGAGGAACCGTGACAGAGTTATTCTATCCGTCCATCGAGGAAGGGGAGCTGATGGAGATTGACTGACGCCCCTTGTTGATGCATTCCTTCGTGACCTTCTTGACCACAAGCGAATTTTTGGAGGGGGTTCCCGATAAAAAGCGATTCAGGTACAAATCTGCGTACAACCTGTTGCATGAGGGAGGTCTATATCGGAAAAATCTACCAGGGCTCCTGGCCAGATGTGTAGCTGAAGACGAAGTCTCAAAAATCTTGGAGGAGATCCACTCCGGAGAGTGCAGCAGCCACTCTGGGAGCCAGACCTTAGAAGGAAGGATATTGTGACAGGGTTATTTCTGGTCAACCATAAGCAAGGATGCGGTGGAGTTCGTAAAAAAGTGTCAAAAGTGTCAACTATTCGCGCGACTCAAGCTCTTGCCGGCTCAGAGGCTCGGGACTATCACGATGTTGTGGCACTTCGCGGTTTGGAGAATGGACTTGATAGGACCCTTTCCCCCAGACAACGGGCAAAGGAAGTTCATTCTGGTCCAGGAACAATTACTTTACAAAGTGGCTAGAGGTAAAAACATTGATCAAGATAACCTCACAGGTAATAAGAAATTTTGTATGGGGGGAGAGATAATTTGTCGACATGGGCTTCCTCTAGCAATATTCACGAAAAATGAGCCACAGTTCGCTACCGACGAGTTCGTCAGCTTCTGCAACCAGCTGGGCATAGATTTTTGCTTTGCATCAGCCCACCATCCTAGGAGCAACGGGCCGGTAGAAGTGGTGAACAAGATAATTCTGCTAAAAAAGAAGATAGAGAACATGAAGGGTAATTGGGTGGAACAACTCCCCTCGGTCCTTTGGGCTCTGAGGACTACAGTCAACATGGTCGTAGGAGAAAATCCTTTCAAACTCTCTCATGGCTCTGAGGCCATGTTGTCGGTGGAATTCAAGGTAAAATCTCCACTGGTAGTAGTTGCAGGAGAAGGAGATGAGAGGTGGAGAGTAGAAAATGAAGATGAGTAACAGCTCTCGCTAGATCTCGTGGAGGAACTCCATGACTTGGCAGTCATCATACAGAAAGAAGTCAAGCGTCAAATGACTAAGTATTTTGACAAGCATATTAGAGTAAAGAAGTTTGTAAAGGGAGATCTAGTCCTCAAGAAGGTCGACGCAGCAGGAAGGTCGGCAACGGTCGGGAAGTTAAATCCATATTGAGAGTGTCCTTATGTAATCTCAGAGGCGCTGAAGTCGGGGGGATACCACCTCTAAAATGTGAAGACCGTACCCCTTGGTCCCACGTGGAGTGACGACGACGACTTGAAACGTTTTTATCCTTGATAAAAATAATAAAGATATTTGCTTCCAAAACTCTTTCTTTATAAGTATATATGAAATTGTGTTGGATGAAAGCTACGAGCAGATCCCGCTGATCGGGCTCCCACTGGTCGACAGGGCGGGTCAATCACTCGAGTGGCAGGTTGAAATGTGAAATTGTGTTGAATGAAAGCCCCGAGAAGATCCCGCTGACCGGACTCCCACTTGCCGGCAGGGTAGGCCAATCACTCGACTGGCAGGTTGAAATGTGAAATTGTGTCGGATGAAATCTTTGAGCAGATCCCGCTGACCGGGCTCCCACTAGCCGGCAACATATCAGGCCCCCCTAGGAGGATACCAGCGGAGGAAGATCGAAGTCAGAGAGAAGACGTGGTTCGTCCACGAGTTAGCTAGTGCTTTTGATCTGCTATTTGTTTAGTATTTGTTTTTCTCTGTATTATGGTAGACATGATGTATATTACCTGGATGAAATAAAAAATTTCTTATATTTCTCCTGGTACCACTCTCGTGCTTTACTTTTTATATCTGTCGCGTTAACTTAATTGTGAAAAACTGCTCAGAATATAGATTTAAATTGCGGCGGACTTCAGACCGTTACAGTACAGTAGTAAAGTGCGAAATCCACTTACATAATCGTTTTGTTGACGCTTTGGATTTTGAACGCCTTCTCATTACAAGAATGGTTATCAGAGTTGATAGAGCAGCTGCAACTGCCACTGATGCAAATACAATGCCAACTACAGCACCTGCGTGTAATCCTGAATTTGAACTACTTGGAATCACTGAAACAGAAAATTGAACCAATGAATACCAAATACCATATGATTAAGGTCAAAATTTCAATATAAGCGCATGAAATTTTTTATCTATACATACAATTGGAATAAAATCCCAAATTGAAGTTAAGGAGTTCATATGGTCCAAAAATATCCGAATCTGGAATCAACCATCCTGTAAACATTCCCCTGATTCTTAGAACCTCGCCGTCACTGAATAAACTAGTGTTATTTGGAAAAAATTTCAACGTCATCCTCAATCTTGGGCCTTCTTCCCAGCTAAATGAATCGATAACCAATTGATAGAGAGTCAATTCAAGCCCGGACGTCAAATAATCTTCAAATTTACCAATGTATGGTCGAAAATCTGAAAATCCGGGGCTCTTTAATCGATAACCAACTTCAAATGGGACAGCACAAAAGCATGGGATAGGAGAAAAAGGATTGTATTCATAATCCAAATCAGTGGGACATGGGCTGCAGCTTGTTTTTGAGTAATTCGAACTTCCAGGTAATAGATTTATTGACTGATTCTGACAGTACTGCTCTATATTGAATTGGTTTGCATTTGAACATACAGGATTGCCGAATAACCTGATCATAACACAGCAATGAGCTACGGAAAATGAAAAATATTGCATAAATTCCCAAACAATAGAAAATTCCTTTTAAGGAATAGAATCTAAAAGAAGGTTCAGGTCAGGAGACAAAAGCACAAGAAAGGAGATAAAATGTTATGTCAAGGCATCCCCGCACAGCGAGGGTCCGGGGAAGGGTCCCACCACAAGGGTTAAATGCAGGCAAACCTTACCATGCATTTTTTCAAGAGGCTGCTTTCATGACTTGAACACATGACTTCAAGGTCACACGACAACACCTCAACCGGTGAGCCAAGGCTCCCCTTCAAAATGTTGTCCAAGTAAAATGGTAAAAAAGTTTATGTAAAAATAATGAACGCTAGTAAAATGATAAAAAAATGAAAGGTAAGAATAACATACAAGATGGAAACATTTGCAGGAGGACTTAGAGAAGCTGATATGTTAGTGAGATTGTTATTCTGGAAGTCCCTGCAAAAAAACAGAAATCAGAAAGATTTTGTAGATCAAAAACTTCAAGAAACAAATTGATAAAAGGATGTGCAGCTTAAAGCTATATCCTTACAGAATAAGACTTCTATTTCCAGTGAAAGCAATATTCTCCCATACATCAGCGGGAACAGAACCGTGTAGATTATTATTCTCGAGATCACTGCGAAAAATGTGGTGCATACATAATCCGGTTAAAACTTCCATTAGTTAGTTTCCACTATAAATATATATATATATATATATTTGGATGATTTGTACATAGAGAAAATATAGAAAGCATTAGTATAGATCAATACATAGAAGATCTCATCAAAACGTAAAAAAAATGATTGCACCAAAGATAGAAACAAGCACAAAGAGAGATGGGAAAACAATGGTGCACACTCACATCTAATAAAGATAAAGATGAGATAAAACAAGGTGGATGCGTGCTTGCATCAATTACTGTAAGAAAATATAGACCTATAGCCACTCAGATCTGGATCCAGCCATCCAGGAATTTATTGGTTATAGTTAGACCATGCAACAAATACAAAATCAATTAGTAGTAGGTGGAGGGGACCGAGAACTATACTAAGTGCATAAGGCTACATGATTGTTCCTTCTCTTTGTTCTTCACGGCAAGTCTCCCGGACTGCAGGGACGGTCTCTGCAGCCCACGGAGTACCTGCAGCGGATTCCTGTAGATAATATCGTACGTCTGATTCACCAAAATCTACCAAGACGACTCAGAAAAAAACACTTTGAATCGAACTACGAACTAATGTGATTCATTCTATACTCACAAATAACATATTAAAACGTCAAGAGAACAACCTACTATGAAAGAATGTGGTAATGATGAGCTTGAAGGGTCGCGGCAAGGAGGATCACCTAAAAAAGGATCATCATGTGTTGGATCTAGTTGCACATTGTTCTAGCGTTAAACAACTATGGACCTATCTAGACATGATCTATTCGGGGAAGAATGACGTGAGTTGTATTTATGAGAAGTCTCATGCAGGAGTGAAGGTGTCATGAGTGTAACACTCCAACCTAGTTTAACAAGAAATCAGCAGCCCGGCCGAGCCTGCGATAAAAAATAAACTAAGTAATGGTATATAAATTAGTATAAAACAGGTAAATTAAAAGTGCTTAAAGGAAACTTACAGAGGAAGTAGAGTAAGAAATATTAACTGTGGGTAAAAGTGTACCTCATAGTGCTGAATTCACGGAGCCAACTAGAACAGTAAACAATATTATGAATGTAACATCCGTAGTCTGACGCAAAAAAAATTGATTGTAGGGTCAAGTCGCGACGAATTTTGATCGAGACAGCGCGGCGTCAAGGTACAATGTTACTATTCCTAAAGATCGCGTCTGTTAATTTGAGAAATGTGTAAATCGTATTGGTGGTGTAACACATTTTTTTTAGTAGCGACGTGCGGCGAAATTGTTTGTATTCCAAGGTGTTTGTGTGAGTGGGTGTGCATATAGCAAGTAATAGTAGTATTTAGTGGTAAACGGGGGGGGGGAGGTGGTTATCAAAAACCGCAAAGCCCGTAACTTTAATCCCGTAAACCTCAGTTCACGGGAGAAAAGAAAACCGCAGACCGACAACTTCTCTCCCGACGTTTCCCGTTTCCGCAAGCAGCGACGAATGCGCCTCACGCCCCGCAAGCCCTAGTCGACGGTCGATCCACCTCCAGAACTCCTCACCGACCACTCCTCTTTCCTCTACGGGCGCCGGTGGGTGTTCCTTTTCCTTCCTTGCCGTGGAAGAACAAATTTCAACCCTAACCAATGGAAGTTGAACGTTTTGGTTCCGATGAATTTTATTTCTCTCTTACCTCCATTCATTCATGAAAATCCTTCGATTTGGAAGTTAATCTAAACTAATTTTTTTTTCCTCTTGCTCTAATTAGGTTTTGGAGTACGGAATCCACCGCGATTTTGGAGTTGGGGGCATTGAGAGCCTCAATCACTCCCGTGTAAAGGTAATACGCTATGTTAGCCGTTGATTTTGGATTACCCTAGCATTTTGGAATTTTTCCCAACGATAACCCTAAGGGGAAAATGTGATATGTAGGTGTTGCTTGGTTTGCAGGATTTTTGGTGGCCTCGACTCAAGGCTTCGATAGTCCGCAGTAGTCAGATTTTTCTTCGGAAGAGAAAATGTCGCCGCACAGAGTGTACGAGCGTCGCACCACTACGGTAAGGAAGCCTAATTACTGTTAGTTAGACATAGCAAGAAAAGTATCTTGTATAAGCATGTGTAGGCTTTGTACAAAAATCATGACCATACATAGAAAGGTGTGGTGGTAGGAAAACGGTCGCGGAAAATGTGTAGGATGACACCCTTCTCCAAGACCAAAGTAGTCAAATCATGAACAGTAACATTAGGTACGAAACCTTTACCCGCGTACATTGGCTTGAAATTTGTCCAACCAAGGGCGTGAATGTCCCTTCTAGTCGACCACGAGAAAGTCAAGGGTCGCTCAGTAGTACACCAAAGGAGATGTCCCAAGCAGAGTAGCATCAGACCACAAAGTTAGGTAAGCACACATAAGTCTTTTCGTGCTAGGTAGAGGAGCGCTACCTTTCTCATAAGGCATATGGTACCCTATGAGCAGTACAGTCTTGGGAGTTGATTTCCCTTTGAGATAGTTAGTAGATTCGAGACCGTGTCCGCGCGATACTAGAATAATTGAGTTCGTCAGATGGTCTCGGGTCGTCAGTTTCAGATGCGTGTTAGGAGCTACTCTGCCTAGAGCCTTCCAAGTAGATGTGCAGGCTAGAAACCGCCTAGAACTCAAGTACAGACCTGACGTGAGATAGTACACTAGTTAGTGAACGTCGGGACTTGGGTAAGTATAATGAAAGCTCATGAACGTAGAACGAGTAGGTTTGTTGACCATGGAGCATAGTAAACGCATGCATATCATAGGATAAAGATTTTAAATGAACAAAACCATTTTTCAAAAGGCATGCATTCATCATTTAAGAAAAAATATTTATTGTCACTAGGAGTTATTTTCCTTACTCTGACCCCCTGTGGGCAATGTTTTTACAGGTGACCCAGGTGGAAAACTTCGCCTAGGATGAGCGTTAAGTGGAGTCAGTTTGTAGTTGCTTCCACTTTCAGTTTTCTCCTTTTCAGCATATATTTGTAATGTGGACAATGTACTTTGTTAATGTTTTATATGTCATGTATCAGACTTATGATATTATTTCAGAATTTCAGTCATTTCACTTCTATTCATGTTTAGTGCCTCTGTGAATCCAGATATGAGGTATGAGGTTACCCTTAGTTTACTTTCTTAGCTTCCGTTGTAAGTTTTAAATTCTTATTAGTTGTTTCTTTTTACCTGCTGCATAATAGTTTTAATACTGTTTCCTAGTTCTCTTTATATCGCTGACCCGGCCGGATGGCAGATTATTGTAAAACTGGAAAGGGATGTTACAATTTGGTATCAAAGCCAGGTTTACAATCCCAGGACACAAGAAAGATTCACAGAGCCATAGGAATGTATAAGAATAAACTCTTGTTAGTAGAGTATTTAAGTTGCATTTAAGCCCGAGTTTTCGCAAGAGTACGAGATAAATTACTAGTCCAGACTTCACAGATGCATGGTAAATAATTATATTTCTTTTATATGTTCTATCAGGAACCACGAGTCAGCGAACCGGGTGAATCTTCACGTCAAGACCCTGTTCCTAACGCGACTATAGGAGATGTTGCCGTGCCACACGTACCACCAGTTCCAGCAGCTCCAGAGGGCACTGACATAGCGTCTCAGATTGTCATGGCGGTTACTGTTGTCTTGATGGAGTTTCAGAGAGGACTGGCTGCAGGGTTTCCAGCTCCAGTACAAGTACCAGCCCCTGCACCAGCTCCTGCCCCAGCACTCGTGGAGATGCTATTTGAGAAACTTTAGAGAGCTTCAACCCTCGAACTACAGTGGGGATGAGACCCCGATGGACTACCGATGATTAGTGGATACGGCTCGCAGGCTGAAGGCTGATCAGCAGACCTGTTCAGAGGCGAACTAGTTTTGGAGTGCCTAGAGAACAAGAAGCGTTCCTCTGGCAGTTTTCGCATCAGCTTCAACAGAGCAGAAATGACCAAGGCAAGAACTGTTGAGACAAGAAGCTGAAGCCCGATGCTAAGCAAGAGTGATCAGTCTGCAGGTAAATTGTTGCGAAATTCTACCCCTTGTCCCAAGTGATATGTTCTTTTTTTAATCCAGAATGATCATGCTGTTTGGCCAGGTCGTACGTCAGACATGTGTTACAAGTGCCGACAAGCTGAATTTTCACATAGCTTGCTACTGTCAGGAAGTTGGTTTGTGCCTCCTTCCGCACGAATCGAGGCCTCAGAAATATCATATTTAGGCTTTTCCAGGGGTACAAGACTGTTGCTGAGTACGATGACAAGAGCTTACCCATTTGTTCCTGTAGCTCGAAGTATGAGGTTGGTGGCATGCAGGGAGATTTCAGGCTGAGAAGTGAGCCGTTTTGTGGATAGCTTTGCGTGACAACGTTTAGAGAGCTTCAGCCGCTCGATGACTACAGTGGGGATGAGACCCCGATGGACTACAGGACCTTAGTGGATACGGCTCGCAGGCTGGAGGCTGATCAGCAGAAAGTTCAGAGGCGAAGTAGTTTCTGTACGAAGCGATCTCAGGATTCGCATCAGCCGCAACAGAGCAGAAATGACCAAGGGAAGAACTGGAACAAGAAGCTGAAGCCCGATGCTAAGAAGAGTGGTCAGTCTGGAGACAGGAGGAAGGACTATCCCCTTGTCCCAAGTGTCAGCGTCGTCATCCAAGAGAGTGTTTGGTCAGCGCAGGCGTGTGTTACAAGTGCCGACAAGCTGAACACATAGCTTGCTACTGTCAGGAAGTTGGTACGAATCAGGTAATCAAAACCTAGTCATATTTATTACATTTATGAAATTACTGTAGATGACAAATGTAAGTTTGTTCCTGTAGTCGAAGTATGAGGTTGGTGGCTCTAGCAGAGCAGACAAGTGAAAAACTTTGATGATTACTGACGGGAGATCACAGCAGGGTCGAGATTTGGTGCAGCCCAGAGCGTATGAGCTTGGTCAGCAGGAGACAAAGGATCAGGAGGATGTAGTGACAGGTAAGTGTTTACTTTGCTTAACAAGTTTATTTAATCCTCTGTAGTGACACTATTTTCATCTTTTTAAATCATTCATGTAAGCATCCTTATGATTCGTAATTTGCCCTCCAAGATTCTGTTTGATACGGGCGTCACGTACTCGTTTATCGCGGAATCTCTAGTGCGTAAGCTGAATTTAGAAGTCTTCCCAGAGACCGTACCGTTGGAAGTCATGATGCTCGAATGGATCCCTTCTGCAAACCAGAGATAAGTGCAGGGTACCAGTGCAGTTTGGTGATACCGAGATTATCGTGGAAGCTTTGCAGCTAACTATTGCAGGATTTGACCTGATCTTTGAAATGTACTGGCTTTCGGCAGTCAACGTCAGGATTGACAGTAGGGCGAAGCAGATACAGTTTGAGGACCCTAATGTGACTGCATTTTCTTTTCAGGGCTTGAAGGGAGTAGTGAAGATGATCTTTTCCGCAGTCCAAGTTAGAAGGTGCATCAGTAAGGGTTGTGAAACCTTTGTAGTACTGATGAACGCGGAGGCTAATGCTGACTTGTCAGAGGTACCAGTGGTGCAGTATTTCCCCGATGTATTCCCGGAAGAGCTCCCTGGTGCCCCTCCAGATAGAGAGATTGAGTTCCCGATAGATTTGCAGTTTGGGGCTACACCAGTAGCCAAATCCCCCTACCAAATGGCTCCAAGGGAACTAGCGAAGTTGAAGAGCCAGTTGCAAGAGTTGCTTGATTTGGGCTTTATACGTCCCAGTACTTCACCTTGGAGTGCTCCAGTATTATTCGTGAAGAAAAAGGATGGTAGTTTGAGACTGTGCATATATTACCGTGAATTGAACAAACTAACAGTAAAGAACAAATACCTGATTCCCAGGATTGATGATTTGTTCGACCAATTGGTGGGCTCGTGCACCTTTTCCAAGTTAGATTTGAGGTCGGGTTACCATCGGTTAAAGATTCGGGACGTGGATGTTCAGAAGACGGCTTTCATTACCAGGTATGGACACTTCGAGTTCGGGGTCATGTCGATTGGGCTGACCAATGCCCCTTCAATATTTATGGACATGATGAACCAGGTATTTCTGGAGTACTTGGATCGTTATGTTATCGTTTTTATCGATGATATCTTGGTGTTCTCAAGGACTGCAGAAGATCATGTCGCACACCTCGGGATTGTATTGAGCACCCTTAGGAAGAAGCAGCTGTATGCCAAGTATTCTAAATGTAAGTTCTGGTTTTCAGAGATTGCATTCTTAGGTCACGTCATCAGTCAGAAAGGGGTTAGTGTCGAACCGAATAAGATAGAGACCATTAAGAATTGGCCAATGCCGACGACAGTTTCAGAGGTTCGCAGTTTTTTGGGTCTAGCTAGTTACTACAGGAGATACATCAGGGATTTTTCAAAGATAGTCTTACCACTGACCTCCCTCACCAGGAAGGGTAAGGGCTTGGATTAGACAGTTGAGTGTGAATTGGATTTTGAGGACTTGAAGGGCAGATTGATGACCTCTCCGATCTTGAGTTTACCTTCAGGCCCTGACGGGTTTCAGATTTATAGCGATGCGTCAGGTTAGGGTTTGAGTTGTGTTCTCATGCAGCATGGAAAGGTCGTAGCTTATGTCTCGAGACAGTTAAAGGTCCATGAGAGTTACTACCCCGTGCATGACTTGGAGCTTGCAGCAGTCATTCATGCTCTGAAGATATGGAGGCACTATCTCTATGGTGTTCATTGCGAGATCTTCACTGATCATAAGAACCACAAGTATATCTTTGATCAGCGGGAGCTCAATTTGAGACAGCGCAGATGGTTAGAGTTTCTATCAGACTACGACGTAGACATTCAGTACCATCCAGGAAAGGTGAACGTTGTAGCCGATGCCCTTAGCCGTAGAGGTTCGTGTTTCTTCCATCTCACTCAGCAGGAGGACTTGGTGCGGGAACTGGAGAGACTAGACATCACCGTTGTGTCACACTGTAGTTTTGGTTCTGCAAGGTTAAGTTGAATGAAGATCACCTGCGACATTAAGGATAGAATCAGGACAACTCTATCGTTGGATCCGAAGATGGCAGAGATTTGGATCTCAGTGCAGACGGGTCAGAAGGAGAGATTCACTATTCAGGATGACTTATTATTGCATGATGGCAGGGTGTGTATCCCCGATGTTAGTCACCTTCGCGAATACGTTCTATTTGAGGCACACAATTTCAGATATTCTATACATCCGGGTAGCACGAAGATGTATGCAGATCTCAAAAGATAGTCTGGTGGTCAGGCTTGAAAAGTGATGTTGCAGATTATGTAGGAAAGTGCGAGACGTGCAAGTTAGTTAAGGCCAAGTGTCAAAGGCTTGTACGCAAGTTGCAGCCACTTCTCATTCCCGAGTGGACTTTTGAGGATATATCTATGGATTTTATCTATGGTCTGCCGAGATCACAGAGTGGGAATGATTCCTTATGGGTTATAGTTGATCGGCTTTCTAAGGTCGCTCATTTCATTCCTCTTAAGAAGACAGATCAGGGATTCCAGATTGACACATTTATATATAGACGAGATAGTTCGACTTCACAGTGTTCTCAAGACTATAGTTTCAGACCGAGATGACAGATTCACCGTACAGGGAGTGGAGATACGTTCAGGAGCGGCTGGGTACCAGATTACATTTCAGCACCGCATTCCATCCCCAGGCAGATGGTCAGACTGAGCGCACAAATAGGACTTTGGAGGATCTGCTACGGATGTGCATATTGGGCTTTGGAGGAAAGTGGGAGAAGTATGTTACTCTTGTGAAGTTCTCCTACAATAACAGTTTTCAGACGAGTATTGGAATGACACCGTTCGAGGCCCTCTATGGTAAACGTTGTCGGACACCGTTGTGTTGGGCTGAAAGAGAAGAAAGATCGACCATCAGGGAGTCATGGATTGATAAGACCACGGACATAATCAAGGTCATTCAAGAGCGTATGAAGACAACTGAGGATCGTGAGGCCAAGTATCACGATCAGAAGCACAGGTCAGTAGAATTCAGGGTTGGAGACTACATTTATCTTAAAGTAAGACCAGTCAGAAGAGTCTCTCGAAAAAAACGAATGAAGAAACTGAGCCTCAGATTCGTTGGTCCTTTTGAGATACTGGAAAGAGTTGGTGAGGTTGCTTATAGGTTGGTCTTACCTGAAAAAATGAGTGGTGTACATGATGTATTCCAAGTCTCCTATCTGGTGAGAGCAGTCAGAGATTCCAGCCAGATAATCAGTATCGAGGAAGCACCAATCGAGACATATCTTAGTATCTGGGTTAGACCAGTCATAATCGTGGATTCAAGGATATAAAAGCTCAGGAATAAAGAGATTCGCATGGTCAAAGTCCTTTGGATGAACTGTGGTCGTCCAGAGTATGCTTGGGAGCGAGAGGATGAGCTTAGGAGTAATGCAGACTATTCTTTTCTCTTCGATTCAGTTATGGTTACAATTTTTGAGCACGAAAATTTTTGTTAGGAGTGGAAAATTGTAACATCCGTAGTCTGACGCGAAATAAATTAATTGTAGGGTCAAGTCGCGACGAATTTTAATCGAGGCAGCGCGGCGTCAAGGTACAATGTTACTATTCCTAAAGATCGTGTCCGTTAATTTGAGAAATGTGTAAATCGCAGTGGTGGTGTAACACATTTTTTTAGTAGCGACGTGCGGCGAAATTGTTTGTATTCCAAGGTATTTGTGTGAGTGGGTGTGCATATAACAAGTAATAGTAGTAATTAGTGGTAAAAGGGGGGAGGCGGTTATCAAAAACCGCAAAGCCCGTAACTTTAATCTTGTAAACCTCAGTTCACGGGAGAAAAGAAAACCACAGGCCCGTGACAACTTCTCTCCCTACGTTTCCCGTTTCCGCAAGCAGCGACAAATGTGCCTCACGCCCCGCAATCCCTAGCCGACGGCCGATCCCCCTCCAGAACTCCTCACCGACATCTCCTCTTTCCTCTACGGGCGCCGGTGGGTGTTCATTTTCCTTCCTTGGCCGTGGAAGAACCGATTTCAACCCTAACCGGTGGAAGTTGAACGTTTTGGTTCCGGTGAGTTTTATTTCTCTCCTATCTCCATTCCTTCATGAAAATCCTTCGATTTGGAAGTTAATCTAAACTAGATTTTTTCTTTCTCTTGCTCTAATTAGGTTTTGGAGTACGGAATCCACCGCGATTTTGGAGTTGGGCGCATTGAGAGCCTCAATCACTCCCGCATAAAGGTAATACGCTATGTTAGCCTTTGATTTTGGATTACCCTAGCATTTTGGAATTTTTCCCAACGATAACCCTAAGGGGAAAATGCGATATGTAGGTGTTACTTGGTTTGCAGGATTTTGGTGGCCTCGAGTCAAGCCTTCGATAGTCCGCAGTAGTCAGATTTTCCTTCGGAAGAGAAAATGTCGCCAAGCAGAGTGTACGAGCGCCGCACCACTACGGTAAGGAAGCTTAATTCCTATTAGTTAGACATAGCAAGAAAAGTATTGTGTATACGCATGTGTAGGTTTTGTACAAATATCATGACCATGCATAGAAAGGTGTGGTGGTAGGAAAACGATCGCGGAACATGTGTAGGATGACACCCTTCTCCAAGACCAAAGTAGTCACATCATGAGCAGTAACGTTAGCTACGAAACCTTTACCCGCATACATAGGCTTGGAATTTGTCCAACCAAGGGCGTGAATGTCCCTTTTAGTCGACCACGAGAAAGTCAAGGGTCGCTCAGTAGTACACCAAAAGAGATGTCCCAAGAAGAGTAGCATCAGATCACAAAGGTTGGTAAGCACACATAAGTCTTTTCGTGCTAGGTAGAGGCGCACTACCTTTCTCATAAGGCATATGGTACCATATGAGTAGTACAGTCTTGGGAGTTGACTTCTCTTTGAGACAGTTAGTAGATTCGAGACTGTGTCCGCGGGACACTAGAACAATTGAGTTCGTCAGATGGTCTCGGGTCGTCAGTTTCAGATGCGCGTTAGGAGCTACTCTGCCCAAAGCCTTCCAAGTAGATGTGCAAGCTAGAAACCGCCTAGAACTCAAGTATAGACCTGACGTGAGATAGTAAACGCACGCATATCATAGCATAAAGATTTTAAATGAACAAAACCATTTTTTCAAAAGACATGCATTCATCATTTAAGAAAAAGTTTTTAGTGTCAATAGGAGAATTTATTTTTCCTAACTCTGACCCCCGTGGGCAATGTTTTTACAGATGACCCAGGTAGGAAACTTCGCCTAGGATGAGCGTTAAGTGAAGTCAGTTTGTAGTTGCTTCCACTTTCAATTTTCTCTTTTTCAGCATATACTTGTAAATGTGAACAATGTATCTTATTAATGTTTTATATGTCATGTATCATACTTATGATGTTATTTCAGAATTTCAGTCATTTCAATTCTATTCATGTTTAGTGGCTCTGTGAATCCAGATATGAGGTATGTGGTTACCCTTAGTTTATTTTTTTAGCTTCCGTTGTAAGTTTTAAATTCTTAGTAGTTGTTTCTTTTTACCTGCTGCATACTAGTTTTAATACTATTTCATAGTTCTCTTTATATCGCTAACCCGACCGGATGACTGATTATTATAAAACTGGAAGGGGTGTTACAATGAAACTGATATATTGTTAGTCTAAAATAAACGGATACAACAAAACATGAGTGAAGTACAACAAATACATAATGTCTGCAAATAAGAACAAGTACAACAACAGTGGTACAACAGAACAAAACTGATGACTGTGAAGACTGCGCCGCCTAACCTAAGTGAATCCCCTGACCTAAGCCCACTGTAAAAACAAGTTCAAATAAATCAGGCTCACTGAAGAGTAAGAAAAACTACTCCCTCCAGCAAGACTTAAAAAAAATTTAAAATTGCATATTACTTAAATATAAGATTTGTACAATTTTTCTAACGTTATGCGTGCCACCTGAGATCATGGTCTGACATAAAACCAACCTATCGTGTGATCAGACACACTCTTTTCTTAACGGTATTAATCGTTGATTTCTGAAGTTTTGGAGCTATATCCGTTGTTGGTTTCAACCAGTTTCATTAAATTCTTAATAGCTCATGTCACCAAAGATGATTGTGCACAACTAGAAACTGCAGTCTGAGTGGTAAACCTGATGGTGCCCTGAACTGAGTGTCTTTCAAGTGGAACACAGTCTCCTATCTGAGGAGTTTCATATTTGTAACAAGGGTTATCAACCCTGAACTTGAAGTTCAAGTGGTGGCCTACTGGCCCTGAGAACACGATGGTGTGCCTCCACCAGAAACACGAGGGTGAACCTTCCCCCCAAATTTTCTGAATAAATATATACTAGCGTTCAGTGAATTAAATATGGAGTAGCGCTTTAGTTACATACACAAGGCTTTGGATTTTCATGACACTGAATCTGTTAATTTAACATAAGCGTTTACCTACCCCTTTGAGTTGATTCTGACTTGTAATTTCAAAATACGTACACTGACATAATTAAACAAGAATTTAAGTAATCTGAAATGTTCAACTAAAAGGAGTTGAATTTCTTACAGCGGCGTTTCAACGCTCATACATGCGACGAGGTAACATGATGTTCATTGCCAAAAGATCTGATCACAAAGTACTTCTCCACAACATTGTTCCAAAGACCACCAATAATCTGAAATCAAACGGTAACCCTAACTTAAGTGTTCCCCCTTTAAGGGTTTCGGTGGAAAATTCTCATAAAATTATCAAACAACTAGCTATGGTAGAAAAGAATGCAAACAAGAGCGTTACCTCAAATTAACAACAAGTAAACCCCAAAATAGGTGGTTGATTTCTGATTGGAGACTGAGTTCTTCGATTCCTAATTTACGGCGAGAGGAACAAAGAGTAAACAATGTTGGGCTTCAAACATGACTATTTCCACAAAAGGAATGGAAAGAAAGGGGAAAAACACTCACCGGATCTAAAACAGTGCTTCAACAACTTATCCCCCGCCGGCTACGGCTGAAGCCGGAACTCCGGCAGCACATGGATAAAGTGTGAGGAGGATGTCGTAGTCTGGAGAAGAAGGAGAGGTGGTCTAGGGCTTCCAGAGCTTATGACGCTTCTCTCGAGCAGTTATGGGAGATAAAAAGGGTGTGGCTTGTGCGACATCAAGAGTGCGGAAAACAGAGAGTGCGGGAGCGACATTTGAGAGGGGTTCAATTTTAATAACTGAACCGAGAGTAGGGGGTGTGAACCGACACTATTAAAAGGTGGGTAAAATTTTGTTTTTTGCTCCAGTTTTCGATTGGCCATTAAAACTGTAAAGAATAGCCTCAAACCTTGTATATACTTCTTGAATAATGAATTACAAGTATGAATACACTTATATAGGAAGAGAGGAAGAAGAGAAATACAAAGAGAGAGAAAAAGAGAAAAATGGGTCTTTAGATGGGCCCTTACTAACGCTTTTCTAACACTCCCCCGCAAGCTGGAGAGTACAAGTCGTAGGCACCAAGCTTGGATAAAAATTGGTAGTATAGCGGCCGGGAGAGAGCTTCCGTTTTGAACACTCCGTCATCCTCCGGATGTCAGCAACTTGATTTGTAGCAGAGACATGCTCCAAATCTATCTTTTTTGACTGTACTTTTTCCCGAATAAAGTGTCAGTCAACTTCAATATGCTTTGTGCGTTCGTGAAAGACCGAGTTCTTGGCAATATGTATTGTTGCTTGACTATCACAAAATACGGTCGTCGGTGATGAGAGAGAAACACTCAAGTCTCCCAGAAAGCTCTCAAGCCAACTTAACTCGGAAACAACAGCAGCCATGGCCCGGTACTCGGATTCAGCAGAAGAGCGTGCAACCACAATCTGTTTCTTGCTACGCCAGGTTATGAGATGTCTATCGAAGTAGGTACAGAAACCAGATGTAGAACGTCTATCATCAATGGATCCTGCATAGTCAGCGTCCGAGTATGCAACAAGAGATAAAGATGTGGATGGCTTGTACACAAGCCCTTGTCCTGGAGCGTTCTTGAGATATTGAAGAATGCGCTCAACAACTTGAAGATGAGATGTCTGAGGAGCATGCATAAATCGACTCAACGACTCCCACGACAAAAGAGATGTCTGGTCGAGTAACCGTAAGATAGATCAGTTTCTCAACCAAGCATCTGTAGTATTCCGGATTCGTAAGCAGCTTATCAGAGTCAGAGCTGTGGGTCCGAGAGCTTGTGATTAGCGTCCATTAGAGTATCCGTAGCTTTGCATCCAGAATAGCTGGCATCATGAAGGAGGTCCATACAATACTTCCTTTGGGATAATACAAGACCATCAGGGCGTCGTGCAACCTCAAGCCCGAGAAAATACCGTAGGTTACCAAGATCTTTGGTCTGAAAGGCGGAGTTCAACTGTTGTTTGGCATATGTTGTATCCATGTAGTATCGTCACCAGTAATGAAGGATATCGTCAACATAGACAAGTAGGATCACAGTTCCGGTTGACCGGTGTCAGGTGAAGAGAGAGAAATCAGCCGAGTTCCGAATGAAGTCAATATCGCAGACTACCTTGCTGAATTTTTCAAACCAAGCGCGCGGGGACTATTTGAGACCATAAATAAATTTCCGAAGACGACAAACCCGAGACTCCCCCGTGGTCTCAAACCCGGGAGATTGGTGCATATAAACAGTCTCCTGTAGATCGTCATTGAGGAAGACGTTCTTAACATCCAACTGATAAAGAGGTCAATTACGATGAACAACCAAACAGAGAAGAACGCGAACCGTGTTCAATTACCCACCGGAGAGAAGGTTTTCTCATAAACAAGGCCATGTTGCTTAGTAAAACCCCGGGCCACGAGCCGTGCCTTTAGACGCTCAACGGTGTCATCTGCTGCATGTTTAACAACAAAGACTCACTTGCAGCTAACACAATGTTCGCCTGCAGGAAGAGGACCAGATCCCAAGTCCGATTAGCCCAGAGAGCCCTCATTTCATCGTCCATGGCCGTCCGCCACCCCGGATGTTGAAACGCCTCTTGCACAGTGTTAGGAATAGAAATAGAGGAAAGCGAAGTGGCAAAGGCGTAGAGAGGCGGAGTGAGCCGATGGAGAGAAACGTAGTTGGTCAGGGGATGGGCCGTAGAAGCAGGAGTCCGGATCCGTCGTTGCCTGAGTGTCACTGGGAGCAGGGAGCTGGGGCAGTGAACCATCCATGGAGCCGCAACGAGTATAGACATGTATAACAGGCGGAGGAACCTTGGGGGCAGGAATAGAGGAGGAGGGAGATGGCAGAAAGGAGTGCTTGATAGGTACAACAGGTCGGGCAAGAGCAGGAGACGAAGACGGGGTGGGGGAAGGTAAGTGAAAGGGCAGGTCGCAGCGACTAGTGGGAGGAGGGTAGAAGAGGAGTCTGCACGGTCAAGGTGAGTCCACCAGCGGCAATGAGAGATGTCACGACCTAGATGCGAACTGAAACGAGAAAGAGAGGAGAGGAGGAACTTGCAGCGACTTTAGAGAGGTTGCGACAAGCGGGAAGATAGAGGCCGCGTGCGAAGAGCTAGTGGTAGAGGTCGCACGGATAGCAAGATAGAGAGGCTGCGCGGATAGTAAGGGAGTCCGGACGGGCAGGGAAAGAAGCAAGAGAAGGTGGACTCCTACGTGTGAGAAAAGTTTATAAAAGAGAGAGGGTGGAGGAGGAGGAGGCAAGGAGGCCACAATAGAAGTAGAGATAAGGGGACAGCGGCTGGAGAAAGATAGGCCGCTCGATATTGCGCTTAAGCAAGAGAAGGGATAGGCCGCGCGGTCAGCCGGGAGAACAGGCGGTTTGCAAACAGACAGGCCGGCTAACCGAGCTCGGGCGGTTAGGAAAGATGAGACCGCGAGTAGCCGCGAACAGAAAACCGAACAGCTAAGGAGGAGACTGGTTCCTCTGATACCATGTAAAGAATGGCACCTCAAACCTTGTATATACATCTTGAATAATGAATTACAAGTATGAATACACTTATATAGGAAGAGAGGAAGAAGAGAAAATCTGAATCCAAGATGTGGGACAAATACAAAGAGAGAGAAAAATGGGCCTTTTAGATGGGCCCTTACTAAGGCTTTTCTAACAAAAACCAAACAACATGAATATCTCGACACAAAACAATTCCCACAGACTTCTAAATCGTGTCGAATTGCTAAAATAAAAATTTTTCAAAATAATCACGTGCGGAACACTTAAATCATAGCAATCAAGTTTGATCATTTATAATTACATGCCGACATCACAACCATTGATTTTTTTATGAACAATTAAATTGATTAAAATTACTTGTTACCTCCACATGACGTCGACTCGATTAATTTTGTTTGTGATCGGGCCCTGAAATTAAAATTACACGCGACGTTAAATTTTAGTGCGTCACAATGAGCACTAAGCCAATTACTAAGTTATTTGGAGATCTTTAAACCTCAATGAGAAATTGAATGACTTGCTCCCAATTACTCATGATGTGAAATCTACGATGGCGTGGAAAGAGCTATTGGCAATGATGACATCGCTAGAGCACTTACATGCTAAATTCAGTGTTATCCGTTCTCAAATATTAGATGTTTATGTGACTGCTTTAGATCTGAAGCATACTCCAGAGTTCTGTGTTTTATGGGGAATGACAGGGTGTAACAACCCTTGTTTTATAACAAAATAATAATAGTAAGAATATTTTCTTGTGGATTAGGTTCCTCTTGGATTTGTGATCCGGATATGGCTTCTATTGGTAAAGAATCTATTGTTCACCTCTATTCAGATTTCCATGAATTTTTCCTTGGAAAGTTTGCCCTCCAATTTCATATATCTTGTGTTTCATGACATTATGCCCCAAATTTGCGTATATTTTTGTGGATCCAAGTATGTGCCTCTCTCGCAATCATCTAATCTTGTTGTGATTTCCAGCGCCACTTCTCGATTCAATTGGTGGGATCACTCAAATTTCCCTCTAAATTAGGGTTTCCCAAAGCATAAGCATCGTCCAAGCCGTCCGTTTCCGTGTGGTAGTTCTCTTCTCCCCTCACTTTTGAAGGAGATAATTTCTCTTACTCTTTCGTGCTTTTAGATTTTGTAAATAAATTGTTGTGTTGGCGTTTGGTTTTCCTTCATGTCACATTATCAAATATTGTCTGTGATTGTTCCTGAACAGGACCAGTTAAGGGTCCGTTCGTTTTGCAGGAAATAGGAATTGAGAAATTGGATTTCATCAATTCCAAAAACTGCATGAATTATGGTTTTGGTGAATTTCAATTTTGTTGTTCGGTTGTAGGAAGGTTTTGAGCTGCAGGAATTGGAATTGACCAATTTTTGTGTTCGGATGCAGGATGGAATTCATCCACGAGAATTACATGAAATCAATAATTCTTGTTTAGAAGTATAAAAACTCTAAGTATAACACAAATTTTAAAACATAGAAGTTAATAAACTACTTCAAAAAACATAAACATAATAACAATAATAACTTAAGAGTAATCAAACATGAAATGTTTCAGTACACTGCATGAAACTAAGAACATAAATCCAAAAATTAATAATATACGACAGTCCACTAAACATTGAAAGTAGAAATACAATAACAAACTACGAACAAACAAAAACACGACATCTTCATGTGCTCATAAGTCAGACTGCAAGTGAAGCCACGTCGTCCTCATGTGATTTGGTAGTACCATGAACGTATCAAACTACAGTTGACTGGCACCTAGAAGATCCATGGCCTTCGCTAATTCGAGATTCTGCAGATCCGATAGTTGAGCAAGTGCTTCATAGATTTGAGTCGTATTTACCCGCGGAGCTTCACTGCTTCTTGTGATTGCGGCCGCTGCGTGATTCATATTGTCTGTCATTCTATTGATTGCATTTGTGATTGTGTCGCCAGAAGTTTGCTTCCTCTTCCTCTGCCTACTGCTCCCTCCTGATGAAGACTCTACCGTGTAGTTGCTTTCTTCACTCATTAACTCCTCATTCAACTCAATGACTGGCTCATTTGCCGTCCCCGTAAATGCACCTGGTGTCTTGTCATTACCGCACAATATGCCTAAGTCTCCCTAATTAATGATCACATTATCTATGTAGTGCTTTACAGTAGGATGAGCATGCACAACATGATTAAAAAACATGAATACAAATGGTAAAATAATTAAAACAAAGTTAAGGAATGCGATAAATGAATATATCCTGACATAATTGACTCAAACATCTTCACTGTCGACTTTCAGGGTATTTCATTCCCAATCCCATCCAAAGTCACTTGTGTCCAACATTGTGGATACCTCCTTATAATATTTATTACATGTCTTCAGTCTGGCCATGATCTTCTCCTTTGTGAAGTCGAAATTATGTAAATCTTTCATGGCCTTGATTGTTGTTGTGAAGGTCACTGCTTTTCATCCATTCGGCGTTTTGTGACCTTTACCGTGTTCAAGTTAAAACTCATGGTACCTACGATTCATTCATTTGTCTAGTGCCATACCTCTTTCCCTGTCCCGCTTTCCATTTTATACTCTTTTCAGAATCTTGGGCGAAAGTATTCTTTAAACACACATATGAAAAATATTTTATGCTATGGCCCTTTCAATCATGGGCAAAAGTTCTTCATGCATAGGCACCAAAGACAAAGCCTGTTGTAGAAAGGCCTCCCAAGGAGAAGAAGACATGTGATTATCATTATCACGAAGCTTCTTCCTCCAAGAATGCTGCCCCTGCTAGACCACAATTCCAAAAGGTCGAGCAAGAGATCATGAGCAAAGTTACAACAGATTTGACTGTTGGTGCTGTGGCAAGGTTGATCACTTCGCCATAGATTGCTGGTTCAATCCCAGAAACGCTGGCAAACTCCTCATGTCAGAATATGAGAAAGACCGCTCATAATGTTAACACTAGTAGGGGGAGTACTCTAACCCAAGACCAGGACCCAAACGTGTTTGGGTTCCTAAGGCAAATTGATTATGATTGCAGGTATGTCCAAAGGCCAACAAAACTCCAATTTGGTATTTGGAAAGCGGATGCTCTCGGCATATGACTGGGACTAGAAGACTCATTCAGAACTTTACTCCAATCGTGAACGGACCAAAGGTCATCTTGGTGGTCAGACCGTGGAATACTAGAGGCTATGGTATGATCACTAACGGCAATGTATCCTTCTTGGATGTGGCTTATGTCGAAGGATTGGAACACAATCTTCATGAGCATAAGCCAACTCTGCGATAAAAGATACATAGTTGAATTCCATGCTGATAAGTGCTTGATAAAATCCGTTGACAATATGGAAACGATTCTATCCCGGCACTCGAAGCAGGAATATTTTCTGTTTAAATTTCATTTGTATAGATTCCTCTACACCAGTGTGCCTTTTAGCAAAAGATAGTGGCGTCTCTTGTGAACAATGGCACAAGTGAC